>JAMBLF010000552.1:0-241186 GCA_030578115.1 Leucoptera coffeella | reverse complement strand
TCCATATGTCGTAGACTTTAAAAATTTATACATTTTTCTTTTTTTTAATCACTTATTTTATATTTTTATATAAAGCATAGAAACTATTTAACAGTGAAACTTTTACCCTAAGTAATCCTGAACTTTTTCAAAAGCTCTGATACAATTTCAACATTGAGTACACTGTCTTATAATATACATCAATAAAACCATTGGTATCGATTACAATAAATTATTATACCCATCTCTAGCCCTTGAATATAGCGGTTCTTTTCTTATGACCAAACGAGTATTACGAACAAGATAGGACAAGAATGTGTGTCCTGAATATTTATAAGTACCAGTTTTCTCTTTACGTACATATAACATATCATAAAACATACGCTTCACGACTCGTGTATACACGCTCCCTTTTTTATTGTGACTATCCCGTCAGAGGCTTGATTGCCCATCTCCGAAATTTCGAAGGCATGTTATGCATGGGTCACTAAAAGCCCGCGTTGCATTAGATGGACAGCATCTAACGTGATAGGTAGTGACATCCCGAGGGATAGACAGGTTTCCCCACAATGTTTTCCGTCACCGTTTGCGACTGTAAATTGTGTATATAAATGAAAAACGCACTTAATTTTTATCACTGGTACATACCAGAGCCGGGATTCGAACCTAGGTAGGAACTTTCTCTTAATAAGTCAGAGGTCTTGCCGGCTCTACATACATATACGAAGGTCTAAAATCTCAAAATCGTTTTGGAGATTGACAAAACTGCGGAAGTATACATCGATTATATTATATTACAATACCACGAATATGTTTATTTTGGTAAGTTTTCAGGAGACAACAAATACGAAATAAAACGACATAAGTATTACATGGAGCTATTACTAACTATTTATTTGGTTCGTCATATGACATTACATAACTATCGCTAATATACATGCAAATTACTGATTTTCTCTTTATCATCCGCTATTTCAGGAAGAAAGTCAGATAATAAGCATTCTATTTACGTTACTACAAACATACGTACATATTATATTCACGCCTCTACGTCACTAACGGGATAGACGGAGACTGGATCGCCACCTGGAACGATGACAAATCTCTATTGCTTCACTCACACCCATTAACCTTCTCATACATGCTCTTCTGTTCTTCATGCTGAACACCCGCCTTGAGAAGAATGTTTCGAATTTTGGATACATTGGAATTGGAGAAGCTACTAACACAGTGGTTTATATTATGTATGTAAATATACATACCAAAAACTTCTACCTTTATAAATGAATATAAATTAGGGTTTTATTATCAAATATCTCGGTTTTATTGAAGCATACAAATCAATTCAAATAAATTTCGGTAGTAGTCCAAGTAAAATTAAGTTGGGAAAGAAAATACTTGAATTTAAGTATGTACATACAATTAATAATTATTATTGTAATTTTCTCAGGTTTACATTACATTCGTTAGCAATAAGCGTAAATAAGCATTCAGTCGGTGTAATATGGTTCTCTACAAATTAATATTATTATTATTTTGTATCATCATTAAACATTTTCCCCGTGGCGCGACCGGTTAACCGCCTGAACACTAATCGTGAGGTCCCGGGTTCGATTCCCGGTGGAGGCAGAGTTAAGAACTACGCTTTTCTTCTGCTTTTCAGTGTAGTCGTTGATTATATATGCTTTAAATGTATTTATCTATATATTATAAGTATATAGTTATCTATATATTTCTTTAATATACGTTGACTAGAACCCTTTACAAGAGTCTAAAACAGGGCTGTCCAAACCACTGCCCGCGGGCCGCATGCGGCCCGCGGTTTAGATTACTGCGGCCCATTGAACCTTTTTAACCGACTTAAAAAAAAAGTTCAGTTCGGGTACACCGACTACAAAGAGATCTGTACCCACTGCATATAATAATACGGCCCACCAATGTATTTAGTCTTTTTTATTAGCCCTGGGTCCCATCTAGTTTGGACACCCCTGGTCTAAAATATACGTAGCAAGGGACTAGTTCAATTAGTGTAATAATGTCCAAATATTATTATTTCACATCGTAGTTATAGTCTGGCTAACGAAAGTAGATACTGAAAAAGCGCGGCAAATTTAAAATATATTAGCATTGCAACCCTAAAATAAAAAGGAAAGGCGGAACAACTCACTTTGATACTTTGACATTTATTTTTATTTTATTAGTGGATGTTTCCAATTTTGTCCGCGTTATGACGTGATTAAAAGTAGCTTACATAACTTTTTATCTCTTTATTAACTCCATACCAAACATCACACGGATACGTCACTCCATTGTAGCGTAGTAAAGGAACAAAAAGAACAAACAAAAAATAACTAAAACGAATATGAACTTATTTAATTAAAATAAAATAATATCAAGACATTTTGACCATACTAACATAACCTAACTAGAGATCGCGCCACATACGGTGGCAGTTGGAGGCGTCGCCACAGTCGCGTAATTCAGTGTTACCAGTAAACACGCCAAAACTAGCACTCACTGTGCCATACGGCTCGAAACATTATAGGTTTCATTTGTAACGATCTTTGGTTGCAGAGCTATAAACTCAAATAAAACAAATTAATATATCAAAGTCAAAATATGTTTATTATACTATTTCAAACATGATTAATAATTAACGGGACTTTATCCTTCTTATTATATATTACATATATTATGTGTTCCTTCAACTCTGTCCGCAATAGACCGTTTAGTCTGTTCGACATAGGATTTCCCACAGCTGCAATCAATCTTATAACACACCCTTATATCTTATATCATGAGTTATAAATCGCGAATCTCTTAAAAACTATTATTTCAAACATGGCACTGAGCATTGTCTTTACATATTTTTTTACCGAGGTTAGATCAGCGGAGACCCTAGCTTGGAGAGAGAACTAACCAAGAAACTCCGGAAATCAATTTATTATAATCACCCTTAACAAACATAAAAATTACAAAGAGTGGGCAAAAAAACACAACGCTGGTAATACTAAATTTACTTTTCATACAAAATAACACGCAATGGCGGAAACGTCAAATTTAGTTCCAAGTTTGGCTACTGCCACCGTATGTGGCGGGTACTCTATACGCAAGTCAACCATAAAGAAACGTCAACAACACGCCATCTTCGGCGTCAGAAATAGGAATACCATACACTGATTCTGATTTTACCGAATTTTTCGGAAAACAGATACAAATTAATTTTCTTTAAAATAAAATTGCCAAGTTTTTCTCTACCTAATGAGTTAAGATATAGTGTACCTAATTACTTAAGCTATTTATTAGACCAACGTAAGGCTTAGTGTAGCTTTTGAAATGACCTAACACGTACATACGAAACTTATTTTCGATTAACACAATTTCAGCACACGTACGAATTTTTAAAACTAATTTTATAAAATGTTTAATGAGTTTGTTTTAAAAATTGCCTTTTCGCAATAAATTGTTCCTAAGTACTTTCTACTTAAAATACCCCAAATTGTAGGGTAAATATCCGATGGTAGTAACACTTTAGTGTTGTCATATAAAAAGTTTGCAAAATCATCCAGTATCTACTTTCGTTAGCCAGACCACAGATAATATAATACTATACCCAGACTATAACAATAATGCACGTACCAATCTTGAATTTGTCATCCCAAATATATAACCACGAACCAAATATAAAGAGGACCCGGCGTAAGGAGCGGTCCCCGTTACGCGGTGCGGAGTCCAAATGGCGTAATTTAATTGGTGCGGAGTCTAAAAATGTGTAGTAGAAAGAATATACCTGATTTGATTGGCCGATGCCGTGTTTTAATTGGTTGTAATATCGCCCCTCCATCCCGCGTACCTCGTTTCACCCCGCGTAGTGCCACGCTAGTTTTCATACAAATATTGCGTAAGGCCCACTCCTCTTATTAATTACTCCATGTATATAACCTGTACCGAGAAAGAGTATCCTTCCAGTGCAGAATTTATATAAATAAAAAAAACTATGTTGATCAACAAACACAGAAATGAAGTGTATTTTTTCTAAATGAATGTATTTATAAAGTAATTTTGTATGAAAATGTCAACCCCCGTTTGCAGTGTTAAATACTGTTCTCAATATCCAAGTATTGAACCTATAACATTTTATAGGTGAGTAGATATTGTAAAATGTTTGAACTATGTTAAATTGAGGTTTTAAAGGTATTTATTTACGTTGTTTCAGCTTCTTGGCACGAAGTTTAACCTTCATTTTAATTTATTTGCTACATGTAATATATTTATTTACCTACTCGCAATGTATTCATAATAATTAAGGTTTATATTATAGGTGATTCATTTAAAAATTTATTTCTTTTACTTCTTATTACTATAACAGTGTTCCACAGAGCTATTGAGCGGCTTATACTATAAACCAGTGGATAAGACAACTAGGTTCGAATCCCGGCTCTGGCATGTGATGAAATTTAATAATGTGTTTTTCGTTTACATACATAATTTATAGTCACTAACGGCTAGTGATAACATCGTGGGGAAAGCTGCCTATCCCCAGGGATAGGTAATAGCCAGTGACTACACACGGCTATATGGTTCACTACCTATCACATTGGGTGCTGTCTATCTAGTGAAACTCGGGCTTAGAGTGACCCATACTTAACATAGCTTCGAAATTTCAGCGATGGGCACTCAAGTCGTAGACAGACCTACCACAATAAAAAAAGGCAGTGTGTATACACAAGTCGTGTAGCGTATGTTATATTATTATAAGGTAGCTATATAAAAACATAAGAAGACAAAAAAATGTTCATGACCATTAACCCTTGTGGGATAGTAAGAGGTTAGTAATTCTATGGCCACCTCAAACCCACATGTTGACCAGATAGTCAGTACTCAGTGTGACAGGTGATAAGCCATGTTGCCATTTACAAGTACTAACTATTACCTGTTTTCGCTCACCATAGTATTATAATATGCTTATGTTATTTAATTTTAGGTTTCCCCACAAACTCGAGATACGAAAGCACTGGCACATAGCAACTGGAATACCTAATTTCATAGCTGAAAAGCATTCTTGTATATGCTCCAAACATTTCGAAGAAAAATACAAATGTGTATCAAAATTCAAGAAAGGTGTCCAGTTAAACACTAATGCGATACCCACATTATGTTTGGAAGACAATATGCCTGTTGTAAGTATATGAAATGAAATCAAATGCTTTTTATACAACATGAGGATTATAAAATCACTTATTGAAAGTCAAAAACAGAAAACATTTCCACAGGAAAAGTTGTCATTAAAATTAGTTAATCATAAAAAATTTAAATAAATCTAATTAAACTATTGGCATTTCTAAAGCAAAATCCTGCAGAGAAGAAATGCCAAGAAACTCTGCAGACATATTTCAATACATTCACATCCTTTAATACCTTTCGGGGTGGACAGAACCTTGGATATATAATATCTCCTAAGTCACTTTTTGGTATGAATATTCGGGTTGTCATGTCATATGGAACATTGGTGACAAGTTGCTATAGCCCAACAGTTTCCATTTACCCCTAGTCTCTTAGTCGCCTCCAATAAAAGCAAAGTAAGTATTCTTTCTATGTCCCAGACTAGGAAACATACATTTATTACTTTATGTTTTTATTTAAGTGGTGAAGGAATACATTGTGAGGAAACCTGCCTATACCCCAAGATAGATAATAAGCAGTGCCTGGATACCGCGATACAGTTCACTACCTATTATGTTGGGTGCTGTCTGTAGTGAAACACGGGCTTTGAGTGGCTCATACCTAACATGGTTTGACATTTTGGAAATGGGCACTCAAGCCTCTGACTACTACAATAAAGAGGAAGTATGTATACACAAGACAGATAGACGCCATATTGAAAAAGGGTGACGTCAGAAGTACCTATAACCGCCGAGTGTGTATGAGAAAATGTATGAATGTCAATGAAGCGAAAGTGGTCTGTCAGTGGGGATCCGTGAACTCTGCCTGCCCTTCTACAGGGAATCAGGCGTGATATATATGTATGTATACACAAGTCGTAAAGCATATGTATGTATGTATGTTTTTATTTACAGGCAACAGTTAGTAGTTGTGATATCAAAGATGAAATTAAAACGGAGCCATCAGAAAGGTAAGTTCAGTCTTAAACTAAATTAATTAATTAATAAAAATTTCACAGTCAGATAGACGCCATATTGAAAAAGGGTGACGTTAGAAGTACCTATAACCGCCGAGAATGTAAGAAAAGGTGTATGACTGGCAATGAAGTAAAAGTGGTTTTTCAGGATCTCTACCTACCCCTCTACAGGGAATCAGGCGTGATGTTCATGTATGTATATATTTATGAAAATTATCTGCAGAGTTTCTTGGCATATTTTCTCTGCAGGTTTTTCTTTATGAAATGCCAATAGTTTAATTAAATATATTTTGAATTCTAAAGAATATTTACATCTAACTTTAAAACCTTATTTTTATATCCCTTGCAACCTAGGATGTAAAAACAATGCTAACTAGCTGCCGTTCTTCCAGTCATGTCGTAGGAGGCGACTAAGGGACTAGGGGTAAATGGAATCTATTGGGGGATAGGCTAGCAACTTGTCACCAATGTTCCATATAATGTCCCAATATTTATGCTAAAAAGTGACCTAGGCGATATTACATCATCAAGGTTCTGTCCTCCCCGAAAGGGATTAAACTAATGAACTTTTAATCAATATTTATGATTCTTATTATCTTTTTTATCACTACATAGTATAAAACAAAGTCGCTTTCTCTGTCCCTATACTATGTCCCTTTGTATGCTTAAATCTTTGAAACTACGCAACGGATTTTGATGCGGTTTTTTTAATAGATAGAGTGATTCAAGAGGAAGGTTTATATGTATAATAACATCCATTAAATAGTGGAGCAGGCTATATATTTTATACCTGTGCGAAGCCGGAGCGGGTCACTAGTATTGAATAAAGAAAATTTCAATTCAGTATGGGTATTGTTTAATACATTATTTTGTTAATTTCAGTCTTTCAGATGAAGTTATAAATTATAGTGGCGACCAACTAGTTGTAAAAGATTGTGTAAAACCAGAACGGTAAGTGAATATTTACATACATACATACATTGACGACCTCCGTGGCGCGATCGGTTAACCACCTGAACGCTAATCGTGAGGTCCCAAAGATTGCCGGTGGAGGCAGCGTTAACTCATTCGGAGCCGATGACACGCCTAGCGTGTTCATGATAAATTTAATTGCCAAGCCGACGGACACGCCAGGCGTGTCCTGTAGTTTATGATCATAAGTCGAAAATTTTTATTTTTTATCCAAAATTCATGTACGTAATATATAGCATACGCATAACTATATATTCGCGTGGTTTCATTAAACTTCCCCATTGGTTTATGCTCCGAGGATTGAACCCTGCACCCGTTGATACAGTGAAGCCCCCTTCAACGAAGCTACGCCGAATTACATAATATGATTATGATATTATATGATACTAGTGACCCGATCTGGCTTCGCACGGGTATAAAATATATAGCCTACTCCACTATTTAATGGATGTTCTTATACATATAAACCTTCCTCTTGAATCACTCTATCTATTAAAAAAAACCGCATCAAAATCCGTTGCGTAGTTTCAAAGATTTAAGCATACAAAGGGACATAGGGACAGAGAAAGCGACTTTGTTTTATACTATGTAGTGATTATTATTTTCAGTTCAGTTAGTCCAAACGAAGATGTAAATAATGTTAACAACCTACTAGTTGTAAGAGATAGTATAAAACCTCAACGGTAAGTCAACATATACATAATATTTGGACATTATTACACCAATTCAACTAGCCCCTTGGTAAGTTTATTTAAGACTTGTGTTAAGGGTACAAATCAACGTATAAAATACAAAAAGGACTAATGCGTTTACGATCATTAACCCTTGAGGCGTAGTCAGATGTTCAGGTGTCCATCTCCGCAATTGCGAAGGTCTATGGCCACCTCGAACCCACGTGTTGACCAAAGTCAGTATTCAATGTGACAGGTGGCAAGCCATGTCGCCATTTACAGGCACTGACAATTACCTGTTCGGGGAACAGGCAGGTTTCCTCACGATATTTTCCTTCACCGTTAGTTACTGTAAATTATATACGTAAATGAAAAATACGTATTTAAATTTCATTCGTCGGTACATGTCAGAGACGGGATTCGAACTTAGGACCTTTCTCATAACAAGTCAGAGGTCTTACCCGGGACTACAGCCGCTATTATAATGTTCATATTATAATGTACTAGCGACCCGCTCCGGCTTCGCACGGGAATAAAATATTTAGCCTACTTCACTATATTTTAATGGATGTTATTATACATATAAACCTTGCTCTTGAATCACTCTATCTATTAAAAAAAAACCGCATCAAAATCCGTTGCGTAGTTTCAAAGATTTAAGCATACAAAAGGACATAGGGACAGAGAAAGTGACTTTGTTTTATACTATGTAGTGATATGTTGTATTATGTTTACAGGAAACGAAATAGAACATTAATAGAAGTAAACATTGAGCCAATACAAATACCTAATAAAGTAATAAAATCGGAAAACGTGAATAACAATGCAAATGAAATTGAAACTGTTTTAATACCTATAGTTACCAGGTAGGTTATACACACATACATACATACACATCACGCCTGATTCCCTGTAGAGGGGTAGGCAGAGATCACGGATCTCCATTTGTCCCGATCCTGACAGACCACTTTCGCTTCATTGACATTCATACATCTTCTCATACACTCTCGGAGGTTATAGGTACACCTAACGTCACCTTTTTTCAATATAGCGTCTATCTGACTGTTATATGTCTTATGCAGGTAGGTAATATTCTTGAATATAGACCTCTACTAGTCTGGAACGTAAAAAGAATGCTAACTAGCTGCCGTTCTTCCCGGCATGTCGTAGGGTAACTAAGGGACTAGGGTGTATGGAATGTATTGGGTGATAGGCTAGTAACCTGTCATCAATTATCTATACATCATAACTTGAATATTCATGCTAAAATTGACCTAGGAAATATTATATGTCCAAGGTTCTGTCCACCCCGAAAGAGATTAAGGGAATGTGTGTGTGTGTATGTGAATGTGTGCAGAATTTCTTAGCATTTATTCACTGCAGGTTTTTCTTTACGAAACGCCTATTGTCTTTCTGTTTCCTTTAACATTTTCATTGGACAGTTAAAATAACATGCTGTATGGAAATAGTATCGTTTGCCCTTCCTGAGGAATAAATTTAAAAAATTAAATTATGTATAATGTTGTTTTATTTGTGTTTTAATAAATAAATAAATTTGCATTTTTTTTATGTTAAATAATAAAAAAAATATTATAATGACAGTAAACCGAAGAATGAACCGATGGAAATAAATGAAGAAAAACTATCACAATCACAACATGAACAATTAAATAATATGGATCCTTTGAAAAACAATTTTCAAAGGAAAGATAAAATAATGTCTTTACCTCTGGAAAACAGGTACGTAATAATTTAAAAGCAATTAAAATATAACGAAATACACAAATATTATGGATTTTTCCGTAAAAATATTGTCAACTCGGAATAAATAGGTATATATTCAAAAAACAAAACAAACGCATACACAACCATTGCGGGGTAGTCAGAGGTTCAGGTGTCCATCTCCGCAATAGGGAATATGCATAAAATTTAAATATGTCTCAAATATTTTTTTCTTGAATCTTTATTATCGTCACATTATCACTAATAGGTATTTATTTTATTTAGTTATTAGTTACACCCATAAAATATTATATAAAAAGTGGGAAATAAGAGAGGGAAATTCAAATTTACAAAACGCGTCACCATTGATCGAAACGAAATGTGACGTCATATGACACAACATTAGATTTATCGGCGTCGGTATTCATATTATGTTGATAGTGTTTGTGAGAAAAATAGTTACTTGAAGCTGTATTCCTGTGGTGATTTCTAGTGAATCTAGATTTTTAATGAATCTAGGACAATGACTGAAATTGGTTTTGTCAAAGCACAATCGGACAATCTACCGAAAATAGATGCAAAATAGATCTCTTGGAATAGGGAAAAACTCTTTATCTGGTGTACTTTTAATAGTGTTTTTGCACTTCGGTACGATACAATACTTGTATGAAGGTTTTTTAGCTTCTTCCATGATCTGCATATCAATTATAACTAATAATATGTATGAAATAACTTATATGCCTATTGTAAACAAACATGGGACGTGTCATGTGACGTAAGCCAAAGTTCGCGCAAAATGGCGGCGTTTAAGCGGCTCAAATTTATTCAAAGTTTTAAATTTTATTTTGACAAATAATTTGAATATTTCCAAGACTATTAATATTTTTTTCTAAGTTATAAAGGTGTAAATGATTAATTTAAGATATAAAAAAAAATTATGCATATTCCCTATTGCGAAGGTAGTAATTCTATGGCCACCTCGAAGCCACGTGTTGACCAAGTCAGTACTCAATGTGACAGGTGGTAAGCCATGGCGCCATTTACAAGCACTAACTATTATCTGTTCGGGTAACAGGTAGGTTTCGTCACGATGTTTTCCCTCACCGTAGTATTCGACGCATTTCGTTAATGTATTTTTATTACGAAAACGTACATTGAAATTCATTAAACTTCACTTCCATTGGTACATGCTCAAGCGGGATCTGAACCCTGTACCCACTGATACAGAGTCAAGCCCCAACATATATAATATATTATTTATGTTTCGTTCTGGGACGTAAAAGAATGCTAACTAGCTGCCGTTCTTCCCGGCCTGTCGTTGTAGGCGACTAAGGGACTAGGGGTCAATGGAATCTATTGGGCAATGGGCTAGCGACATGTCACCAATGGTCCATATAACATCACAACCCCAAAATTCATAGTAAAAAGTTACCTTAGAGATATTATTTTGACGAACTCCGTGGCGCGATCGGTTAGACACCTGAACGCTAATCGTGAGGTCTCAAAGATTCCCGGTGGAGGCAGAGTTAAGAACTACGCTTTTCTTCTGCTTTCCAGTCTGATCGTTGATTATGTATGCTATATATGTTTTTATCTATACATAATAAGTATATAATTCATAAATATACGTTGACTAGTACTCTTAACACAAGTCTTAAATGAACTTACCAAAGGGCTAGTTCAATTGGTGTAATAATGTCCAAATATTTTTATTATTGTCTCCAAGGTTCTGTCCACCCCGAAAGGGATTAAAGGACGTGAATGTGTATGTATTATTTACAAGTTGGGCGCTTGACTCTGAATCAGTGGGTACAGGGTTCAAACCTCAGAGCATGTACTAATGCAAATGAAGTTTAATGAATTGCTATGTACATTTTTGTAATAAAAATACATTTGCGAAATGCATCGAATATTATAGTGAAGGAAAACATCGTTCTCCGAACAAGTAATAGTCAGTGCTTGTAAATGGCGACATGGCTTAGCACCTGTCACGTTGAGTACTGACTATCTGGTCAACACGTGGGTTCGAGGTGGCCATAGAATGACTACCTTCGCAATTGCGGAGATGGACTTTTGAACCTCTGACTACCCCGCACGGATTATTGGTAGTAATAATGTCTGCAGAGTTTCTGGGCATTTCTCCTCTGCAAGAATTTCCTTTACGAAATGCCAATAGTTTAATTAGATTTATTTTAATTTTTTAAGATTAACTAATTTTAATGTCAATTTTTCAAGTAAAAATGTGTTTTTTTTACTTTCAATAAGTGATTTTGTGATCCTTATGTTGAATAAAAAGCATTGCATTTAATTGCCCTTAACACAAGTCTTAAATGAGCTTACGAAGGGGCTAGTTCAATTGGTGTAATAGTGTCCTATTTATTATCATGGCTTACCACCTGTCACATTGAGTACTGACTATCTGGTCAACACGTGGGTTCGAGGTAGTCATAGAAGGTAGTCGCAATTGCGGAGATAGAAACCTGAACCTTTGGCTACCCCGCAAGGGTTAATGGTCTTGAATGCGTTTGTTTTGTATAATAAGAACATATTTCTTAAATATACGTTGATTTATACCCTATTCAATTGGTGTAATAGTGTCCTATATAACTATATTATTATTATAATTTCTTTTACAGTGACACGATAATAAATAGTGAAATGTGTGATGAATGCAATGGTTGGCCCGACGTTTTGTGTTCGTCACACGGCCGTTGGACTGACGTTCGTATAGTAGGTGAGATATATATCACTACATAGTATAAAACAAAGTCGTTTTCTCTGTCCCTATGTATGCTTAAATCTTTGAAACTACGCAACGGATTTTGATGCGGTTTTTTTAATAGATAGAGTGATTCAAGAGGAAGGTTTATATATATAATAACATCCATTAAATAGTGGAGTAGGCTATATATTTTATACCCGTGCGAAGCAGAAGCGGGTCGCTAGTATACATATATTTACGTCTGTAATGGGATAGACAGAGATCGATCGCCATTATGTTCGGCGAAGTTACAGAGCGGCCGGCCCAAGATATGTCAGTCAGATAGACGCCATATTGAAAAAGGGTGACGTTAGAAGTACCTACAACCGCCGAGTGTAAGAGGTGTATGAGTGTCAATAAAGCGAAAGTGGTTTGTCAGTGGGACAAATGGGGATCCGTAATCTACGCCTTAACGTATACAGGGAATCAGGCGTGATGTGTATGTATGGTTGTACTTTAATCGGTCCTGACGAATCTCTCTTGCTTCACTCACATCCATTAACCTTCTCATACATGCTCTTCTATTCTTCACACTACGTAAATACGTTTGCGTATAAGCCGCTGTAGCCAAGTAGATAAGACCTCTTGACTTCTTATAAGAGGTCCTAGGTTCGAATCCCTGCTCTGACATGTACCGATAAATGAAATTTAAAAACGTGTTTTTCATTTACGTACATAATTTACAGTCGCTAACGGTGAGGGAAAACATCGTGAGGAAACCTGCTTATCCCTCGGGATAGGTAATAGTCAGTGCCTATATACGGCGATACGGTTCACTACCTATCACGTTGAGTGCTGTCTATAGTGAAACGCGGGCTTCGAGTGACCCATACCTAACATGCCTTCGAAATTCCAGAGGTGGGCACTCAAGCCTATGACTACCTAGCGTCTATATGTAAAGTTGCATACAATTAATTTTCATTTCTACTTTTAGATGTAAAATGCAATATGTGTCAGGCTATTTTCAAGAATGGATTGTCATTCCTTCAACACATACAAACGAAACACAAGAAATTTGAAATAGAGGATGTATTCCCAAATTCTGACGGTAAGTGTTTACAGAAACTATAACCGCCGAGCGTGTATGAATGAATGATAATAGATTGACACAAGGAATATATATTGAGAAGTGAAAGGTAATTTCTCCCTTTTTCAATATGGCGTCTATCTGACTGTCAAATGTCTTATTGGGCCGCCCCTTACATAACCGCCCTTCCACTTCACTCACGTATATTCCTTTTGTCAATCTGCTTTTATTGATCCGCATAACATGTCTAAAACATTGAAGCATGCTCTTTTCAATCTTAGTCACTACATCTTCTTTCAAACCGCAACCTTCCCTTATCACTATAAATTATAATACTCTAAATCAATTATTTTGTGTTTCTTTATTCTAGTAAGGTTTCAATTGAGTCTACCGTACCCCTGCACGAAATTATTAATACTTATAGATAATAATCATATCATATACATACATATCCACGCCTCTTCGTTCCTAAGGGGATAGGCAGAGACTATCGATCGCCATGTAGAAAGGGTGACAAATCTCTCTTGCTTCACTCACACCCATTAACCATCACAATAATCAGACTAGACTTAATAATATTAAATATGTGTTTTGGACACATGGAGCGGATGGATGAAAGGTGGGTTACGAAAGGAATCCATAAAGCAAAAGTGGAAGGTAGAGTTGGATGGGGTAGGCCGTGTAAATATTATACTCGTACATATCAAATTGGAAACATTCTTCTCGAGGCGGGTGTAGCGTGAAGAACAAAAGCATGTATGAGAAGATTAATAGGTGTGAGTGAAGCAAAAGACTTGTCACCTGTTCCAGGTGGCTATTGATCTCTGCCTATCCCGTTGGGGACGTAGATGCGGAATATATGAATGTAATTTTGAATGACTAAAAATATGTTCCATTCCACAATTAATATTTCGTATTAATATGTTTTAATAATTAGCCATTCATTATTAGTTCAAGATGTCGTGTGTGTAGTAGTATGTATATATATGTTTTGTGTCACAAAATGCCGTGTTTTAATTGGTTGCAATATCTCCCCTCCATCCCGCGGAATACCACGCTAGTTTCCATACAATATAATATAGTTAAATATTGCGTAAGGCCAACTCCTCTTATTAATTACTCCACGATATACACTATGTTTATTTTTCTTATATTCAGCCTTCATATTCTGGCGGCAAGACTTGGAACGGATGACGAATAGCAAGTACGAGTTAGCATGGTTCCAACCTAACGCCAAATGTTTTATATGCGTCAAACACGTATTAAGGAACCGGGTGACACAACACTGTCCCTCGCTTATCACTGTCCATCGCGATAAAGAAGGTAAGGGAATGTAAAAGACAAACGCGTTCATGACCATTAACCCTTGCGTAATCAGAGGTTCAGGTGTCCATCTCCGCAATTGTGAAGGTAGTGATTCTATGGCCGCCTTGAACCCACGTGTTGATCAGTCAGTACTCAAAGTGACAGGTGTTAAGCCATGTCGCCATTTACAAGTACTAATTATTATCTCTTCGGGGAACAGCCAGGTTTCCTCACGATGTTTTTCCTCACCGTATTATTCGACGCATTTCGTAAATGTATTTTTATTACGAAAATGTACAAAGAATTTCATTTAACTTCATTTTCATTTGTGCATGTTCAAATCGTAATAAAATGATAATAAAATATTTAGGACACAATTACACCAATTTAACTATCCCCTTGGTAAGTTCATTTAAGGCTTGTGTTAAGGGTACTAGACAACGGATATATAACACATATACCCTTATTATATAATATAGTTAAATACATATATAGCATATATAATCAACGAGCAGACTGGAAAGCAGAAGAAAAGCGTAGTTCTTAACTCTGCCTCCACCGGGAATCTTTGGGACCTCACTATTAGCGTTCAGGTGCTAAACCAACCGCGCCACGGAGGTCGTCATAATATTGTTTGTCCCTATAAATGTATATTTAAATTTTCATTGATTTGTTTGTTTATTTCTAAGGTTTCATTCTATATACATATTTTCATTTATTAATCTACTAGCCCCCCTGCTAGATGGACCGATGGCCTGAAAAGGGTCGCTGGTAGTGGTTGGCTGAGGGCCACGAGTGATCGTGTTTTGTGGCGTACCCTTGGGGAGGCCTACGTCCAGCAGTGGACTGACATAGGCTGATTGATTGATTGATTAAAGAAGACGACCTCCGTGGCGCAATAGGTTAGCCGCCGGAACGTTAATCGTGAGGTCCCGGGTTCGATTCCCGGTGGAGGCAGAGTTAAGAACTACGCTTTTCTACTGCTTTCCCATCTGGTCGTTGAATGCATATGCTATATATGTATTTGTCTATATATAATATGTATACATTTCTTAAATATACGTTGACTAGTACTCTTAACACAAATCTTAAATGTACTTACCAAGGGGCTAGTTCAATTGGTGTAATAACGTCCTACAATATTATTCTTATTGAATCTATTTATTTATTTCCAAGGTTTCAAGGCGACATTCTACAAAGACCACAGTCACGATATTTTGGACGATTTGCGAGATAACTTAGAGGAGATACAGAAGAAAGCTCCCTCTCTAAGCACGGATTGCTTGAAAGAGGTAACTATACGTGTTATGCGTTCAGTGAGTGAGTGCTCGTTCCATTTATCATCACTACATAGTATAAAACAAAGTCGCTTTCTCTGTCCCTATGTCCCTTTGTATGCTTAAATCTTTGAAACTACGCAACGGATTTTGATGCGGTTTTTTTTAATAGATAGAGTGATTCAAGAGGAAGGTTTATATGTATAATAACATCCATTAATAGTGGAGTAGGCTATATATTTTATACCCGTGCGAAGCCGGAGCGGGTCACTAGTTATTGAATACAGTTTGCAAAGCACGTGTTCATTATATTTGCGTAATGTCGTATGATGTCGTGTGTTTTTAAAAGCCGCTAGGGAAATTGTGGTTCAAGTATATAAGCATTTCGAGTATAAAGAGAAAAATTGACAGCCATTTTGAAAATAATAATAATATTTAGACATTATTACACCAATTGAACTAGTTCCTTGGTAAGTACATTTAAGACTTGTGTTAAGGGTACTAGTCAACGTATATTTAAGAAATGTTAATATTATATATAGTTAAATACATATATAGCATATATAATCAACAACCAGACTGGAAAGCAGAAGAAAAGCAAATTCTTAACTCTGCCTCCACCGGGAATCGAACCCGAGACCCCACAATTAGCGTTCAGGTGTCTAACTGATCGCGCCACGGAGGTCGTCAAACGAAAAGATGTTTAGATATAAGTACTTTTATGTTTAATGTTGCTTATTCCAGTTATTTCTAATATTCTTTCAGATTACGCTGAAAACCTTCGAAATCCAAAACATAATATACAAACACACTGGCCAGGGTCGTTATTACTTCGGTTTAGACCGAATGTGCAACAAAAACCACGATTCAGTCACTACTACGAGGTCGGACATAGTATCAGCGCTGCCAAAAGCTAT
This sequence comes from Leucoptera coffeella, assembly GCA_030578115.1. NCBI lineage: Eukaryota > Metazoa > Arthropoda > Insecta > Lepidoptera > Lyonetiidae > Leucoptera > Leucoptera coffeella. The sequence goes on along the minus strand of JAMBLF010000552.1, from coordinate 224,416 downwards.
AAATAATGGTAAAAACAACCATATAGATATAGAACAAGAAATGAATAGGTTAGGTAATATCAACGTGATACCTAAAGTGAATGCCAGGGTCACAAATATACCGGCGATAGTACCGAAAATAATGAATAGTTATTCTGTACAGGATACAGGATCACAAAATAAAATAAAAAAAGACGTTTCGTCTGTAATAACGTATAAAAATTGGGTTAACGTTCCGAAAATTGGTACTAATTGTACTACTAGTGTCAATAGCGGGATGATTAATACTAGTAACGTTAATGTTGGTACTAACTTAAATGATACGGAAAACGTAGCAGACAGTACTTTTAAAGGTACCTACACTTCATTTGAGAAACAATTAAAGGTTAAGAAATCTAAAGATCGCTACTACCTGTAAATTGAATTGAAATATGTCTGCTGAGTTTCTTGGCATTTCTTTTCTGCAGGGTTTTGCTTTACGAAATGCCATTAGTTTAATTAGTTTTTTTTAAATTAACTAATTGTAATGACAACTTTTCCGGTGCAAATGTTTTTTTTTTTACTTTCAATAAGTGATTTTATAATCCTCATATTGAATAAAAAGCATTTCATTTCAAATAGTACGCAAAATGAACCGCCATTGAAAAATAATAAAATAGGTATGGAACCGTATATCCTGCTAGATTAAATAAAAGCAATGAGCGAACTGGTAAAAAAATACATAACAAACATACGCTTCAGTCGTCTATGGTTCGTCAACAACGTCAGCAGCTCAGTGAAAGTTGAAAATACACATATGTAATTATTTTCGGCTGAATATTTACTCAATTGTGATGCCGAACTGGCTAAATATGTTCGCTTTGAGATTATATTTGGATTCTCAACTGGAACGAACCGAAGAACAGGGAAGAGAAGAATTGCAGGTTCGACTTCGTTTTTCTTCAATTTTACTTCGTGTGCGATGTGTATGTATAATATAAGTTTTTGTACTATCTAATACGGATCCGTGATCTCTGTCTATCCCTCTGTAGGGAATTGTGTGTATGTATGTAAATTGAATGAACTAAAGACCATCAGTATAAATGATTAATTCTCACTTCAATAATTTTAAGACTAGGTGTAAGAACTTGAATTTGTATGTAATTTTAACGATTGTAAAAATAAATGTATTTACGTTTGCCTAAAACGTGTTTTTTTTTAACTTACACATGTTCTATACGTGACTGGGAAATACTGTCTGAAACAAAAAAGTTGAAAGGACGGAAAGAAGGAAGGTATATATAATAAATTGTAATAACATTCACGTCCTTTAATCCCTTTAGTGGTAGATAGAATCTTAGAGACATCGGCCACATTGAGTACTGACTCGGTCAACACGTGGGTTCGAGATAGCCATAGCATTACTACCTTCGCAATAGCGGAGATGGACACTTAAACCTCTCACTACCCCGTAAACCTTTGTCTTTCCCGAAAGTTTTTCTTATCTGTGGTCAGTTTAGTAGTAGGATTTTAACATACATACGTTTCACGACTTGTGTATACACACTCCCTTTTGTATTGTGGCGGAGTAGTCAAAGGCTTGAGTGCCCGTCTCTGAAATTTCGAAGGCATGTTAGGTATGAGCCACTCGAAGCCCGCGTTTCACTATAGATAGCACCCAACATGATAGGTAGTGAACCGTATCGCCGTATACAGGTACTGGCAATTACTTATCCCAAGGGATAAGTAATTGCCTCACGATGTTTTCCCTCACCGTTAGCGACTAACTGTACGTAAATAAATTTCATTCATTGGTACATGCCAGAGCCGGGATTCAAACTTATGACCTGTAAGTCGGAGGTACTTACCTTTTACAGCCGCTTATGGTTTTTATGGTATTGATATTAAACATGGTGCCATGCTAGTCTGGGACGCAGAAAGAATGCTAACTAGCTGCCATTCTTCCCGGCATATCGTAAGTGGGTACTAGGGTTCCAACTGAATTTATAGGGCAACGTGCTGGTAACCTGTTATCAATGTTCCATAAGACATAACAACCGCAATATTCACGCTAAGAAGTGACCAAGGAGACAATTCCAGGTTTTCAAGTTTATGTACACCCCGAAAGGGATTAAAGGACGTGAGAGTATGTATATTTAACATTGGTGATGGTTGCTAGCCCTTTGCTCAATAGATCCCATAGACCGCTGGTCTCTTAATCACTTCCTACGAGGCGGGAAGAACGGCAGCTAGTTAGCATTCTATTGGCGGAATATACATATGTGTGGAAAAATAAAAAAGCTTTAGGTTAATTTCATTCTTTTATTAACTATAGCATATACAAATGTACAACTAAAATTAATTATATCTACAACAAATAATTTCGTCTACAAATCGATTTCTTTGTTAAAATATACATTTGTCTTTTCTATACTTCTAATTACAATATAATAAACACATTTTCATATAGTTTATTTACAATATTAATTTTCTTTACCTGCTTTTGAAAACTTACAAAATCATTAAAAGTTTATAACTAAACAAATTTAGAAATCAAACTTAAGCCTCTATTTTCTAACAGATTGGCAGACTAGAGTACCCGCCACATAAGGTGGCAGTTGGAGGCGTCGCCACAGTCGCGTAATCCAGTGTTGCCAGTAAACACGCCAAAACTAGCACTCACTGTGCCATACGGCTCGATACATTATATTGAGGTTTCATTTGTAACGATCTTTGGTTGCAGAGCTATAAACTCAAATAAAACAAATTAATATACCAAAGTCAAAAGTCAAAATATTTTTATTCAAAATAGGCCCTATCATAAGCTCTCTTTGAAAGTTATTTTATGATCTAAGTACAAATTAAAAAAACTATATATTGACAAAAGGAGTATATATGAGTGAAGTGGAAGGGCGGTTACGTAGGGGCCGGCCTAATAAGACATATATGTAACAGTCAGATAGACGCTATATTGAAAAAAGGTGACGAGGAGTACCTATAACCGCCGAGAGTGTATTAGAGAATGTATGAATGTCAATGAAGCGAAAGTGGTCTGTCAGGATCGGGACAAATGGGGATCCGTGATCTCTGCCTACCCCTCTACAGGGAATCAGGCGTGATGTGTATGTATGTATGTAAAAAAACTATTTCAAACATGGCACTGAGCATTGTCTTTACATATTTTTACCGAGGTTAGTTCACCAACCATTTCGGCTGCTCAAGATGCCACGTCAGGAAGACCACGACCGCTCTGATCTTATCATGCGTAACGATCGAGCGTAACGATTGAGAAGAAGAAGTTCAGCGGAGACCCTAGCTTGGAGAAGAACTAACAAGAAACTCCAGAAATCAATTTATTATAATCACCTTTAACAAACATAAAAATTACAAAGAGTGGGCAAAAAACACAACGCTGGTAATACTAAATTTACCTTTCATACAAAATAACACGCAATGGCGGAAACGTCAAATTTAGTTCCAAGTTTGGCTACTGCCACCTTATGTGGCGGGTACTCTATCGATCGCCACTTGAACGATCCTGACAAATCTCGCGCTTCACTCACACCGATTAACCTACTCATTCATACGTGTTTTAAAACTAACATAATTGCTTAGAATGCCAAATGGTAAGGCAACACACCTAGATTACATTCAAATAGTGTTTTGACCAATTTCAAAATCAAACTAACCAATAAACATAAATAACTATTGCACTAAATGCGGAGCCTTAGGCTAAGAAGATACTAATTTGATTAACCGATGCCGTGTTTTGATTGGTTGTAATTTCCCCCCTCCATCATGCGTACCTCGTTTCACCCTGCGTAATGCCACGCTAGTTTCCATACAAATATTGAGTAAGGCCCACTCCTCTAATTAATTACTCCATGCGGTTACGTAACCCACAACTTTGGCACTGTTCCCTCTGCGGCTCAGACGGAGGATCGGCGTCGTGAACTTTCTGGTTCCCGACATATGCTGAGTCTGGGCCCTTTCACGACAGCAATACAGCGCGCCCAACAATTACTGTTATTCGTATGTGTTTGTACCAATTTTTGTAATGTGTGTTGTATTGCTGTTTTTGTGAATAAACGCTTTTCTATTCTATTCTATTTAACCCTTTAGAATGTTTTGTTTTTACACATATCGCTGCAGTAACAGTGTTAAGTTATATAAAAGCAAATTTGATTTTCATTGATTGACAACCATAGAAATCATTAGTCTAGAAGCATACGATCTGGGCCCTTACTCCACTAATTAACTTTGACAGTATTTTTGCGTCTCGGCTGTAAAAGTGGCACACTGCTAATATTCTGATCTGCCACAGTTGTGAGTCACACTCAATAGCGAGTCAGTGGTGCTTCAGTGGCAACTCAAAGTAGAGATCCCGCCACATAAATTGGCAGTAGCCAAACTTGGAACTAAATTTGACGTTTCCGCCATTGCGTGTTATGTTGTATGAAAGGTAAATTTAGTATTACCAGCGTTGTGTTTTTTGCCCACTCTTTGTAATTTTTATGTTTGTTAAGGGTGATTATAATAAATTGATTTCCGGAGTTTCTTGTTAGTTCTTCTCCAAGCTAGGGTCTCCGCTGATCTAACCTCGGAAAAAAATATGTAAAGACAATGCTCAGTGCCATGTTTGAAATAGTTTTTTTAATTTATACTTAGATCATAAGATAACTTTCAAAGAGAGCTTGTGATATTTATAATTTTGAATATATTATGGCAGATGGAGGCGTCGCCGCAGTTGCATAATTCACTGTTGCCAGTAAACACGCCAAAACTGGCACACTGCTCACTTTCTTTGTAATCTTTATGTTTGTTAATTATAAAAATAATAATCTTTATTGTTGTTATACTTAGATCATAAGATAACATTCAAAGAGAGCTTGTGATAGGGCCTATTTTAAATAAACATATTTTGACTTTGATATATTAATTTGTTTTATTTGAGTTTATAGCTCTGCAACCAAAGACCGTTACAAATGAAACCTATAATGTATCGAGCCGTATGGCACAGTGAGTGCTAGTTTTGGCGTCTTTACTGGTAACACTGAATTACGCGACTGTGGCGACGCCCCCAACTGCCAATTTATATGGCGGGATCTCTACAGAAATTATTGTCTATGGATTACAACAATTTAAAAAACTGTTTGCACTGACAATGCAGCAATGTCAATTAATGCGTATTGATTTAGCAGTTAAAAGTTTTAGGTTTATAAAGTAACATCGCATCGGTGTCGGCAACAACAACAAAACATCGGTTATAGTTTTAAATTATAGTTTTAAGAGATTCATGATTTATACTCATGATTAATAAGTCCCGTTAGTTATTGATCATCTGTTAAAACTTTTTACCTGATAATGTAAGTAAAACAACTTTATTGTGCTATTATTTTGTAAATATATTATTAGTCTGAGAATGATTGAGGATGGATCAGTTGTTTTAGTAGCTAAGAATACCTAGTTTAGTTTATTGTTTAGATCATAAATTACGTAAATTCTAGTTGTTGATTTACGAACAATTTAAGTAAGTTAACCTTTTGTTAATTTTGCACTTATTTCTGAACGAATATAGTTTGTTTTGAAACTCGATGCTTACGTCACGCGATCAGGTGACTTTTTGTTAGCCAATAGGAAACGAGTAGCGAGTGGCGCGATTTAACCTACCAATGAGAGAGCCGGGGCGATATTGTGCCTAGAGTGGGGTCGGGATGCTAGGTTGGGGGATTTTCCCCGGACTGGGGACATTCAATTTGTGAAGGCGAAGTCGGAGGGTCCTCTCGACTATAGTGTCGCGAACCTACTGCTCTAAGTAAATGTACTCTGAAAGTAAATTAATTTAATCTTTAAGTTAATAATTTTGTGAATAAACTGTTAAACTATACAGTGTTTCTTTGTGCTTGCAAATACCTACAATGCCGCCCACCGATCCTAAAGATCAACATCATGTTGATGACAGTTCTTCGACATCAGAAGTGGGATCAAAGCAGGCACAAAACATCACCACCAAGCGAGAGCAAAATAATGACGATCGATGGTAAAACATGCTTGACTGCTATAACAAAAGTATCCAGCATCTCGTCGAGGCGTTGCGTAATCCAAGCGCGCCTAAAACACCGGAAATGACGCTGCCCGAATTCAACCCTGAAGCTGATGGCGTCGATGCACAGGCCTGGCTATCAACGGCCGACATTTGTCTATCGGAAATTCCACTTGAAGGGAGTAACCTTATCATTACTATTACTAAAGCTATGAAAGGGTCAGCCACTTCATGGTTTTCTCAAATGAAATGGAGTGAATTTAAAGAAATTTTTCTTTCTCGCTTTGCTACGTCTGAGACTTTTGCCACAAAAATTTTAAAAATGTTAAATTTTAAACCCAACGACGGCGAGTGTTTGGCTGCTTACTCGAGTAGATTATACTCGGCATTAATGGCTAGGTTGTCAAAATGTAATAAGGAAGAAATTATTATAGCCGCTATTTTGGCTCATATAGGTCAAGTGGAGCCACGTTTGCAACGAAATATTTTCACAACCGAAATAAATAATCGCAACAAAATGCAGCGTGAATTGGTGGCTTTTTCATACCGCAAGAGAACGTTTATAGACAATAATACCAAGAAAGAGATTTATACACCTGAAATTAAACGGCCAAAATTAAACGCTGTACCCATCAAATGTTTTTCTTGGGGAAAAAGTGGTCACAAAGCTTTTGAATGTTTCAGTCGTGCAATGAATGAAAAGCAGCCTACTCCAATCGTCAATCATTCTGCTTCTCCCAACCCTGCCGCCAAGCTAACGGTCAAGTATTACAAATGTGGTACTGAGGGGCACATTGCGTCGCGCTGTACTAAAACCTGGACCCCTGCTACACAGACAAGCAGAATGGCAAGCGAAGAGAAGAGAGTTGATTAATGCAGCGTGCGACCTGTCATTGGTTCCCTAACACAATTCAGTAGTTAGTACATTCTGAAGCGGGCTGACTTATACCTAATAAATTTACGTAAATATCCTTTTGAACATAATACATATCGCTGCCCCCGACGAACACTATCGTATTCGCTCTTACCATAGAATCGGTTTTATTGAATATTCGTATCCACACCATCGTATTACACCATAGAGTAAATTTTTAAGGTTGGGCAATGAATACTTTTGGATTTATGCATTGAGTAATGATCTTTATGTTTTTATTCAATGGGAAATTTAAGACGATTTATAACGCAAAAGGCTATTACCGAATCTCAAAAGCCAACATTATAGAGTAAACTACTCTTACGATATTGTTCGAGTGATATATTACATATCAGTGTTGCATATGTATCACGGAACAGTATCGTAGCGCACGATTACTATAGCAATACAGTTTAGTGATTTCCGTCGATCACTATCGTAAAGTTAGGTTGCGTTAATATTCACCATAGCACAGACCATAGTATATTTCAGTAATAGACATTTTCTTAAATATCTCATTTAGATACAATTTTTTTTACAAAAAAAATATTTATAATTTAGTGTAATAATACCCTCTATATTTGGTATAAATATGTTTATTGTAGATTTGATAGTTTTTAAGATATTCAGTTTTTAGTTGCTGGTGTAAAATTGTTATTTTCCTATTACGATAGTGTTCGTCGGGGGCAGCGATGTATAAATAATATTAATCGTATTTCTAGGAATTATGCATCAGTTTCCCAGATAGAGGCCCTCATAGACTTTCTGGAGTCGAACCCAGACCTAGCTCGGGGCAGAATGTCTGGATCCATTGAGGGCCGCTGTTGCACCAAGCGACTGTGGGACGAATGCGACCAAACACTCAACAGTTTGGGGCCTGACGGCGCAACAAAAACTGGACACGGCTGGCGTTTGGTAAAGAAAACATAAAATAAATCCGGTTAATTACGAAAGAGTTATTGTATATTGAGAATATTTTGACCAACAATTTAATGCTTTTTCTTTCAGTATTACAACAGTTTTAAAGGAAAACTAATGAAGAAAATTAAATTTAATAAAATAGAGCAGGCAAAAACAGGTATATATATATAGTTTTACCACAATATTGACCCTGATTGAGGCAATACAGCTTAATATTTATTTAAAATTTTAGGTGGAGGACCAAATCAACAAGTAGCCTTTACCACGACACAAGAAAGGTTATTGACATTGCTAGGGCAAGATGTGGGGGCACCTCTAGAGATTGTGAGGCACAATCCTCTTACTGTTAGTAAAAATAAACATTAAATTTCACATATTTTAAAAAGAACAAACATTTCTAAACAATTTTGTATTTGCTTTATTAACAGCTTCTCGAAACTGAAGAATTGGAAACCAGCATCGTCTCGGATGTAATGTGAGGTGTCTCTTATTATAATATAAATTATTTTTTTAGAAATGAACAACATGAAGAGTGTTATGAAAGTATAAACATCCCTGAGGTGCTGGGGCAGCCACGTCCTCAAGAATTAATTGGTGTTAGGTGGCAGTGCTATTCTAACTATTTGTATATATGTGCATGTCGGCGAGGCATGTTAGCAACAAGGAACGCTGCTATGGCTGTACTAATCACGGGGCTCTCACGTGTGCAGCCATGACGGAGTCTAAGAGTCTAAGCGAGTATCGAGGAAGGGGAGGTTCGCCCCTACCGAGGCTTTTTTTGTGGCCGATCGACAGATGGCATGCATACCACTTTCTGCACTCTGTTCGATCACTACGTCTTGGGAACCGTCTAGCGTTCGTTTTGTGAGCCTTAATAAACCAAGTTTTGTGAAGCCAGTGTTTTAATTTAGCTTTTGTCCAAACGCCCAAGAAATAAAGTCAAGTCCAAGATGGATAGCACACAAAATCAGGCCTCTGACGTCTACATATAAATAATATTAATTGTATTTCTAGGAATTATGGAACAGTTTCCCAGATAGAGGCACTCATAGACTTTCTGGGGTCGAACCCAGACCTAGCTCGGGGCAGAATTTCTAAATATATTGAGAGCCGCTGTTGCACCAAGCGATTGTGGGACGAATGCGCCCAAAACTCAACAGTTTGGGGCCTGACGGCGCAACAAAAACTGGAGACTGCTGGCGTTTGGTAAAGAAAACATAAAATAAATCCGGTTGAATACGTAAGAGTTATTGCATATTGAGAATATTTTGACTAACAAGTTAATGGTTTGTTTTCTTTCAGTATTTCAACAACTTAAAAGGAAAGCTCCTGAACAGAATAAAATTTAATAAAATAGAGCAGGCAAAAACAGGTGTATATATAGTTTTAGCACAATATTGTCCCTGATTGAGGCAATACAGCTTAATATTTATTTGAAATTTTAGGTGGAGGACCAAATCAACAAGTAGCCCTCATCCGACACAAGAAAGGTTATTGACATTGCTAGGGCAAGATGTGGGGGCACCTCTAGAGAATGTGAGGCACAATCCTCTTACTGTAAGCAAAAATAAACATTAAATTTCACATAATTTTAAAAGTACAAACATTGTTTAAATAATTTTCTATTTGCTTTATTAACAGCCTCTCGAAACTGAAGAATTGGAAACCAGCATCGTTTTGGATGTAATGTAAGTTGTCTCTTATTGCTAATCCGATGAAGTGTCTTTGTTATTATTATCATTATTTTTAATTCATTATTAAGCCATTTACCACTAAGGTTATGTCGGCTGAAGTACACTGATGCCACGGCGTTTGAACTTCTTGTTATTCCATCGCCATGGTTACACCAACGCCGCCAGCCGCTACAACCAAAGAAAAACGAAATCTAAGCTCCAATTCTGCTCTTCCTTGTTCTTCGGTTCGTTCCAGTTGAGGATCCAAATCTTATCCCAAAGCGAACATATTTAGCTAGTTTGGCTTCAGGCGCCGCCGTCGTGGTAGGTTTTTGCAGGTGCCCAGGTGTCGTACCGAGTTGCTCCGGCAGTCACCGCTGGTGCGTGGCATCCGGCTGCTTAACGGCCCAGCCGACATGGTGGACCTCTTCATCTGCAGTAAGCCTGACTTTAGGAGGGTTGCCATGCGCTACATATGTTACGAAATGAGTTAATCTCTCTGTTTGTTTTATTATGTTAAGTTTTTATTGTTATGTGTTGCGTATTGTAATGTTAATTTTTTTATTGTTACTCCAATAATGTCGAAAGGTTCTCCTGTTAGGACATTATTGTGCATTATGTAAATAAATAAATAAATAAATAAATTGACTAAATATTCAGCCGAAAATATTTATTTGAATTTTCAACTTTCACTGAGCTGCTGACTTTGTTGACGCACCATAGACGACTGTTTGTTATTATTATGCTTACATAAATTATTTATTTAGAAATGAACAACATGAAGAGTGTTACGAAATTATAAACATCACTGAAGTGCTGGAGCAACCACGTCCTCAAGAATTAATTGGTGTTAGGAGGAGGTGGAAATGCTATTCTAACTATTTGTATATATGTGTAAAGTTTGTCTCCTCTTTTGCTGTCTTTGAATAAAGTCAGTCTGTTGCAAACCACCAAGCGAGTTTTATTAATTCATCAAAGTTCACTAATGCATTTCATGCACAATATTACTTCAGTAGTGATACAATAGCACGTCAGTAGCAATAATTTGACACTTTTGGTACTCCACTAACAACGTTTCGCAACTGAAGCGCTATCGAAGGAATCTATGGTACGCAAACGCAAAAAAGATTTCCGTATAACGAATCGTCCCGGGTGGCTTTCAAGTCCCTTCCGAGTATCCAGAATCTACATATGTGAGCAGCGGACGTGTTTAAAAATCATCACAGAGGGCGCGCGATGTCTCTGTGCAAGCAAGCCATCCATTTCTCCGAAATTGTCTTCCATACAAATTGTAAGGAATTGAGAAGAGATAGCTTTCGAGATAGAAGTTAAGAAAGAAAGATTATTATTTAGATCATTTAAGTTTATTTAGTGAAAATTTAATAGATTGAAACTTAAAGTCATCTAGTTACATTTTTATTTCAAATTCCGTAAGCATAACTTCCAACGATGTGGAACAGATTCGATGAATCACAAGAGCGGTTCCAAAGTTGGATGGAAATCCGCACATTGTTTATCGATTCTTAACAATTTGCGTACACATTGTTATAAAATTTGCAAACCTAGAAACAAATCCGGAAGCAAAGCTTTCAAACCTTTTAGTTCTGAACGAAATCTTAAGTGAATTAATATTTTTAAAATAGTGAACAAAATAAAATTTAATATTGGAAGGTCAACTAAGGTAAAGTCACTAAAGCCTAAGTGACCTAAAGGATGACACCTTCGAATAAATGTTCGGCATTTTTCTTGAATCCGAAAGGGAATAAAGTACTTGCATCCAAAGGTGAAAAGTTGTACCAACTAATCTATTCAGATGAAAAAAAATGCTTTACTGTTCATTTAGGTGGTAATGCTGCTGGTTAAGTTCTACCGGCATTACAAAAAATGCCGAAAACGAAAGAAATTAATATAAAATTAAATTTAGTTTTTTTTAAAAAGCATTACCGGAGCCCCATCCTTGCAGTACGCCGTATACAATGTATGAGGTGTATGAGTGTCAATGAAGCGAAAGGCGTTTGTTTGCGATCAGGACAGATGGGGATCTGTGATCTCTGTCTACCCCTATGTAGAGAAATGTGTGTTTGTAAACAAATTCAATGGATTAAAGAGCTTAACACTTTCGTCGCCATGGTCCAAAAAAGTATATGTGGTGCCGGTCATTTTGACCCACCATGGCGACCAATGTGTTAAGTATTTATTTCATTCTTTTTACGGCTCAGCTAGCACGGGACATGCTGCATTCTATTGCCTAAAGATTCTTATGTATACAATGTAAGAAAAATAAAAAACGTTTCAATTAATTTCATTCTTTTATTATTTATAATTCATATGTACAACAAAAACTAACTAACTATAATATATATACAACAAATAATTTCGTCTAAAAATCCATTTCTTTATTGAAATATACATTTGTCTTTTCTATACTTCTAATTACAATATAACACACACTTTCATATAGTTTACTTACAACATTAATTTTCTTAACCTGCTTTTGTAAACTTACAAAATCATTAAAAGTTTATAATTAACAATAATAAACACATCTAACTCAAGCCTCAATTTCCTAACATTTAACTATCGATCACCACTTGAACGATCCTGACAAATCTCTTGCGTCACTCACACCCATTAACCTTCTCATACATACGAGTTTTAAACTAACATAATTGCTAAGAATGCCAAATGGTTAGGCAACACAACTAGCTAACATTCAAATAGTGTTTTGTCCATTTTCAAAATAAACCAACCGATAATATAAACAAAAATAACGATTAACTATATGCGGAGCCTAAGTACACTAATGCTTTTCGCAAAATATCAGTTCTATATAATATATGTCGGAGAATGATTGAGGATGGATCAATTGTTTTAGTAGCTAAGAATACCTAGTTTAGTTTATTGTTTAGATCAGGGCTGTCAAAACCACTGCCCGCGGTTTAGATTACTGCGGCCCATTGAACCTTTTTAACCGACTTAAAAAAAAAGTTCGGTTCGGGTACACCGACTACAAAGAGATCTGTACCCACTGCATATAATAATACGGCCCACCAATGTATTTAGTCTTTTTTATTGGCCCTGGGTCCCATCTAGTTTGGACACCCCAGGTTTAGATCATAAGTTACGTAAATTCTAGTTGTTGATTTACGAACAATTTAAGTAAGTTAACCTTTTGTTAATTTTGCACTTATTTCTGAACGAATATAGATTGTTTTGAAACTCGATGCTTACGTCACGCGATCAGGTGACTTTTTGTTAGCCAATAGGAAACGAGTATCGAGTGGCGCGATTTAACCTACCAATGAGAGAGCCGGGGCGATATTGTGCCTAGAGTGGGGTCGGGATGCTAGGTTGGGGGATTTTCACCGGACTGGGGACATTCAATTTGTGAAGGCGAAGTCGGAGGGTCCTCTCGACCATAGTGTCGCGAACCTACTGCTCTAAGTAAATGTACTCTGAAAGTAAATTAATTTAATCTCTAAGTTAATAATTTTGTGAATAAACTGTTATACTATACAGTGTTTCTTTGTGCTTGCAACAAGGCCGCCCACGGATCCTAAAGATCAACATCATGTTGATGATAGTTCTTCGACATGTAAATAATATTAATCGTATTTCTAGGAATTATGCATCAGTTTCCCAGATAGAGGCCCTCATAGACTTTCTGGAGTCGAACCCAGACCTAGCTCGAAACAGAATGTCTAGATCCATTGAGGGCCGCTGTTGCACCAAGCGACTGTGGGACGAATGCGCCCAAAAACTCAACAGTTTGGGGCCTGACGGCGCAACAACAACTGGACACGGCTGGCGTTTCGTAAAGAACACATAAAATAAATCCGGTTGAATGCGAAAGAGTTATTGTATATTGAGAATATTTTGACCAACAAGTTAATGCTTTTTCTTTCAGTATTTCAACAATTTAAAAGGAAAGCTCCTGAAGAGAATAAAATTTAATAAAATAGAGCAGGCAAACACAGGTATATATAGTTCTAACACAATATAGACCCTGATTGAGGCAATACAGCTTAATATTTATTTAAAATGTTAGGTGGAGGACCAAATCAACAAGTAGCCCTCATCCGACACAAGAAAGGTTATTGACATTGCTAGGGCAAGATGTGGGGGAACCTCTAGAGCAGGGGTGTCCAAACTAGATGGGACCCAGCCAGGGCCAATAAAAAAGACTAAATACATTGGTGGGCCGTATCATTATATGCAGTGGGTACAGATCTCTTTGTAGTCGGTGTACCCGAACCGAACTTTTTTTTTAAGTCGGTTAAAAAGGTTCAATGGGCCGCAGTAATCAGTGGTTTGGACAGCCCCGCTCTACAGAATGTGAGGCACAATACTCTTACTGTAAGTAAAAACAAACATTAAATTTCACATAATTTTTAAGTTATTTTGTATTTGCTTTATTATCAGCCTCTCGAAACTGAGGAATTGGAAATCAGCATCGTCTCGGATGTAATGTGAGTTGTGTCGTATTATAATATAAATTATTTTTTCAGAAATGAACAACATGGAGAGTGTTATGAAATTATAAACATCCCTGAGGTGCCGGAGCAGCCACGTCCTCAAGAATTAATTGGTGTTAGGTGGAGGTGGCAGTGCTATTCTAACTATTTATATATATGTGTTGTCCAATCTCATCCGTCACTATTAATATTCTGGTATAATTTTAGTTACTCCGTTTCCACACTAGATGGCGAATCATGTAGTCTACATAGAACTATATTTCAGTTACTGTATTTCCAAACTAGATGGCGCTGCATGTCCTCTACATCACGCTATGATTATTTGTGCACCTGGGTATAAATAGCCCAGATTTTATTTGTACCATTGTCTTAAAAAGTATCTCATAGAAGTGTAAATTAATGTGTAACAGTGTTTCAATCAAGTAGTGAAGTGAGTAATCATGTGTAAAGTTTGTCTACTCTCTTTTGCTGTCTTTGAATAAAGTCAGTCTGTTGCAAACCACCAAGCGAGTTTTATTATGTCATCAAAGCCCACTAATGCATTTTATGCACAATATTACTTCAGTAGTAATACAATAGCACGTCAGTAGCAATAATTTGACACTTTTGGTACTCCACTAACAACTTTACGCAACTGAAGCGCTGTCGAAGGAATCTATGGTACGCAAACGCAAAAAAGATTTCCGTATAACTATGTGAGCAGTGGGTGTTCTTAAAAATCAGCACTGAGGGCCAGCGATGTTTCTGCTCAAGTAAGCCAGAGATATTGTGAGTCTATCCATTTCTCCAAAATGGTCTTCCATCCAAATCGTAGATAATTGAGGAGAGATAGATCTCGAGATAGAATTTAGTTATTGCGATTTAACCTACCAATGAGAGAGCCGGGGCGATATTGTGCCTAGAGTGGGGTCGGGATGCTAGGTTGAGGGATTTTCACCGGACTGGGGACATTCAATTTGTGAAGGCGAAGTCGGAGGGTCCTCTCGACCATAGTGTCGCGAACCTACTGCTCTAAGTAAATTAATTTAATCTCTAAGTTAATAATTTTGTGAATAAACTGTTAAACTATACAGTGTTTCCCTGTGCTTGCAAATACCTACAATGCCGCACACGGATCCTAAAGATTAACATCATGTTGATGATAGTTCTTCGACATATATTATTATATAAATAATATTAATCGTATTTCTAGGAATTATGCATCAGTTTCCCAGATAGAGGCCCTCATAGACTTTCTGGAGTCGAAGCCAGACCTAGCTCGGGGCAGAATGTCTAGATATAATGAGGCCGCTGTTGCACCAAGCGACTGTGGGACGAATGTGACCAAAAACTCAACAGTTTGGGGCCTGACGGCGCAACAAATACTGGAGACGGCTGCTGGCGTTTGGTAAAGAAAACATAAAATAAATCCGGTTGAATACGATATTGAGAATATTTTGACAAACAAGTTAATGCTTTTTCTTTCAGTATTACAACAGTTTTAAAGGAAAACTCATGAAGAAAATTAAATTTAATAAAATAGAGCAGGCAAAAACAGGTATATATATATAGTTCTAGCACAATTTTGACCCTGATTGAGGATACAGCTTAATATTTACTTAAAA
Source organism: Leucoptera coffeella (assembly GCA_030578115.1). Lineage (NCBI taxonomy): Eukaryota > Metazoa > Arthropoda > Insecta > Lepidoptera > Lyonetiidae > Leucoptera > Leucoptera coffeella. Next base: position 208,829 of record JAMBLF010000552.1, on the reverse strand, counting down.
TGTTAGGTGGAGGACCAAATCAACAAGTAGCCCTCATCCGACACAAGAAAGGTTATTGACATTGCTAGGGCAAGATGTGGGGGAACCTCTAGAGCAGGGGTGTCCAAACTAGATGGGACCCAGCCAGGGCCAATAAAAAATACTAAATACATTGGTGGGCCGTATATGCAGTGGGTACAGATCTCTTTGTAGTCGGTGTACCCGAACCGAACTTTTTTTTTAAGTCGGTTAAAAAGGTTCAATGGGCCGCAGTAATCAGTGGTTTGGACAGCCCTGCTCTAGAGAATGTGAGGTACAATACTCTTACTGTAAGTAGAAATAAACATTAAATTTCACATAATTTTAAAAGAACAAACATTTTTTAAATAATTTTCTATTTGCTTTATTAACAGCCCCTCGAAACTGAAGAATTGGAAACCAGCATCGTCTCGGATGTAACGAGTTGTCTCGTATTATAATATAAATTATTTTTTTAGAAATGAACAACATGAAGAGTGTTATGATATTATAAACATCCCTGAGGTGCTGGAGCAGCCACGTCCTCAAGAATTAATTGGTGTTAGGTGGCACTGCTATTCTAACTATTTGTATACATGTGTAAAGTTTGTCTACTCTCTTGCTGTCTTTAAATAAAGTAAGTCTGTTGCAAACCACCAGAATCTACATATTATGTGAGCAGCGGACGTGTTTAAAAATCAGCACAGAGAGCGCGCGATGACTCTGTGCAAGTCAGCCATCCATTTCTCCAAAATTGTCTGCCATACAAATTGTAAGGAATTGAGGAGAGATAGCTTTCGAGATAGAAGTTAAGAAAGAAAAATTATTATTCTTAGATCATTTAAGTTTATTTAGTGAAAATTTAATAGATTGAAACTTAAAGTCATGTAGTTACATTTTTATTTCAAATTCCGAAAACATGACTTTCAACGATGTGAAACAGATTTACAAATCACAAGAGCGGTTCCAAAGTTCGATGGAAACCCGCACATTGTTTATCGATTCTTAACAATTTGCGTAGACATTGTTATAAAATTTGCAAACCTAGAAACGAATCCGGAAGCAAAGCTTTCAAACCTCTGCGTTCTGAACAGAATCTTAAGCGAATTCACATTTTTCAAATAGTGAACATAATAAAATTTAATATAATATTAATATTTAGGATATTATTACACTAATTGAACTAGCCCCTTGGTAAGTACATTTAAGACTTGTGTTAAGGGTACTAGTCAACGTATAGTAAGGCATTAAATTGACGAAAATATTCCATTGTCTGAATTTTATAAAAAGTTTGAAGACCTATTAACAAAAACTAAAGAAGAATTATTACCAAATGATAATCTCTCTACTTTGAATAATTCTAGACCTGAACAAAGCAGCACAACTCGAATACCACGGTTTGATACAATGCCGATTAGCGATCCATTGACAATGCCATCCACATCGAACATTGAAATGGAAACTTTGGATTTTCCGTTTCAGCATTTGCCCATAAATGAAGACCTCTGGAGTCCAGAAGACCCGAGAGATGCTGCGAACTGTTAAGCAAAGAAAATTTGGCTATTTGGGGCATATTCTACGTCATGATAGATACCAACTACTGCGGCTCATAATTATGGGAAAGATAGAGGGGAAAAGACGCGTTGGCAGGAGGAAAAAATCTTGGCTGAGGAACATTCGGGAGTGGACCGGGATTGCCAGTGTGGAAGAGCTGTTCCGGATGGCCAGGGACAAGAAGGCGGTTTCAGCAGGCTGACGGCAGACCTCCAGTAATGGAGTGTCACTAGAAGAAGAAGAAAACCCTGGAACTGATGATATATTATTGTGAATGCAGGATCAGAGAAAGACCCTGTTCCAAACTCATTGTAAGTATTCGGCACCAAATCGGAAATGGCCGACTTGAACATGACATAAATTCCACAAACTTCAACAAATGGCTTCAAGAAAAGCTTATGCCCAATTTGAATGAACCAAGTGTAATTGTAATGGACAATGCATCTTAGCATTCTGCATAATAAATAAAGCGCCCAAATCTCAAAATCGAAAGTTAGAGATACAGAAATGGCGTATATTGAATGGTATTTCATTTGACACTTACAATTCAAAATCAGAGTTGCTCTCTAGTAAAACAGAACACACCAGAACCTATTTATGAAGCTGGTGAACTTTTAAGCCAAAATGGACAAGCGCTAAGACTTTCTCCATATCATTGTGATCTAAATGCAATAGAACTCATATGGAGGCTAGCAAGAAGAAATGTGGGAAGCAAAAATGTAAGCCGAACTCCAAAAGAGTATGAGAATCTGATAAAACAATCTTTTGAGTGTATTACAGCAGATGATTGGAAAAAAATGACAGAACATCATTCATGTGGAAGACAAGTACAAAAGTAACTATGAACCATACACGTAACCGGTTACGTAACCCACAACTTTGGCACTGTTCCCTCTGCGGCTCTGACGGAGGATCGGCGTCGTGAACTTTCCGGTTTCCGACATATGCTGAGTCGGGACCCTTTCATGACAGCAATACAGCGCGCCCGACAATTACTGTTGTGGCGACCTCTAGAGCGCCACACACAGAGAGAAACCTAAGTAAACCTAAGTTGCAATTAGTTAAACATTATTACCACAGATGACGCCGCTAAGAATAAAATAATAATTACACAAATCAATTTCCTAGAACGCGCAAGTGAAATATTTATCGGAAACAAGATATATACAAATTTCCAACTCTGGCCATTAGCCTGGACGAACACCTGCCTAGGTAGGAAGCTTCCTCTTTTCCTGTAGTACACATCCTACACTGTTATACGTATGTGTTTGTACCAATTTTTGTAATGTGTGTTGTATTGTTGTTTTTGTGAATAAACGCTTTTCTATTCTATTTAACTCTTTAGACTGTTTTGTTTCTACACATATCGCTGCAGTAACAGTGTTAAGTTAGTGGAATAGCAAAATCGATTTTCATTGATTGACAACCATAGAAGTCATTAGTCTAGAAGCATACGATCTGGGCCCTTACTCCACTAATTAACTTTGACAGCCACACAACTGCGTCGCTACTGCGTTACTTCTGCGTCTCGGCTGTAAAAGTGGCACTCTGCTAATATTTTGACAGTCACAGTTGTGCCTCAATAGCGAGTCAGTGGTGCTTCAATGGCAACTCAAAGTACAGAAATTATTGTCTATGAATTACAACAATTTAAAAAACTGTTTGCACTGACAATGCGACAATGTCAATGAATGCATATTGATTTAGCAGTTAAAAGTTTTAAGTTTATAAAGTAACATCGCATCGGTGACGGCAACAACAACAACAAAACATCGGTTATAGTTTTAAATTATAGTTTTAAGAGATTCACGATTTATACTCATGATTAATAAGTCCCGTTAGTTGTTAATCATCTGTTAAAAGTTTTTACCTGATAATGTAAGTAAAACAACTTTATTTTGCTATTATTTTGTAAATATATTATTAATCGGAGAATGATTGAGGATGGATCAGTTGTTTTAGTAGCTAAGAATACTTAGTTTAGTTAATTGTTTAGATCATACGTTACGTAAATTCTAGTTGTTGATTTACAAACAATTTAAGTAAGTTAACCTTTTGTTAATTTTTCACTTATTTCTGAACCAATATAGTTTGTTTTGAAACTCGATGCCTACGTCACGTGATCAGGTGACTTTTTGTTAGCCAATAAGAAACGAGTAGCGAGTGGCGCGATTTAACCTACCAATGAGAGAGCCGGGGCGATATTGTGCCTAGAGTGGGGTCGGGATGCTAGGTTGGGGGATTTTCACCGGACTGGGGACATTCAATTTGTGAAGGCGAAGTCGGAGGGTCCTCTCGACCATAGTGTCGCGAACCTACTGCTCTAAGTAAATGTACTCTGAAAGTAAATTAATTTAATCTCTAAGTTAATAATTTTGTGTATAAACTGTTAGACTATACAGTGTTTCTTTGTGCTTGCAAATACCTACAATGCCGCCCACGGATCCTAAAGATCAACATCATGTTGATGATAGTTCTTCGACATGTAAATGATATTAATCGTATTTCTAGGAATTATGCAACAGTTTCCCAGATAGAGGCCCTCATACACTTTCTGGAGTCGAACCCAGACCTAACTTGGAGCAGAATTGTGATCCATTGAGGGCCGCTGTTGCAGCAAGCGACTGTGGGACGAATGCGCCCAAAAACTCAACAGTTTGGGGCCTGACGGCGCAACAAAAACTGGAGACGGCTGGCGTTTGGTAAAGAAAACATAAAATTAATCCGGTTGAATACGAAAGAGTTATTGTACATTGAGAAAATTTTGACCAACAAGTTAATGCTTTTTCTTTCAGTATTACAACAGTTTTAAAGGAAAATTCATGAAGAAAATTAAATTTAATAAAATAGAGCAGCCAAAAACAGGTATATATATAGTTCTAGCACAACATTGACCCTGATTGAGGCAATACAGCTTAATATTTATTTAAAATGTTAGGTGGAGGACCCAATCAACAAGTAGCCCTCACTCCGACACAAGACAGGTCATTGACATTGCTAGGGCAAGATGTGGGGGCACCTCTAGAGCATGCGAGGCACAATCCTCTTACTGTAAGTTAAAATAAACATTAAATTTCACATATTTTTCAAAGTACAAACATTTTTAAATAATTTTGTATTTGCTTTATTAACAGCCTCTCGAAACTGAACAATTTGAAACCAGCATCGTCTCGGATGTAATGTGAGTTGTCTCTTATTGCTAATCCGATGAAGTGTCTTTGTTATATTATTCATACATAAATTATGTTTTTAGAAATAAATAACATGAAGAGTGTTATGAAATTATAAACATCCGTGAGGTGCTGGAGCAGCCACGTCTTCAAGAATTAATTGGTTTTAGGTGGAGGTGGCAGTGCTATTATAGGTAACTATTTGTATATATGTGTATGTCGGCGAAGCACGTTAGCAACAAGGAACGCTGCTATGGCTGTACCAATCACGGGGCTCTCACGTGTGCAGCCATCACGGAGTCTTAAGCGTGTATCGAGGGAGGGGAGGTTCGCCCCTACCGAGGCATTTTGGACGATCGACAGATGATATACCACTTTCTGCCCTCGGTTCGATCACTACGTCTTGGGAACCGTCTAGCGTTCGTTTTGTGAGCCTTAATAAACCAAGTTTTGAGAAGCCAGTGTTTTGATTTAGCTTCTGTCCCAACGCCCAAGAAATAAAATCAAGTGCAAGATGAATAGCACACAAAATCAGGGCTCTAACGTCGACATGTATATATGTGTAAAGTTTGTCTATTCTCTTTTGCTGTCTTTGAATAAAGTCAGTCTGTTGCAAACCACCAAGCGAGTTTTATTATTTCATCAAAGTCCACTAATGCATTTTATGCACAATAGCACGTCAGTAGCAGTAGTTTGACACTTTTGGTACTCCACTAACAACTTTACCCAACCGAAGCGCTATCGAAGAAATCTATGGTACGCAAACGCAAAATAGACTTCCGTATAACTAAGTGAGCAGTAAGTGTGCTTAAAAAATCAGCACTGAGTTCCAGCGATGCTTCTATTCAAGTAAGCCAGAGATATTTTGAGTCTATATACATTTCTCCAAAATGGTCTTCCATCCAAATCGTAGATAATTGAGGAGAGATAGCTCTCGAGATAGAATTTAGTTAAGAAAGAATGATAGAGAAGATTATTAAGATACAAAACAACTACGCTCACGACCATTAACCCTTGCGGGTTAGAAGTTCGGGTTGCCATCTCCGCAATTGCAGTGTTAGTAATTCTATGAACACCTCGAACCCACGTGTTGACCAGATCGTCAGTACTCAATGTGACAGGTGGTAAGCTGTTTCGGCATTTACAAGCACTGACTATTACCTGTTCGGGGAACAGGTAAGTTTCCTCACGATGTTTTGCAAACCTAGAAACAAACCCGGAAGCATAGCTTTCAAACCTCTGCATTCTGAACAGAATCTTTAAGCGAATTAATATTTTTTAATAGTGAACAAAATAAAATTTACAATTGGAAAGCCAACTAAAGTAAAATCACTAAAGCTTAAGTGACCTAAATGATGACACCTTCGAAAAAATGTTCGGCATTTTTCTTGAATCCGAAAGGGAATAAAGTACTTGCATCCAAAGGTGAAAAGTTGTACCAACTAATCAATCCAGATGAAAAAGAATGCTTTACCGTTCTTTTAGGTGTAAAAATGCCAACTATGTCTCCCTCTTGATTGTTCTGCTCTTTTACTTTCTAATTTAGTCTCAAGTGACTGTATCCATATTGCGGTTGCCTGAAAGAAATTGCTTTAGCAATAAGGCCGCCAATTGTGCATAACAATTAAGTCACTTTGAGTCTAAAACGATTTCTGTTCCTTTTATCAGCTTTACGGTTTGACGATGTTGATACAAGAGCCATAAGAAAGGAGACTGACAGAGCTGCACTTATAACGGAAATATTTGATAAATTTATCGAAAACTGTCAACTACATTACAGCTGTTCAGAATATTTGACTGTGGATGAAATGCTATGCCCATTTCGAGGCAGATGTCTTTTTAGAGTTTATATGAAGTCGAAACCTGCCAGATATGGCATAAAAGTTATGTGTTTATGCGACGCTAAGACTCATTATTTGTATAATGCATTTATCTATACTGGAAAAACGGAAACTAACAGAAGAGGCGATCTTTCAGTGCCTACTAAAACGGTTTTGAAATTGGTGGAACCTGTAATGAGGACCAATAGAAACGTTACAGGTGATAATTGGTTCTCTTCTATCGAACTGGTGGACAAACTAAAAGAAAATGGATTGACGTATGTAGGAACTATGCGATAAAATAAACGAGAGGTGCCACCTGAATTTTTACCACATAAAACACGTGCAAAAGGCTCATCATTGTTTGGATTTACCAACGATAAAACGATGGCATCCTATGTTCCGAAAAAAAATAAAAGCGTCGTTATGATTTCTACAATGCATCATGATCAATCTATTGATTCGACTACCGGAAAACCTGAGATTATAATGTTTTACAATAGCACCAAAGGGGGAGTGGACGCGCTAGATCAAAAATGTGCTAATTACTCTGTTGCCAGAAGAACACAACGTTGGCCGTGTGTCATATTTTCAGCTATCTTGAACATTTCGATGGTCAATGGCTATGTTTTGTGGAAAGCCGCAAATCCGGAGAAGCGCCTGAAGAGAAATAGATATATAAAAAATATTGGAATGGCTTTAGTATTGCCATTTGTTCAAGATAGAAAAAAGGATTATTTTTCAGAGGATCTAAAACAAAGAATAGAAAGTTTTTTGAAAGAACGTCGAGAGGATGACATAAGGGTCGAAGAACAACCGCAGGCCACTGCTTCTGGCTCTAATGTGAGTGCCGGAAAAAGAGGCAGGTGCTATTTGTGTGACCGGAAAAAGGATATCAAGTGCTCCAAAAAGTGTATAAAGTGCCTGCATTACATATGTAAAGAACACACTACCATATCGGTCACTTGCGCAAAATGTTAAAAAGAATTTGTTTGTTCTTAGAATCTTTTTTTGGATTTTTTTTTTGTTTTAATTTAAGTTGTCATTTTTTTATATTAAGCTGATTTTAAAGGAAGTTCCTAATTTTTGTTAATTTAATTATATAAGAAAACGATCTCGAGAAATTTTATGTTTTTTTTTAATTTTTATATAAATAATAATACCTAAAGTTAAGGTCTTAGAAAATAAGTAGGTGTTCGTATATTTTTTAATAAAAACGTGATCTCTTATTAATATTTGCCAAAAATTTAACTAATGTTAACAATATAGTTACTGTTTTTATAAATAAAAGAGAAATTTTTAATTTACCGGTTTTTTCCTTTAATTTCTATACATAGTATATAGTTAGGTCATTTCTGACCCCCCATACCACTTACGTTGCCTTTTTTACCGATACCAGAGATGGTTAAGCAAATTAACATTTTGAAAATAGTGAACAAAATAAAATTTAATATTGGAAAGTCAATTAAGGTAAGGTCACTAAAACCGGGCAGTAACCTAAAGGATGACACCTTCGAAAAAATGTTCGGCATTTATCTTGAATCCGAAAGGGAATAAAGTACTTGCATACAAATGCGAAAAGTTGTACCAACTAATCAATTCAGATGAAAAAGAATGCTTGACCGTTCTTTTAGGTGGTAATGCTGCTGGTTAAGTTCTAACGGCATTACAAAAAAATGCCGAAAACGAAAGAACTGGAATGGGCCTTAAATTGACGAAAATATTCCAGTGTCTGAATTCTATAAAAAGATTGAAGACCTACTTACAAAAACTAAAGAAGAATTACTACCAAATGATAATCTCTGTACCTTGAATAATTCTACACCTGAACAAAGCAGCACAACTCAAATGCCACGGTTTGATACAATGCCGAGTAGCGATCCATTGACAATGCCATCCACATCAAACATTGAAATGGAAACTTTGAATTTTCCGTTCCAGCATTTGCCAATAAATGAAGACCCTGGAACTGAGGATATATTATTGTGCATGCAGGTTCAGAGAAAGGCCCTGTTCCAAACTCATTGTTAGTATTCGGCACCAAATCGAAAATGGCCGACTTGAACATGAATTCCACAAACTTCAAGAAAAGCTTATGCCCAATTGGAATGAACCAAGTGTAATTGTAACGGACAATGCATCTTACCATTCTGTCATAATAAATAAAGCGCTCACATCTCAAAATCGAAAGTTAGAGATACAGAATTGGCTTACATTGAATGATATTTCATTTGAAACGTACAATACAAAAGCAGAGTTGGTCTCTAGTAAAACAGAACACACTAGAACCTATTTATGAAGCTGTTGACCTTTTAAGCCAATATGGACATGAAGTGCTAAGACTTCCTCCATAATAATATCTTTGTGACCTAAATGCTATAGAACTCATATGGAGTCTAGCTAAAAGAAATATGGGAAGCAAAAATGTAAGCTGAACTCCAAAAGAGTTCGAGGATCTCATAAAACAATCTTTTGCGTGTATTACAGCAGATGATTGGAAAAAAATGACAGACCATGTCATTCATGTGGAAGACAAGTACAAAAGTAACTATGAACCATACACGTAACCGGTTACGTAACCCACAACTTTGGCACTGTTCCCTCTGCGGCTCAGACGGAGGATCGGCGTCGTGAACTTTCCGGTTCCCGACATATGCTGAGTCTGGGCCCTTTCACGACAGCAACAATATACAGCAATACAATACAGCGCGCCCGACAATTAATGTTATTCGTATGTGTTTGTACCAATTTTTGTAATGTGTGTTGTATTGTTGTGTTTGTGAATAAACATTTTTCTATTCTATTCTAAAAGAAGAGACAACATAACTGAAAATAATTTAGAAAGCTTCATCATCAATTTAAGAGACAGTAGCGACTCCAGTGATTTTGACAATTCACTCTATGTTGAATTTTAGATTCAGATTTTGATAGTGATTAAAAACAGTATAAAAATATATGGTGTTGTTTTCTTTGATAAAAATGATTTTTTTTTATTTGTTATTAGATACAATAAGCTTAATGCCTCGTATTCATTTGGCAACATTTGTTTATAAACACGGTTTATAAACGGTGTTTCTCGATGTTTCATCACCGATTTAAACAGTTTATTAGCCGCGTACAGCTGGGACTCCACTAGAGACAGTCTCGGGTCGAGCGGCGCAAGTGGGGACCATGTAGCGAGTCGAGGCTTGCCGCGGCTCGAGCTAAACGAGGCTGTCGCGTCCCGAGCCATTCAATGTCGGTAAATGTCCGTGCTCAAAGGCACCTCAGTCTGAGCCGCACTCTCAGTGGAGACGTTAGTACATGTACTCGATACGCGGCAAGATGAATAAAGAAAAATGCATCGAATTAATTAAGTTGTACGAAGATCACAAACATCTATGGGACCCAACTTCACCGCATCATTATAACAAAGCATTTAAGGAAGATTCGTGGAAAACAATATCCGAAAAAATGCAACTGCCCGTTGCGGAAGTAAAAATGAAAATGACTGCACTTTGTGGATCTTTTCGGAGAGAATAATCTCGGCATAAGCAAAGTCTCATCACAGGATCAGGTAAAATAAATTATTATTAATATTTCTATAGGTAATTAATCAATAAGTAACAACAATGCATGTCTTAAAAATATTTATTACCTATTTAATATTTCATTTCGTTATTTAATACTAATAAGTAGGTATGCGTTTTAAATAAATGTTTTCTTTTCAAGGACGCGAAGATGTGTATAAATCGAAATGGTTCGCTTATAAACACTTCCACTTTCTAGCTGAAAAGTTCACTCCACGTGAGACTCAAAATTCTGCCTCCACTGACACACCGTCGTTGCTTAGTGAAAATTAAACAGACACTACGGCTACAGAACCGTCTACTGTAGAGACTACTGTATTAATTATAACTATGATGTTATAGCACGACAGAGTTGGCGTTTGCTAAGGGAGGCGAACACCCAAAAAAGGGGTTGAAAAAGGCTAGAGAGAGAGAGTTATAGCACCACCTTTCGTTGGCAGCAAGGGACGTGTATCAGATGGCGGTATGTTTAAAAACTTAACTTATATACTTTATAACTTAACTTATATACAGATACAGTCTCTGACTAGTTCGGGAGAGCACTGTCCAATGTTTGTACCTAGCTTAAGTTTTTGTTGTTATATAAAAAGGTCGAAAAGAAGGAATTGAACATTCCTCCGCCAGAAATATTACAAATACCATTCCAGAAATATTACAAGTCTAGATAATATTCGAAATGAGGTCATAACAACGAATGACGGTCATAACGAAGAAAGTTCAAACTCGACGATATTTGAAGGACCCAAACAAAAATCAACTAGACCTAAAAAGAGATTCAAAATGAACGAAAATGATGATCTTACTGATAACGACATATCTGAAGCATTAACACTTTTACAACAGTGTGCAAGCGATAATGTATCGGAAAAAAATCCCTTCGATGTGTATGGCCAGTATATAGCAAATGAGTTGCGAAAATATGATAAAATTACATTAGCATACGTAAAAAATGTCATAAATAAAATTATCTTTGAAGCAGACATGGGAGCATATTAGTGGTTATGGTTATTATACTCATCATATGGTAAAAACGATAATTTAAATACCTCTTCCTCATCGACCCTTCATCGATGCCTCTTGCCTCGCCCATGCCTCCTACCTCACCGATGCCTCCTATTTCACCAATTTCGATACCTCCTTCTCCAGCTTCTTATTATTAAATATTTGTTTGTTTAATTTTCTTTTATTAATTGTCCAATTTTCTAATTTAATTAATAAAAAAATAATAAAAATATGTAATTTTATTTTACCTTAATATTAAATATCCTTTATCTTTATATATCCTTTAACACTTTAATTATAGCATCACAGAATCGATTAAAATGTATAATTGTTGTTAATTTGTAAAGCATGGTGCATCACAAACATGTTAAGCATTATTCGAAGTAGTGACCAAGTTTTTGGCTGAAAACAGCAAAAAAATATGGCTTGTGTAATATAAATTATGTGTTTTGTAGGTTATATAGTTTTGTTAAAGTTTAGGTTATGTTTGACGAATGCCACTCTTGTTTTATTTCATTATTAAAAATTTATTTCTTACTTAAAGAATGTCGACTTAAACTAAAACTAACAATTCTAGGTTACAATAAAACAAATGTATCTACAATTGTAAAGGCATCATTTTCTCAGAACATATCGCCTATATCGTACTGGCTATTTTCATATTAAAGAACTTTTCACACAGTCTATATTACAGATCATAAAAATTAGCCCCTAAAAGTTTGTGTCTTTTTACAAACGATCATTTAACACTGGCACACTATCATTGATTTGCTTCAAATAACTTTTCACGGAAATATTTAATTTTTTGGGCAATGAATACCTCAAGAGCGTCTGCACACCTATAAAACTCAGTCTTTTGGATTGAAATATCGGCAATTGTCTAATATCTTTGTCATATCACCAATGAATTCACTTAGCATGTTGTAGCTCTGATCATTCACTTTCCGTTCCACTTTTTGAAGTGGAAGAAATGGAGGGGCCATCAGAAAGAAATGGTACTGGTGGTGTGCGCTTTCTAACATCTTGATCATTTTTCTATTATTTGCTACAGTGGTGTTGGTGCATATCTAGAGGGATTAATTTTTTTTTATATGTAAATAGTTGGTCTGCTTGCCTTCTTGCCCGCTTTGCTTCCGTTGTGCGGTTTTTGGTTTGGCATTTGTTTTTTTAATATATTTTTTCCCCCACTATGGTTAACCTAAGGACATCATGGACCAACTAAGAGCTTTCCAGTCCTCAGCCAATTCAGCGTTATCAGACAACGCAGTGCCTGAGGTACATAAAGTGGCTCTTAAGCTACCATCTTTTTGCCCGACAAAATCCGAAAGCCTGGTTCGCTATTGCAGAGGCCCAATTCAAAATACAAATACAACCATATCTTGAGCCAACTAGATGCTACAATGGCAGGTGAGATTGAGGATATCCTTATTAATCCCCCGGCCGAAGGAAAATATGACAAGATAAAAGCCACTTTAATACATAGGCTCTCTCAGTCGGAGGAGCAAAGGGTTAGGCAGCTGTTGAGTGACGTAGAGCTAGGTGGAGCAGGAGTAAGAACAACTGGAACCAGACAAGTAGGAATAACATATAGAAAACGCACATTGGATAACAATATTTATACGTCAATACTAGAATATTGGAAAGAGAGACAAACAAAGACAAGCGGAAATGAGAACCCTGAGAGCACAGGAGGCAGTCGCTGATAAAGATGGAATTCATTCATTTTGCTCACATATGAGATCAGTTTTAAAACAATTACTACCAGCTTTAACAGTGGAGGCTAAAACAAAGCTTTTTAATATACTGGCAGAATATGAATTGAGAAGTTTTGATCAGAGTTGAGAAAGCTGAAAAAAGAAGACGGGAGAAAATAAAATCCGATCCTGAAAAATATGCGGAGCATCGAAAAAAATAAAAATTACGACGACAGAAGCGTAAAGATAATAATAAGACTGTAAGTATAAATGATATGACACCAAGACAACAGCGGCAACGGAGAAAGGAATGGCGTGACCGATCTCTCAAAAGCAGGACTAAAAAGAACTAAATCAAAACTGTTTTGCAGCGTATTCCTTCACCACCTTCAACTGACACTGACGATACTACCGTGTCTGTTCCATTGCTGCGTAATGCACCTTCATTGCATTTGTTTGCTTGTACCTCACCTGCAGTCAGTAATACTCAACAAGACAATCAAAAGCAACTCCAACAAGGCAAAAGATTGTTGGAATGAGAATAGCTCGACAAAATATCCTGAAACGAAAAAAGATCATTCAAATCCAATAACAAAAGATTAAATCACTGATTAAGAAGAACCGAGCTCTATACATACAAAATATTCGACTAAAATCATTACCTACCATTTGGCGGGGACAGTGGACCAGACACTGAAGTTGTTCTTGGTGGTGGTATTGGTGATGGTGGTTGTGCAGTGGACTTGGGGTGTCTAGAGTTCGCACTGGAAGTTGCGTTGAATGACCTTCCGACTCCAGTAGTTGTTGAAACTTTAGAAAACACATCTACAAGGCAGCTGTTGATTTAACTGATCAAATGAGTGCCTAAACAAGTCATTTTATTAACTATGTGAGACCGGGTCATATCACGATAAATTTATAAAGATATCTGTCTTTATAAATTTATCGTGATATGACCCGGTCTCACATAGTTCATAAGATGAGTGTTTAAAAATACCTATACAAGTCTTCTGAGAAAGACCCTAAGTGGTACAAAAAACTCGGTATCGAACTGTTACTCAATATTGCAATAGTAAATACGAGAGTACTACAATAAAAAGGTATCCGTTTTTTATTTTAGGCGACTCTTAGCAAAACAATTAATTCATGGCGGTAACGAAAATATAGAAACAATGACACAATCAATCTTCAACTAGAAAAATTTGTCGCGACTGTTATAAAACAAATGTACAAATGTATGGGACAAATGCAGCAAAAAATAAAACTAAAAAAGTATCTTGGTTTTGTGCTGTTTGTCCCAGTAAACCTCATTTATGACGACAATATTTCGACAAATGCCACTGATATTGGCATGTTTTTACATTAAGTATGAAAAAGTTTGTTTTAATTTTAGTTTTTGTTTTTTATCACAAGAAAACGCGATATTTTGTTTCATTTCAGATTGTTTATTATTTAAAACTCAAATTAAAAATAAAAATTTTCGTGTGTACTACGTTTTTTGGTAAGTCCAAAAAACAGGTGTGCCATCAAGATTCCCGAAAACCAAGTGGAATCATAAGGGCCACGCCGATTATGTTAAATAGCTAAATCCATATCGTTTGCCATCTGCGCTGTGAACTGCCGTTGCAAAATCAGGTCTGTCTGCCGGTCATTTTGACCATGGAGTAAGTATAAGAGGAGTGGGCCTAACGCAATATTTGTATGGAAACTAGCGTGGTATTACGCGGGGTGAAACGAGGTACGCGTGATGGAGGGGCGATATTACAACCAATCAAAACACGGCATCGGCCAATGAAATCAGGTATCTTCTTTCTACTACACATTTTTAGACTCCGCACCAATTAAAACACGCCATTTGGCCTCCGCACCGCGTAACGGGAACCGCTTCTTACACCGGGTCCTCTTTATTCGTATATTGTTCGTGATTTTGACCCACCATAGCGACCAACTTATTCGCTATGGTATTCGCTTCGATATTACGTAAACGTAGAATATATTTTACCTTTTTAGTCTCCCTTGTAAAATGGGCCCCAGAGAAGTTATTTGTTTTGCGAAATAAGGTATCGATATTACCTTTGTTACCCGACGTTTCGGCCATGTTGCAATGGCCTTGGTCACGGGTCAACTAAACTAGGTCTAACAAAGGTAATACTTCACTTCATAGTATAAAAGAAAGTCGCTTTCTTTGTCCCTATGTCCCTTTGTATGCTTAAATCTTTGAAACTACACAACGGATTTCGATGCGGTTTTTTTAATAGATAGAGTGATTCAAGAGGAAGGTTTATATGTATAATAACATCCATTAAATAGTGGAGTAGGCTATATATTTTATACCCGTGCGAAGCCGGAGCGGGTCACTAGTTCTTTATAAAATAAACGCGATAAGTCCCGTTTTCTTGCAAAATGCCAATAGACAACTTTCCAGTTATTATGGAAACCCAAAAATTGTTCGGTTGATTTAGGTTGCTAATAAAATGGACATAACACTGTTTGAATGATTGCTCTTCATATTCAAACCTCTATTCCACAACAGGATAGGCAGACTATCAATAGCAATTGAATGATCCTGACAAAACTTTGCTTCACTCACACCCATTAACCTTCTCATACATATGTGATTAAAAATTAACATAATTTAACTGTATAAAATAGAAGAACAAACCTACCTATATCTCCATATAGCCAATAGTCCGTATCTTTGAACTGTGGTGGATTAACAACCTGTCACATTGGTTATTAAATAATGACCATTAAATAATGATTATCATACAGTCTTGAAGATTAAGTAACTATTTTTAAATTTTATTACATTGTAAGTACCTATATGTAACTTGAAAAATCTTACAAATAAATAATAACATAATAATTATGATAATATATTACAATATTTAATTTAAAAGCTGAATTCATTTAAACATAGTTTATAACTAATACATTTTTTCTCTTTACAATAACTGTTATCTTTAAGATTACATACAATTGGTTATGTTAGAAAGAACGAGACAAGTTTATAAGAACAAAAGACAATATTTTACGTTTTAAAACTGGCACCACTATGCATTGTCATGGCCACTATACGTTCGCGTGCTTCGAAATGAAAAATATTGTCTTTTGTTCTTATAAACTTAAACCTTATAAAAAGTTACTGGGACTGCACTTTTGGCACTGACTCTACATATAACCGCAGAGTGTGTATGTGGAAGTGTATGAGTGTAAGGCAAACGGGAATCCTTGATGTGTTTACCCCTCCTATATAGAGTAGGATTATATGTATTACAGACATACACATAACTTATCTTCCTACAGAGGGATAGACAGAGATCACAAATCCTCAATTTTACTTTCGTTTCATTCACATCCATACTAACTCAATAATAATAATAAACTATTTAGGCTCGAACGCCTATGCTTGAACCACATAAATGAGATTACCCTCTCAATATTGTGTGCAAAATAGTAAAAAGTAGGTAACTTCTCTGTAGTTGCGTAGTATAATGAGGGTAGATGAAAATAATCGTGTCTATAAATCAGTAGCGCGGGCGGTTCCTCCTTCAGTACGCTTTCAATATTGGTGCAGTGAACTGTTGGATATATTGTGATTTCCCATCACTATTATACACGGACATTATCTATGGTTGATGATAACGTCAATCACTAATCATTCACTCACTTTCTTCTGTTCGTCCTTCCGACATTAATAATGTATCTTAACGCGTTAATTATATCTATTAAATATGATAAGTGTAATATTACTAAATGAATAAATACTAATATAGTTTATTCAACCTATCTTTCATTCGTTAAAATTAACATGAACAACTAAATAAAGTGAAAACCTTGCAGTGCAGAATTTCGGCAGATTTAAGTCATTCGACATCGCCGAATCAAAATATTCAGGAAGAGCGGCGTGAAAAACCCCAAGTAAGTGTGAATTCGTCACTCGTGAGAGACGCTGCGCTGATTCCGTTCGGGTCTATCCCAATGACGACTTTCCACTCGGCGGCTTTTGGCCCAGTGACGCAGACATTAGCGAACCTGTCAGACCATACGACGTTAGTTGTGGTCATGTCGAACTAACTTTCTGAAGAACGTCGTGTCGAATTACGGTTCAACAAACAAAACTATTTGACAATGGCGTGTCGTATCATACCCTTATGAAACTTGAAACTGCGTCGAACAAATTACTCGACGTCGATTCAATACTGACCAGGTCTCTCACACTTACAGATCATACCGGAAGAATCGTGTATGGGCCAGCTTGCCAGTATCCGACCAGCATCACCGAATAGGGACGCCGCCTTCAAGCTGTAATAGACAGCCTCAACCGCCACTTCCCGAGTGGACCGAGTGGCCAGTCCTAAACCACTCCTTCGAAGAACTATTTGGGGGAAATAAAGCGCCCGAAGGCATCGACCCCAAGCTAAGATTCGCCCTCCCAACCGAGGTGTTAAAGCTTTCAACCCGGAGGCAACCTCCCTCTCTGAAAGTCCGCGCTACAATCCTAAGGTGGCCCTTGGGACCAGCACTTGTTTATGCACCATTCTTTACTCTTGAGAAATAGCATCCCACCTCATATGAGAGCATCAATGCAACCGTTAGGCGGATAAAACCCCTAATCGTAAGAAGATGCGATGTCGATCAAACCCTTAAAGAAAGGGCCGGGCTTTGCTCAGTCATCCAGCAGCCCTAGCAAGATAAGACAAGATAAACTCGAGTTTAAAAGTTGTCTTAGCCCTCCGATTTATCTTAAGTGTTAGCATGCAATGCAGTGGGGTTAAGTTCTTAACCCGGTTTAAGGCCGGGTTAACGTTATCTTGCCAGGGTTACCAACATGAAAAAACTTAGGTATCTTAACCATGTGCAAAAACGCGTTATCCATGGGTTTGGGTAACCCAACCATGTTGAAAATCACAATATCCGTCGGCATTTACCCTTTTACAATGTTTTTTTCAATTTGGTAGTGTTTGAAGTTTTGAAGTTTGTTTTGGTGTGTTGGAAGAAATACGTTAATGCTAAAGTTTTATTGCACACAAGAAAAGCCTGAAGTTTATTTGTTCAAGAACAATTTCGAAAGGATAATAATGAGCGAAAGGAGAAGTAAGTAGAAGCCTAAAATAATTTATACCCTCTGCATACGATATTTGACAAATTATATGTAAACTCGGTAGTCCGAGAAATATAAAGTTTATTATCAACAAGCTTAATAGTCTACTGACTAGATCTCTTGCAAAGTAAGAGAAGTGCCTATACTATAGTTAAGTTACCTCAACTTGCTTAGAGAATCATTTTGCATTCCTGTCACCATTACAAAATATAAAGATCATACTATTTCAGTAGCTGTGAATAGAATTTTACTTTTTGTTATTTATCTTAGCAGAGTACGCAGCAACAGTGCACAAATGAGGAAGTTGGCAGAACATATGTCCGCTAACCCATTTTTGCCAACGGCGAATATACAGGACCACTCGGCGGGGCCAAACACAAGGCCGAGTGGGAGGCCTTAGATGAAGCCCTGGCCGAAATAGGTCCTCCAAAAACGGTGGACCAATGGAAGCATATCCTCCGAAGCAAGCGTTGGATTGGCATCCCACAGGAAAGAGAAGGACAGGGCGTCCTAAGTCCACGTGGCGTCGCTCGGTTCAGAAGGAGGCAAAGTCCATGGGACTGCAGTGGGGAGATCTGCAAGAGATTGCGCAAGATCGCCCACGGTGGAGAAACCTTCTTCGAGCCCTATATCCCTGCTAAGGGATAACAGGAATTAGGTCAAGTAAGTCAATGGAAGCAGGTTGGTTGAATACCTTCTGAATCTGTCTACATGCTTTTTCCACCTATCATTCACCTATAGGCTAGGTACTAACTCTTTTTAATGAAATGATGTTACTTCACAAAAATTATATGTATTGCTACTGTTTCAGGCATGGATAGACCTGAAAAAAAGGTCAAGGGCAGAAAACGCTGCGGCCCATAAAGCCCACACATCTACAGGCAACATCCACGGTCAGATCCCTGAGGTCTCCGAAGTTAGCCAGGTAATCGAATAGATATCAGCCTATCAATGTCCACTTGGACATGTTATGCCTTTCGCATCATGAGCCACGATGAAAGGTCGAAAACTTGAGTCTGGTGGTTTCGTGGGTTCAGGGTGGTCCAAACAAGTTATAAACTGGTCTTCCGACGATATAAGGTTGCTGGAAACATCCGAGAGAAAATCTACATTAAGGACGTATAAGCCAGTATTAGGGGTGACGGACAGTCCCCTGTGCAGAGCATGCATGGAGACTGAGGAGACAGCCGCGCATGTTCTCTTGCAGTGCGAGGAAACAGCTACCTATAGGCGAATGCACTTCGGTGAAGCTGCTGGGAGTGAGCTGAAAACGCTTGTCGCAAACACCAAAGGCCTTCTGGGATACTTTGGGGAGCTGGGGTGGTTTGAGTGACCTTCATCTCAATACGCAAAATAGGCGCTAGTCGTCGAGTTGCGGACACTAAACCGGCTTCTATCTATCTATAAGCCAGTATGGGAGGCATGGTGTCAATGGGCAGCACAAAACAACGCACAAGCAGATGAACCAGACCCTCAACTACAAAAAAACAAACGCATTTACGACCGACGACTTGCGGGGTAGTCAGAGGTTCAGATGTCCATCTCCGCAATTGCGAAGGTAGTAATTCTATGGACACCTCGAACCCACGTGTTAACAGATAGTCAGTACTCAATGTGACAGGTGGTCAACCAAGTCGCCATTTACAAGCACTAACTATTACCTGTTCGGGGAACAGGTAGGTTTCCTCACGGTGTTTTCCCTCACCGTATAATTCGATGCATTTCGTAAATGTGTTTTTATTACGAAAATGTACATAGAAATTCATTACAATTCATTTCCATTGGTACATGCTCAAGTGGGATTTGAACCCTGTACCCACTGATACAGAGTCAAGCCCCAAACAACTGAGCTACGTCGAATTTTATATTATTTCCCTTTTATATAGGGAGAGAAAGTCGTAAGACGAACTCACAAACGTTCAAAATGTCACAATCGCAACAAGCACCTCTGGAGCAGACTTCACTTCCCAACAGGAAGAATAAGCCCTTTCCTCGACCACCATTCGACCGAAAGAAGATGCCACAAGGACTGCCACAACCACAACATCTATCGAAAACGACCACCTCATTGACTAACGATCCACTGTGGATTATATGGATGTGGATATTTGTGTTAGATGGCGAGACGGGGTTTGTAAACGAAGAGCCCACACGCGCTTTCGCACCCGATGGCTCGGGGTTTATGAATATTTTGGAACGTGAGTACAACGCTATTGCGGATGTCGACAAACAGTATGCCAAGAGCGTACCTGCTTCGGCGCATGCATACTACCATACCATCGTGTACTGGTATAGGTGCGCGCTCATCAACCAGAAGTATTGAGAGCTACTCAGGACGAACAACATTTGATTGACGCTATCAAAGGCTACACGTCGGCACGGATAGCAGCGGGAGCAGCTGAATACCTAGAGGGATTCGGCGACTATGAAGACACCACAGGGGTGAAGCATCGTGCTAAGCCCAGCCTCCCCAACCGGTATGGCCATTTCGGGAAAGCGGACGCGAACACGCACATGCTCTACGAAACAGCCCCGTACATCGTCCTCCAGCGTATCCTGGAGGATTTTCGACTCGCAACGGGTCGCGACAGTTCTAATGTTTACAATGTTTTTTGTTTATAAATCAAATCATAAACGGAACGAAATTGAAAGGGGAGCCTGAATTCGAGTTTGTTGTGCATTCACTTTGCTTTAATAGAGGAAAAGATATTACTACAACTTGTTTCGGTTTCTCACTAGTTTATTTTTGTTTTGTTGAAACTTTAATAATGTCGAACCCCATAGACATGGTAAGAAATAAGAAAAAAAGGGCGGAAAATTGTAGCTCAGAAGAAAATTAAGTGACAACTTTATTTGTCTGTAAAGTTTGCTTGCTACTTTTACTAATTATGTTTAGGAAATATTACGAGACCTTATATCTGAATCAGCAAACATAATAGAGAACAAATCTAACAAAACTGCAGTAAATATTCTAAAAACGAAAGTGTGGAAAACGATTTCACAAAGGTAAGCCACTTATTTACTTTTCTCTGGGTAATTACAAATTAATTTATTGTTTGTGATTAAGTATGAGCATCTTATTTGTTGACGGGAAGGCATCGGGCAGAGGATGATTTAAAACTTTGTTGGAAAAGAATGAAACTGTGTGCCAAAGCCAATCTGTCAGCCCTTCGCCTTGCCCAGGCAAAGACAGGAGGTGGTGAAAAACCGCCATCACCTTCTCCCGAAGACTTAGCAATTGTAGAAATTGCTCCACATGATTTCCTTGTAGAAGAGAACAAATCTAAGACTCGATAAGATAAGACTCGACAATATCCAAGACTCGCAGAAATAAAGTGAACAACTTATTTGTGACAACCAGGGGGAAAACAAAAGGAGCATCTGCCCTCTATCATCGCAGGATGGATCCGATCTCTTCTGAAAGATGGATATCATCTTCTGCGGGATCTCTCAAGAGCCACTCACAGCGGTGGCCTCTCACAACTGGACAAGTGGTTTTTGACGACCTCCGTGGCGCGATCGGTTAGACGCCTGAACGCTAAACGTGAGGTCCCAGGTTCGATTCCCGGTGGAGGCAGAGTTAAGAACTACGCTTTTCTACTGCTTTCCAGTCTGGTCGTTGATTATATATGCTATATATGTATTTATCTATATATAATAAGTATATGTTTCTTAAATATATGTTGACTAGTACCCTTAACACAAGTCTTAAATGTACTTACCAAGGAGCTAGTTCAATAGGTGTAATAACGTCCTAAAATATTATTATTATTATTCCAGTATAGAAGAAATACTCGAAAGAGGGAATTGGAGATCCAACAGCCTTTTTCAAGCACTAACTACTTCAGAGAGATTTCTGGTCAATCAAGATCGAACTCAAATGTCCTCAACGATTCCTTTATAAGCATAAGATAATGAAATGAACACACTAACAGGACTTTAAATAACACTCATGTTTTTTCTCATATGTGGTAGCAACTTTTAATATGATTCTATTGCTTACCTATTCTTGTATGATTCTATTATTAGATTATTGGCTAATCCAATAAATAACAATGATCGAATATGGAGGTGGTATATAAATATATGGAGGTGGGTCTCTTCGTACAAAGAAACTCTCACTTATTTAAGACTCTACAGAGTCAACGCCGTAGGAATATAGAATATACACGGTTCAATTATGCCAAGAGCAAAAAAAGTATTGTCGATATGATACCTGTCATATATAATAAGCTACCAGGTGCCATTAGAAATGCGGACACATTAACTATACGCTTTTAAATTAAGGCTGTCGAAGTTCCTTCTGGATAAGGCTTACTACACTTAATTTCGTTATTTTGCATGCCAGTTACGGTCGAACACACTGTACCTTAAATACCAATTTGTAACAACATTGAATATGTGTGTTTGCAAATAAAGTTTGATTTGATTTGAATATACCTTGTTTCAATGATTCAAGCAATTTACAGTACGCTATCTAACAGCAGCGCCGGCAGACAATAAACACCTCTCATTTATGTGGCTCAAGCATAGGCTCGAACACCTAAATAGACCCGTTTTTCCCCCGAAGGGTTTAAAACGGATATTTAGGTTTCAGCCGTAGCTTGAACCACACCTTTAAGGCCTTGCCGGCTTAGTACTGAAGGAGGAACCCCCCGCGCTGCTGATTTATAGACACAATTATTTTCATCTACCCTCATTATTACGCAACTACAGAGAAGTTACCTACTTTTTACTATTTTGCACACAATATTGAAAGGGTAATCTCATTTGAGTGGTTCAAGCAACGCTGAAACCTAAAAATCCGTTTTAAACCCTTCGGGGGAAAATCGTGTCTATTACTATAGTTACTAATTTAAAAACTGACTTCATTCAAAAATAGTTTTAAACTAATACATTTTTTCTCTTTACAATTACATACAATTGGTTATGTTAGAAGTACAGTCAACGCTAAAAGTGCAGTCCCAGTAACGTTTTATAAGGTTTAAGTTTATAAGAACAAAAGACAATATTTAACATTTTAAAACCGGCGCCACTATGCATTGTCATGGCCACTATACGTTCACGTGCTTTAAAATGTAAAATATTGTCTTTAACTGATTTTCTATGATCATGTTTGCATTAAAAATACATTTACGAATACACCAAATACAATGGTGAGCGAAAATATAATGAAGAAAACCTACTTGTTTCCCCAAACAGATAACAGTCAGTGCTTGTAAATGGCGACATGGCTTAGCACCTGTCACATTGAATACTGTCTATTTGGTTTTGGGTTCGGTGGCCATAGAATTACTACCTTCGCAACTGCGGAGATGGACACCTGAACCTCTGACTACCCTGCAAGGGTTAATTTGTTAACATGTTTGTCTTTGTTTATATATTATTGTAAATAGCATTCATCCTTTAATAACAAGTATATTACAATCATTATTTTGCGTTTTGATTATGTATTTTTCTTTCACTAAACTGTCTTCTAGAATTTTACTATCAACTGTATTTGCTTTATCAGTATCACTTGTATTTTTGGTTTTTCTATGCAATCTAGGTGTGGTTGATTTTTTAGCGCATTGATTAACTTTGGTCTTAACCGGAAATGAATATCTGATGTCTTCGTCTGAGTTATTAATATTCTTTGATTTCTTTTTATCTAATTTAGTCGTATTGTCCTGCTTAACTCTTTTTAGCATTATTTTAGTCTCCTTTTTAGCTAGCAAACTATCTACACTTCTTTTCCGGCTTAACTTGGGAAGCGAAGTTATATTTCTGCAATTATTTTGAATAAAATCTTGGAAAGACGTAATGAACGATACAGAATTCTGCTTTTTCTGTTTGGATTGTTTCACTGAGTACGTTTTAGTAATACTCGGCGTAATTTCGGGAAACTTATATAGATATTCTTCATCATTCACATCAGTTTTAAATTCCTTTTTAACTACCAAACTATCTTTCTTATTTTTACTTGTATTACCATTCAGACTACTTGTATCAGGCAAAATGCTTGCATCCAAAACAGTATCTACAGTTTGATTTGACACATTTGACAGATCCTGTTCAAACTCAATTTCGACCACCGATTCAGCATTGAACTTTGTTTTACCTTTTGTATTCCACAATTTACTATTCTTCTTAACTTTACCTTTATTAACAGGCTTAATGAACCCTAGCTTAGTCTTAAACTTAGGCGACTTACCCTTTTTCTCGCTAGATCTCCTAGGCATTAAATTAGACCTAACTGGACTTCTAACCTCACTTACTACGTCACTTCTTGATATTTCCGGTTCAGTAACTTCAATTTTCACCTCAACTTCTTGCTTGATAACCTCCGTTGCACTCAAATCCGTCACTTCATCATCAACTTCACTTTTAACCACTATTTCATCACTGACCAAGTCCAATAACTCACTAGCTTTCACGTATACACTTTCTACACATTTGACGTTCACTTTTGTCACCTTTTCCACTATTTTACTAAACACTTGTGTTATCTTCTCGTACAAGTCCTGCTTCCTACTACATTCACTGTAGTGAGACCTAAAAATGAAAATGAAAATCTTTATATTCAATATAAGAATCATAAAATCACTTATTAAAAGTAAAAAAAAAAACATTTTTTATGAAAAAATATGTTATTAATATAGTTACATCATAAAATCACTTATTGAATATAAAAAAAATGCATTTTTTATAAAAACATATGTCATTAATATACACTAATTATTAAAATAAATCAAATTAAATTAATAAAACTAATGGCACTTCGTAAAGAAAAATCTCTGCAGAGAAGAAGTGCCAAGAAACTCTGCAGACAATGTGTACATACGCTTCACGACTTGTGTATACACACTCCCTTTTTTATTATGGCGGGGTAGTCAGAGGCTTGAATGCCTATCTCCGAAATTTCGAAGGCATGTTAGGTATGGGTCATTCGAAGCCCGTGTATCACTAGAATGACAGCACCCAACGTGATAGGTAGTAAACCGTATCGCCGTATATAGGCACTGACTATTACCTATCCTGAGGGATAGGCAGGTTTCCTCACGATGTTTTCCCTCACCATTAGCAACTGTAAATTATGTATATATTATATATTTCATTCATTGGTACATGCCAGAGTCGGGATTCGAACCTAGGACCTTTCTCATACGAAGTCCGAGGTCTTACCCACTGGGCTACAGCCGCTATAAATATATATATGCTATAATGCTATAATGTGTACAATAAACTTAATAATACCTGTACATATGAGCTTGTATTCCTGTTCTAACTTTTTGTGTCACTATCAAGGCGGGACATAGAGAATGTTCTGTACCGTTGACGTATGAGAAATCACACAAATAGTATGTTTCACTACCATAGGCTAAAACTCCTTTGAATCTTATACCGTTTGTGGATTCTAGCTTCGATTTCCATAGGGTGAAACCTGTAAGAGAATAATATTTCGTAAATACAATACATACATCATACATATATTCAACCTAAGTCCCTAAGGTGATAGGTAAAGACTATCAGTTGTCCATGGAACGGGTGACATATCTCTCTTACTTTACTCACATCCATTAACCTTCTCATACATGCTCTTCTGTTCTACAAGCGCCCAATCTGATAGTGAACTGTATCGCCGTATACAGGCACTGGCTATTACCCAACTCGATGGATACGCAACCAGATAGGCAGGATAAGTATCAATATGATGATATTGATGATTGATCCTGTTATAAAGAATGTTAACTAGCTACCGTTCTTTCTGGCATGTCGTAGGAGGCGACGAAGAAACTAGAAGTAAATTGAATTCATTGGACGATGTGCTAGCAACCCGTCACCAATGTTCCATATGACATCACAATCCCAATATTTACGCTTAAAGTGACCTAGGAGATACTATTTTTTCACAAATTTTCGTCCACCCGAAAGGGATTAAAGGACGTGAATGTATATGTATGTATTGATGATATTAATACTCTAATTACATCATACTAACCATCCATATTTTGGAAGTAATGTCCCTCGAAATCGTTTGCATGTCTGTTGGTGACATGTATGACAAAATCCCAACCTTTCTTGAATGACAAACCGCAGTTAAGGCACTTTCTCACTGTAATCAAATGTTTATATAATAATATATATATATATATTTATAGAATATAGTTTAAGTATATATTTATTTATTTATATACAGGGTGAAATTTTCATCACTGGCAATACTTCAACGGTAGATTATATGATCAAAATTATGCGGCCTGGCGTAATTACTTTAGTACCCTCCAGTACAAAAATATGGAGAAAAGCCTCCTCAAAGTTTGGGAGCCAATTCAGAATACGTGGACGCCCTACATTATTTCATTCATAAGTTCTCATCCAATTAAACATCTTTCAACACCCAAAACAAAAAACTATCAACAACAAAGCAAACAACTATCAACAACAAAACATCCAAGTAAAAATTTTTTTTTTTTTTGTAAACTCTCATTTCTGTTGTACCCAATGCCGTTCTAGGGTATGAAGAAAAGTCGTCGTTAATCATCACTACGACTTACCTGCTGTTTAATACACAAGAACATAAAAGTTGGTTGAACATTACATGCCACCAATGAAAATTATCAAAACACATCGATTTCATCACACATACATTGTACATGATGCTAAAAACAATTCCCTTTCACTAGTTCTTCGATTTTTGTTCATTTTAATCCGTATCGATAGTTATTACAACTAATAACAAATAATTTCAAAACTTATTATCATCTTGCGAATTCCGTTGCTAAAATTTTTTACAGTAAACAATTCAATTTCAATTCAACATAGAGTAATAACATTAATTTAATGGTATGGTTACATGTCTTAAAAAGTACTTGAAGTATCAAGTACTTTTAGTGACAAAATAGTACTAACACATAAGTGAAATAAACAATTTTATTATTAATGATTTACTTATCATTATTTATTCTTCATCTCATGTATATTTATTAATAAGTCGTACAAAATATTTAAATATTTATGCTCGTAGTAAGTCGAAAGTATGAAATGTAATGCACTTCACCCTGGGTGTATGACGCGATCTCTACTTTATCTTTACTCTACTATCTGTGGCTAATTTATTTATTTGATTGTTTGTTTTACAACGCTATGGCGGTTAAAAGTATTTTTGACGTCTGAATTTATAATTTAATGTAAAATTGCTACTTCATAGTACAATAATGGTAGATTATGTTTATTAATGTTGTGAAAGTAAAACATGATTTAGTTATGTGAATATAAATTCATACTTTAGTGGAAATGAAATTAATTACTGAAGTGCTTTTGAGGTTATAATTGTCGAGAATTAAAACATAGAAAATTTAATGGAATCAAATGTTTTAAAGAACTTATTAAAGCGTAAACTAAAGGGAGATTAATTAGTAACCAGCATAGAATAATTACGCGATTGAATTAAGTACAATCCATAACCAGCTAATGTTCATGTTGTGTTATTGTGTGCAGTGATGATTATTTGGATTAAATAAAAGAATAGTGCATTGTCGAAATGTTACATTGTCGTAATTAATTTTTAAAGGAAACCACATAAGTATGTTCTATTGGCTTCCTAACCTGTGAAAACAATGTCTCAATAATGAAAAAAGTTTCATTCAAGATGCTCGGTCCACAAACACTAGATTACCATAGAGAATGTAAACTTACAATTTATGAATGAACATGACCTTGGCAAGTAGTACGTTAATAGGGTACCCATATGTTACGGAAAATTTAAAATGAAAATTATAAAAATTGTCCAAAATTTCCAAAAATTTCCTACCTTTTTTATTATGAAAATGGGTTCTATAGGTGCTACTGATAGCCAGGTTAAAATATTGCCAGTGATAAATCTGTCACCCTGTATAGATAAATACATATATAGCATATATAATCAACGAGCAGACTGGAAAGCAGTAGAAAAGCGTAGTTCTTAACTCTGCCTCCACCGGGAATCGAACCCGGGACCTCACGATTAGCATTCCGGCGGCTAACCGATCGCGCCACGGAGGTCGTCAAAGGATGAGGATTAAATATTAAACTCTATCTTCCTCATTGTCCTTATCGAAATACTAAATATGATCTGCTCCAACTAATCATTCAAGGCAAAATAAACGGCAAACGAAGACCTGGCCGACGTAAAACTTCATGGCTAAAAAACCTTCGGCAGTGGTTCAATATGAGCTCAAGATCACTGTTTCGTGCAGCAGTCAATAAAGTCCAGCTTGCCTTGATGATTAAAAACAAAAAAAACAAACGAAACAAACGCATTCACGACCATTAACCCTTGCGGGGTAGTCAGAGGTTCAGGTGTCCATCTCCGCAAGTGCGAAGGTAGTAATTCTATGGACACCTCGAACCCACGTGTTAACCAGATAGTCAGTACTCAATGTGACAGGTGGTCAGCCATGTCGCCATTTACAAGCACTAACTATTACCTGTTCGACGAACAGGTAGGTTTCCTCACGATGTTTTCCCTCACCGTATATATTTATGATTAAAAACCTCAAGTAAAATCAAGCCATACGATTGGCCGACCTCCTATTGGGAGATGGCACCTGAAGAAGAAAAGATCTTCCTCCTAATCACCATTTTACTTACTTACCTACTTACCTAACAGGGTTAAAGAGGCTCTTAGGTGGCCATAGAATAACACAATCATACATACATACATACACATCACGCCTGATTCCCTGTAGAGGGGTAGGCAGAAATCACGGATCCCCATTTGTCTCGATCCTGACAGACCACTTTCGCTTCATTGACATTCATACATCTTCTCATACACTCTCGGCGGTTATAGGTACTCCTAACGTCACCTTTTTTCAATATAGCGTCTATCTGACTGTTATATGTCTTATTAGTTAACAATGTATATCTTATATCTACTTACCACATCCAGCTGTCTCCATCTCCCAAGCTCTTGGAAACTCTTGACTATCATCCTGTTGCCTATTCTGAATAGTCAGCTTTCCTTTCGCTGACAATGGCCTGAAAACAATATTAATCAATCAGCCTATATCAGTCTATTGCTGGATGTAGGCCTCGCCAATGATATGCCAAAAATGATCAATCGTGGCCCTCAGCCAGTCACTACCAGCGACCTAATTCTTGTCATTGGTCAACTTAGCAAGAAAACAATATGGTACAATCAATATTCGTCAATCGGTCGGCTATGGTTCCTCAACAAAGTCAGCAGCTTGGTGAAAGTTGAAAATACAAATAATAAATAAAATTATTAAAATAAAATTATTTTCGGCTGAATATTTAGTCAATTGTGATGCCAAACTGGCTAAATATGTTCGCTTTGGTTATATTTGGATCCTCAACTGGAACGAACCGAAGAACAAGGAAGAGGAGAAGAATTGGATGTCGACTTCGTTTTTCTTCGGTTGTAGCGGCTGGCGGCGTTGGTGTAACCATGGCGACGGTATAACAAGTGCAAACGCCGTGGCATCAGTGTTTGTACTTGAGCCGACATAACTTTAGTGGCGAATAGCTTATTAAAGAACCGAAAAAAAAAATTCATCAATGTCAAATTCTAAAAAATTTTGTTTTACCATGATTTTATCCAACCTAAAAGGGATTAAAGTAACAACAAAAACAAAAAAAGACGAACACATTCACAACCATTAACCCTTGCAGGGTAGTCAGAGGTTCAGGTGTCCATCTCCACAAATGCAAAGGTAGTAATTCTATGGCCACCTCGAACCCACGTGTTGACCAGATAGTCCGTACTCAATGTGACAGGTGGCAAACCTGTTGTTTTCACCGTAGTAGGTGCATTACGAAAATGTATTTTTATTACGAAAATGTACATAGTATTTCATTAAACTTCATATCCATTGGTACATGCTCAAGCGGGATTTGAACCCTGTACCCACTGATACAGAGTAAAGTCCTAAACAACTGAGCTACGTCAAATAAAATTCTTGCTTTAAAGTAATAATATAATATAATAATATTTGAACATTATTACACCAATTGAACTAGCCCCTTGGTAAGTTCATTTAAGACTTGTGTTAAGGGTACTAGTCCACGTATATTTAATTTATATATTTTATATACATATTGTGCATAGATAAATACATATATAGCATATATAATCAACGACCAGACTGGAAAGCAGTAGGAAAGCGTAGTTCTTAACTCTGCCTCCACCGGGAATCGAACCCGGGACCTCACGATAGCGTTCAGGTGGTTAACCAACCGCGCCACGGAGGTCGTCAAAAAAAAAAAATCTTGCTTTAAAATATATTATGGAGTACTTACGTGGATTTGTTAATTGACTTATTCCTGACAGAATTCAACACGATCCTTGGCTCTAGAATAGGTGATAGGATTCTTTTTTCTGGTGATTGATTTGGTGACACTGAAAATAATAAAGTGTCAATATTGTAAAGGTAATTGTCAGTGCCTATATACGGCGATACGGTTCACTACCTATCACGTTGGGTGCTGTCTATCTAGTGATACGCGGGCTTTGAGTGACCCATACCTAACATGCCTTCGAAATTTCGGAGATGGGCATTCAAGCCTCTGACTGCCCCGCCATAATAAAAAAGGGAGTGTGTATACACAAGTCGTGAAGTGTATGTATTGTAGTATTGTAAAGAAAATAATTAAATACAAATAAAAACTACAGAATTACATACATTCGCTTCAAGACTTCTGAGATTGTCAGAGGTTTAAATGTCAATCACCGCAATTGTGGATGTAGTGATTCTATGGCCACTTCAAACACACATGTTCACCAAAGTCAATACTCACGTGACAACTATGTCTCCATCTATAAGCACTGACTATTACCTGTTCCAAGAAATATGTATGTTTCCCCAATATGTTTTTCCTCACCTTAGTAGAACTATACAGTTACATATCACTACATAGTATAAAACAAAGTTGCTTTCTCTGTCCCTATGTCCCTTTGTATGCTTAAATCTTTGAAACTACGCAACGGATTTTGATGCGGTTTTTTTAATAGATAGAGTGATTCAAGAGGAAGGTTTATATGTATAATAACATCCATTAAATAGTGGAGTAGGCTATATATTTTATACCCGTGCGAAGCAGGAGCGGGTCACTAGTTGTTGTATGTATTGCATAAGATAAAAGCACCTAATATAATATAGACGTTAGAAGTACCTATAACCTTCAAGCGTGTATGAGGATACAAAAACATGGGGATTCATGACCTCTATCTATGCCTCTACAGGGAAACTAGCATCGTATGTATGAATGTAAATATAAAAAGCACCTTTCATTTCTTGCATTATTGATTCAGTGTTCATAGATGTCGCTACCGGTATGACGTTTGGTGGACGCTGCAATAAGAAACACATATTAAAGTCACATGCTAGCCTGGGACTAGAAAAATTTAACCAGCTGCTTCCTTTAATCCTTAGTATGATATTTCAGTGTGTCATAAAATATCAGTGAGGTAAACAACATTGAAAAAGGGTAATGTTAGAAGTACCTATAACAACCTCGATCGAGACTAATGAGGACCCGAATTCTTTACCTATTTAACTGTAGGGAAACAGACGGAGATACAAATATATATCCTCCCTTAGCTTACAACACCGCTTAAGTCATTTTTACCAACTTTACAGGAGACGAAAAAACTTTGTGGTGTTGCGACGCCAACCGACTTGAGCGCTATTTTTTTAATTACAACTTCTGATTGGCTGAAATCTATTTAATAAAGAAGTCTAATGGTTTGACTCGCAATGGGCAGCTTCATCCAATGGCATTAAAATGTAAAAATCACCAATTTTGTTAGCTAAGGGACGATATGTCCTAAGAGCGTTTAATAATAGCCAACAGAACTAATATTTCCAGACCTAATACTTCTGATATCTTTGCACTCAACAACAGGGGCCTTAGTCCACTAATGCTTTTTGCAAAATATCAGTTAATATATGAGATTAGTAATAGTGTGAAGTTGGTAGTGGATTAGCGAAAGTATTAAAAACAGCATAACTGTCAAATTTGACTTCAAAAATGGCAAAATTTGACACTATTCCTAATCCACTAATTACATACACATATTCTATTCCTCTACAGAGACTTGCCCCTGAGAGGCAGAGATCGTAGAAAAAAGACTTTTATTCCATCTGCTGCACAAGCTACAAACTAAGAGTACTTGTGACTAATATTATTTAATATATTATATTAAGTATTAACTTTTAATTTTTAGGTTTAGTAAGTTTTAATATTGTTGTTTGTTTAATTTCAATAAAGTGATATATCACCGTAAAAAAAACGTATCAATGTATGTGACAACAAATATTAAATTTTCATATCACATTTCATACAACATTGACATAGTTTATAATGAATTAATTGGATATTGATAATAAAAATAATTATAAAACTGTTATATATAATAATACAAGGTAATATAAGTAGTTAAGTGTTCAATTATTATAAAGATTGCTTTATTCTTTCATTTACCAACACAGGAACGGCTTCAGTTTTCAATAAGGTAATGTTGTTGTATTTGATGAGAACGCCAGGCGCAAAATGTAGACTGCATATCTTATGGTTTTTAGTCGGTTTCCAGTTCTTCCGTCCAGTAAAATATGTCCAGTATGTGTTTAGAACCTCTTTTGATGGAAAACTAGAATAAAATCGGAAAAGAAGTAAATGTACTTTTGAAAGTACAAATAGATATACAGGTTCTACCAAGTTTGGATCCAGATTAACAATAAATTCTATAACAACTTAATATGAAATAAAGATTATTATCAAATATAGATTATTATCGCGTATGTTTATTATATAAAAACATATGCGATAAGTCCCGTTACTTATTAATCAAAAGATTATTATTATTAAATATAATGCTAACTATACACAACTAAGGTTAGGTTAAGTTCATGAGCATTTCTGATGAGTAATTTTGTATGTTTGTTTAAAGAGTACTTCAAAAATATATGGTATACTGAATTTATAACATGCTATAAAACAACTATCCATAATGGCACTATTTACAACTACTATATACTATTCACTAATAAAGAAAACCTCAAATCCAAACCTCTGACTACCCTGTAAGGGATAATAATAATATGATGGTTGTGTAAGGTTTGTTTTTCAAGAATAAGTCATCAACAATTTTTTATGGTAGGGCATAATAACTTTTCATACATTCATTAATATACCTTAAAATAACTATTAACGTAGTGATGGCAATAATAAACAATAATGGTGACAGACTGCTAGCCTATCACGCAATAGATCCAATTAATTAATTACTATGGTACAGAAAATCTACGAAAAGATTTCCCGCTTAAACTGACCACAATATAAACAGACACAAAACTATATAAAAATATTGACATATACTAAACAATCTACATATATAGAGTTTAAATATAGTAATGCACACTTATTAAGCCTTAGAAAAAACTAGGTTCAAGTAAAATAGATCACAAAACATGTACTTACGAATGAAAAGATATGTTCGCCGAGTTTTTAACGCTGCTACTTTTACAGCCAAGCACACAACACCGAACCATATTGCTAATTGACACCAGTTTTCAATATATTAACACCACGATTATTCTTCGATTTAGTAAATACATTATTAAAAACGATAATAAAATGTAAAAATTCAGTGGTAAATAACTTTACACGCTCACTGAACAAAAATACGTCGGTCGGCGAAAAAAATAAAAAATATTATTCGTTTTTTTATTTGACAAACGGGTACTATAATTCGTCACTTACAACGCGAACAGTTACATTAAACTTAAATAAAATGTAATTAATTTCAGAAAATAATTTAAAATGTTGAGGAATTATTAAATGTCTGCGTTTTCTAATAATAAACATACTCGACAAATGTGAAATATAATATAAACACTTACGTTTAATCCTAAATTTGGATAAGCATCGTCTTTGATTCGGATTCGATGAAGCGTCCTGTTTATATCTTCCTCTTTAAAATGAGCACTGCATATCAAGTTTCTTTTATTAGGCCTTAAGCTTATATTGGTTATGCTTTGCCATTTTTCTCGTATTTCTTTATTTCTTGGAAATCTAAAACAGAACACAACATAAACGAATATCACTGCACATGTAGTACGAGCATTAATTTATAAGTGTTTATAGTACATACATACGTACTATAATAGTAATAAATAAACACAATACCCATTACTTATAGTGACCTATATTTATCGGTAAAAGAATGCAATGTAAAATATGAATACATAGTCTTCAGCACAATTCAATCGTTACGACAAGACTTACTTTATTTTATAACTACTATAAACATTATAGAGGTTATGTTGATAAATGTACAATAATAATTGTTAATTGTATTACTCACTCATGAAATGAAATTCCAGGTAGACCCTTATTAGTTCTATTCTGACAACAGGGCACTAAACACTTAGACATTTTCTGAACAGGGTTTTCTAGTTGATATTTACAACACAGTAAATAACACGCTTTGTTCTTTGCACACGCGAATCGAATCCGCCATTGATTACCCAAGAAGCATAAACATGGCGTCGAAAGATGACATATTATGACATTTACGTTCCAGAATACCGATTAGACTCATAATTATTTTTACTTAAACATCGATATATACTAATAGAAAGGATGGCCATTCTGTATGATACAAGATAGGAATATAAAATTATAAGATGGAATACAATAACGAGTATATAAATATATGTCACTGAAGCTTTATTTTGTATGGATAATCTGAAAACGTAACGACATTTTAAACGCCTCGTTTCAAATTACGAAACATTTATATACACTTATATAAATAATAATAAGAAAATAATGGAATTTGTAAACGTTCATCAGTAGATAAAAGGTGTCGCTTTCATAAATATTTTTAGTTATTACGCTAACTACTTTCTTCATCTTGGTAGCCAATAACAGAATAAAGATGAGAAAAAGTTTTTTGGATTAGTTTAAAACATACACCCATTTCAGAATAATGGATGTGACTATAACTTATACATCAAAAGTTCTGCTATTTAATTTCCTAGTAAAAACAAAAACCTTATCGTTATTTCGTTCTCATTTATATAATTACATAACATCAACGGAATTTGTCAATAACGCTTCAGTATGTATGAAGAAGTGTATGAAAGTTTTTATAGCGAAAGTGGTTTGTCAGGATCGCGGAGAAGATATTATACATACATACACATCACGCCTGATTCCCTGTAGATGGGAAGGCAGAGATCACGGATCCCTATTAGTCCCGACCCTGACAGACCACTTTCGCTTCACTGATACTCATACACACTCGGCGGTACTCCCAACGTCACCCTTTTTCAATATAGCGTCTATCTGACTGTTATAGTTATGTCTTATTAGGCAGCCCCCTACGTAACCGCCCTTCCACTTCTCATATTATATTCCTTTTGTGAATCTGCTATCATTCATCCGTATAACATGTCCAAACCATCGATGCATGCCCTTTTCGAACTTAGTTACTACATTTTCTTTCAAACCACAACTTCCCTTATCACACTATTTTTAATTCTATCATTCAATGTTACTCCAAACATGCTATTATATGTTATTTAGTGTTTATAGGTACTCTCTCATCACACTTTATTAATATCGACACCACAGATAATATAATTCGACACTTTAATCGTCATGGTTTATTTGGTCGTGTGAAAATACTTACCGATACAAATAGACTTGGTACCGTGTCCTTCATTAATACTTTCTTATTTCTGTTCTTGACGTAGAATCTGTCTTCAAAATGGCGGCTGCATATTGTGGAATGGCGGCTTGGGATCCAACCTGGCCTATTGACTATTAGCACCCATTGTTGTCTGAGGACAGGATTACGAGGGAACCTAAGGAAGAAACACATATACATACTCGTCCTGTAATAACTTTTAGGATGAACAGAACCTTAGTAAAAATACGATAAATAATATCTCAATTACAATACAATATATAATACGATAATATATCTTCGGTTGCATGAATATTGGGGTTGTATTGGTGATAGGTTGCCCTTAGTCGCCTCCTGCAACGTGCCGCGAAGTATGGAAGCTAGTACACATTTTATTTATGACCAAAACATGCTTTACACGTCCTTGATTGATAGTGTATTTCTTTAGCTAGGAAATCGCCTAACTGAAAAAAAAATCAGCTTTGTCTGTATTCTTATATCTGTGGCCGTGCACTAGCGCGTCTAGGCTATTTTCATAGATTCTAGTCTAGTCCTAGTTCCTAGGTTTGTAATTACGAATGTGTGCTAGAAAATATAAATGGTTTTTTTACAATCCTGTTTTCTCAGAGGATTGACAAAAGAAATTGGTATATATTATGCACGCTGATTATTTTTTATTGCTTGTTATAAAACAAATTGTTCATTCCCGCCAAACGCATATTCAAATTTAACCAAGGAATAATTTTATACATTTAAAATTGCTTTTATACATATCACGCTCGTTGCTCTATAAAAAAGAAGTCAGAGATAACGAATTCCCATTTACCTTAAAACGTTTTTATGTTAGCAATAATAGTAATTTAAATTTGTTAAAAGATCTTTCGGCTGGTTTGTTGTGAATGTCTATTTGATGCATTCATTTACAATAGTAACAATATTGAAAATACAAGACAATTGAGTAAACAAATGAAAGAATTGAATATCCTTACCTATGAAAAGTGCGCTTGTTGGGATTGTGTCGATACGTTACGGAACAACTTGCTACACAGCAGGAGACCATTTTTCCTCATTCGTTTCTTCGAAATATATTTAAATTTATAATCTCTCAAGCACTTGTTAATTCAATATTTTTTAAATAAGATTAGGAAGATATGGGGTTCTTCAATTCAAGATTGTCACTCATAGACAATTTTCGCATAGAGCGTTATAGTTTGGTGGCAGAAATTTTGCATAATGAAAGCCTGAAGAAGATAATTATTTTGTTTATCTACAGTACAAATATAATAAGCAGTGACCTTTAATGTTAACGTATTTGGTATGCTTTTAAAATGCTAGGTCGTAAGTAAGTGTGAATCTTTCGGTTAAAAATGGATTGAATAGTCGTATCTGTAAAATTACTTGATAGTGTATAGTATAAAATGATACCTGTGTATAAATATTTTGATAGATATCGTAGGTTTTGCTTTGGTGAACCGGAATAATTACTAACTACTATAACGAGAGAGCTTAAAGTTATGTTAATATAGTGTTATTAAAATTAGTCACAATTCAGAAACTTGAACAGTCTGTATGGACTTACTATTTCTTGCTTTTCCTGAAGGATAAATATTAATAGTACTACTCTGACTTGACTGACGTTGTCTATTCAAACTGAAAACGGTTAGATTTGATTTGTATGTTTTCATTGTTATTATTTTGTGATAAATATGATTTTTTACTGATTTAAAATAATCTGTTATTTATTAATGTACCAGAAGAACTGTAACCGCATAATTAACTTACTGTGTTACACTGACATCGACCAAAATGGCACACAATAAAGAACTTAACGACCGTAAGTTTATTATATACATTTTTTTCCCAATTGTTTAATTTAACTGTAATAATCTCTTTTTACAATATAAATAATCTTTTACAACTAAAGTAATTATATTTCCTTCATCTATACTCACATCGTAGTGACAGGCTAGCATGTTTATGCCATGTTAATAAAACATGTAATAATATTGTCATTTCTTCTTATTTATATTTCAGGACTGGATGAATTTGAATCCATAGTCCGCAAGATGACTCTAGAAGATTGCTGTGTTGCTGTTATACCAGGTAAGTGGCCTTTCAATGATTACATTTTATATTATCCATTGCTATTCTGGGTTGTAAAAAGTAACCAAGTATATGCCATAGAAAGTAACTAAAGGAATTGAGGCAATTGAAACCATTGGGAGATAGGCTAACAACCTGACACCAATGTTCTTTAGATATGCAAACAGCATTCATATTGCAGTATTGCATGTATGTGTGGCCCTGTCCACCTGAAATGGAATAAAGGATGTGAATGTAATATATAATTCGTCATAATCATACAACAGAGACAAATCTTCATTTTCGTTACTTTACAGGAACTTGATTAACACATTCGTCATCATGGTGGGTCAAAATGACCGGCACCACATATACTTTTTTGGACCATGGCGACGAAAGTGTTAAAAAACTTGAATGCCATCTCATTGAAGTTTTCAACCACTTTTTTTAACATATCTCCAATCAAAATATTATAATAAAATAGCTAATATAATGCAAAAATATTTTTATATCCTAATTTAAAACTAATTTATGCAATAAATAACAAATCCCAATAAATCAGAACAATAAGTGTTCTACGTTTGTGACGATATATATCCCCTATTCTTTAGTTGCCACTTATAATAAAGTAATGTGAATATTGCTACATTGAGCACTTTATGGCTGTATGTACCTTTATAGATTGAAATATCCTTTCTTAGATCTAATGACTATATAAGGTCAACACATGAGTTTGAGGTGGCTACAGTACTACTACCTCCGCAATTGTTTATAAGGATTTTAATGTATCCTGCAAGGGTTAATAGTTGTGAAAGTGTTAATTAGACCTATCT
Source organism: Leucoptera coffeella (assembly GCA_030578115.1). Taxonomy (NCBI): domain Eukaryota; kingdom Metazoa; phylum Arthropoda; class Insecta; order Lepidoptera; family Lyonetiidae; genus Leucoptera; species Leucoptera coffeella. The sequence goes on along the minus strand of JAMBLF010000552.1, from coordinate 170,327 downwards.
ATATCTTGCAAAGCTCTGCCTAATCCACGAGACTCAATGGTCCTGAAAGTATTTATTAGATCTAACTTATATAAATGATTTATTAGGACCCAAGTGTACCGATGACCTCAAGAAGGTCCCTGGTATTGGCCACGAATGATTGTGTTTTGTGGAGGCCTACGTCCAGCGGTGGACTAGTGAAGGCTGATTGATATAAATGATGGAAGATTTCAGTACAGTCTATTCTAAATACCTGTACGTAGACCGGGTCAAAACACGATAAATTTATAAAGATATGTGATTACCTTTATTTTTGCCCGACGTTTCGACCCAGTTGCATAGGCCGTGGTCGCGGGAAGACTAGCTAGCAAGCTAGACTAGCGGGAAGTCCGTCACAGCTAAAATGTCTGTCTACCCTCACAATTGGAATTTTTGTTAATTCATAGCACGACACACTACACTCACACTATCCGAAGACACATCCGCAGTTACGCCACGCGAATATAATCCCATGATTACTGGTTCCCATATTTCTAACAGCCTAAAACCATCCTCACGATTGAAATTATTGGGATGTTTTTTAATTTCAATAGCCTCACGAACAACTCTGGGATTATCATGTTGTTCCGTGGAGATGATTTGAGGCTGATGTAATTCAATCCAATGGTTTGAACCAGACATCAGGTGTTCTGCTATCGCTGACTTTTGTGGTTGCCTATTCTTTACAGCTGCTATGTGAATAACGGACAAAATAGGTGCAATCTTAAAACAGTATTCGATTGACACCGTTTTTAAACCAGTATTCAAAGTAGCAAGCAAATTACGGAGCGCGAAGGATGTTATCCCTTTTCAAAACCCGGGTGTTTATAAAATTCAATGCAGTTGCGGTAAAGTTTACATTGGCCAAACAAAAAGAAGTGTCCAGGAACGGGTCAAGGAACACATAGCAGCTGTAAAGAATAGGCAACCACAAAAGTCAGCGATAGCGGAACACCTGATGTCTGGTTCAAACCATTGGATTGAATTACATCAGCCTCAAATCATCTCCACGGAACAACATTATTATCCCAGAGTTGTTCGTGAGGCTATTGAAATTAAAAAACATCCCAATAATTTCAATCGTGAGGATGGTTTTAGGCTGTCAGAAACATGGGAACCAGTAATCATGGGATTATATTCGCGTGGCGTAACTGCGGATGTGTCTTCGGATAGTGTAAGTGTAGTGTGTCGTGCTATGAATTAACAAAAATTCCAATTGTGAGGGTAGACAGACATTTTAGCTGTGACGGACTTCCCGCTAGTCTAGCTTGCTAGCTAGTCTTCCCGCGACCATGGCCTATGCAACTGGGTCGAAACGTCGGGCAAAAATAAAGGTAATCACCACAGACCTCTATAACCCTAGATGCCGCAAATGCACTCATTTCTATGAAAACCGCGCGTGCCGAAATATGCGTAGGTATTATGACGTCACAGCGGCGATTTAGTGATGAGAAAATACTCGCGCATCAAAACGATTCAACGGAGTGTGACGCATAATAGTACAGTGGACCCCCGGTAATCCGGCCCCTGTCTAGTCCGGCACCCCCTGTAATCCGAAATGGTAATTATTTACATATGTATTGAATATTTTTTTGATAATTTCGCTAATGCATGATTGAACAAGTTACAACTTGTACGGATAATCATTATTGTGCTCGACGCGTAGGTTATTGTTTTGAGCCATTTAAATTAAGGTTTTTGCAAAAGGTGAAAGATTTAAATCTTAACCCGTCACAGGTGTACAATGCAGACGAATCAGGACTTTTTTGGCGTTTGTTACCTAATAAAACTTTTGTTTCCTACAATGAAAAATCCGTACCTGGACGAAAAGATCTATAATTTGTCGGATTACAAGGTACTCTTTTGTAAAAAAAATCGGACAATAAGGGGTCTTAGGCAGTACTCTACAATCCGACAAATTCGATAGTTCGACACTGCCCTGCAAAATGATTGTCGGACTACCGGGGGTTCACTGTACTTACAAATTATTGGTGCCAAATAAAACTTCAAATGTGATTATGAAAAGTTTATTCATGTAAGATATTGTAAAGGCCGGTCCAGACGCTCCGTTTTGCACAACGTTTTAAATCCGCGCAGTTTTAAGACGGAATGAAACCGTTGCAACTTTGAGCGTCCAGACGGTACAGTCTTGACGGTGCAGTCTTTTATTTTCCGCTTATTTTGTGTGATATCGCCATGGAGGAGGTTCTCCTGTGGTCAATTTTCGCCTGCTGTATTGTAAAAAAAAAGATTGGAACACATCAGAGGAACCGTACGTTCAAAATGGTCACGGAAATGAGTTTTAAAAAGGCGGGACTTTTCCCATATAAGATTATTGCGTGACGAACCTAATGATTGGCGAAACTACTTGAGAATGGACATGGACACGTATATTTACTTATTGGAATTAGTGACACCGCATATCAAGAAAGAAAATCCTTGTATGAGAGCAGCAATATCTGCGCAAGTCACGGTTTTCAGAGCTCACGAGCTCAGTTATCGCTGCAACTGTGCAGTCCTCCCGACGGACTCAAAACTGTGTAGTTTTCCGGTCCACACGCAACGTTTTGCCTGCAACGTCTTGAACTGCGCAGACAAAACGTTGTGCAAAACGGAGCGTCTGGACCGGCCTTTATGTTATATAATATAGTTTTAAGTTAATCTAAAGCTACTATTAAGTAGGTATATGATTGGCTTAGTGGTATACACAAGTGACTTATCTAATTAATGAGACTTATTTAATTATTCTTTTGACCAAAAAACATAATAAAAATTTAAATCAAATCGTCGTTTTATTACTTATAATAAATACTATTTACAGATATTATATTCCACGAAGTCCGTTTAACTTTGGTTGTAGTTGTGTATACAAGTAGTTCGATTGTATGCGTTAAGGTGGGGATCGTTGGCACCTACCTACACTAAACAATGTATAGGTACACGTGCATGCCGGCACACATTCATATTCAAACGGACTTCGTAAAACAGAATATCTCTAATTAATCTCCCTGAAATAAAATAAGCTTATTGTATAATTGTCTTTTGGTTACTGAAGATTTTATGTGTTTGGTTAAATAATGAAACCGAATATCAATATATTTATTTGCTACCGCCTTTATTAATCATCATCAGCATCAATCCACCTTTCTTTAATATAGGGGTCGCTTGGAAACCTGTAATGAAAATTTACTTTACGTTATTCTAATTCTTAACAAATAAATACAACATGAACAAATTTTACAAACATAATTTTCTTATAATTTTAATCAGTTAGAGTACCTATTTGTAGTTATGAAATCGATTCGAATCGACAACCATAACTGGAATCGATGCATGTGCACAACACTATTTGCCTATTTGGTAAGATGAATGAGAATAACCTCTGTACCACGAAGCGCAACTACCACTGAAAGTATCGATCGATTCCGTGTTCACTGCTTGCTTTATATGAACTGATACAACACCTTTGGAACTAAATGCAGCAATGTAATTTGAACACGTAGTATGCACACAATTACATGTATTTTGGTGGTTTACATAGTAATAGACACAAATAAGATAAAATAATTGATTTATAAATAAAATACGCACAGTTAAATAACAAATTTACTTACCGGTGAAAAGAAATATTTCCATGATCTCGGCTTACTTTTCTTGAATCATTTTTACAAGATATTACGGCACAACTAGGCATTTTTCTGAGGAGCGCTTCACGTTCGTCAACGATGACGGTAGGGACGGAACTAAATGACCGCCGTCAAAAGGTTGATCATTGATCAACCTTTTGACACGCAAAGTACGTACACTCGCGGTATCTAGGTTATAGAGGTCTGTGGTAATCACATATCTTTATAAATTTATCGTGTTTTGACCCGGTCTCAGATAATTAATAAAATGAGTATAAAACGCGAGTGTTTAAAAATAACTACCTGTACGTATATACAATATGTCAATAAAGTCTATTTAATTTCTTTCAGATTTAGGTGTACGTTGGTCAGATGTGACGAAAGCAGTACGTAATGCGAGACAGCCCATGGTTCCATCGAGTATTGCCCAGATTCTACGTAAACACGTCTCCAAGGCGTTGTCACCGGAAGAGATTGATGAAATAATTGCTGGTTTACGAATCAAATGTGAGTATGACATACATAAATATAAGCTTCACGACTTGTGTATACACACTCCCTTTTTTATTGTGATTGAGTAGTCAAAAGCTTGAACTGCTATCTCCAAAGTTTCCAAAGCATGTTAGGTATGGGTCATTTGAAGCTATTTCACTAGATCGAGAGACCCCAACGTAATAGGTAGTGAACCGTAGCACCGCATAAAGACACTGGCTATTACCTATCCCAAGGGATAGGTATGTTTCCTCACGAAAATGTAAAATTCATTCATTGGTACATGCCAGAGCCGGGATTCAAACCTAGAACCTTCTTATAAGAAGTCAGAGGTCTTACCCACTGGGCTACAGCCACTGTAAGTGATACATACACACATATATGTATTGCTATATGCTATTATATATTTCTATTATAAGAGACAATTAAAAGTTGTGGTTTGTGAAACTCAGTACCTTTACAAACATTCATACATATCACACACACAACATTGTGAAGAAACCTTCCTGTTCTCCGTACAGGTTATAGTTGGTGCTTGTAAATGGCGATATGGCTTACCACTTGTCACATAGAGTACTGACTTAGTCAACACGTGGGTTCTAGGTGGCCAAAGAATTACTACCTCCGCGATTGTGGAGATGATGATGGAAACGCGAATGTTAATGTTCATGTATGCGTTTTGCTTTTTTTCATCATTTAAGATTGGAAGTACAAGTGTGTATTTGGTACATCACAGAGAGGTTCCGTGTTAGGGTGATGTACATTGAAGATCGGAAATCAGCGTTGGCAGCGTGAATTTCACACAATCAACATATTTAGCTGAGACAAATCATATTCACAGTTGCGCGGGGTTGCCATGTGCGCTTGGTTCCATTAATGTGAATTATTATATGATTAATTCTTTTCTGTATTTGTGTATATGTATTACTGGGTCTACTGTGAATAAAAGGATTTTTTTTTATAAGATAAAAATTGAAAGTAAATAAACTTACAGTCGTAGCGACATCACCGAGAATCTGGCACGCGATCAACTTAGAAGAACGGATATCAGACAATGATACAGTGGCCTTGTCCACACGGATACTCTCAACGAGAATCACCAGTGCCTTTCGAAAGACCCTCAAATCTGTCAGCACACATTTGGAGGTGAGAAAATATAATACTTACAATAGATACACAATATTACTTCAGTAGCGATATAGTAATATTTCGGAGGCCGTAATTTGACAATTTTGGCACTCCACTCTGTGCCAAAAGTACCAGTAAGACCCAGTTGCATAGGCCGTGGTCACAATCAGTGTGTCGTGCTTTGAATTAACAAATTCCAATTATGAGGGTAGACAGACATTAGCTGAAACGCCGGTCATCCCGCGACCACGGCCTATGCAACTGGGTCGAAACGTCGGACAAAATACAGGTAATCGGATATCTTTATTAATTTATCGTGATACTAGTGACCCGCTCCGGCTTCGCACGGGTATAAAATATATAGCCTACTCCACTATTTAATGGATGTTATTATACATATAAACCTTCCTCTTGAATCTTTGTATCTATTAAAAAAAAGCGCATTAATATCCGTTGCGTAGTTTCAAAGATTTAAGCATACAAAGGGACATAGGGACAAAGAAAGCGACTTTGTTTTAAACTATGTAGTGATGACCTGGTCTCACATAGTAAATAAAATGAGTATAAATCGCAAGTGTTTAAAAAGAACTATTATGAAAATGTCTATTTACAGGTCCACGCTTCTAAGCTAGGTGATTTCATGTTCCTAAGTCTACAGCAAGTGAAGAATTTTAAGTGCGGTTCACCCCTATATGTGGCTATTGCGCCGGGAATACCTGTTATGTTCTTGTCCAGTTTGGGACACGGGCCCATTGTGCAGGCTGTCGTTATGGGTGAGTTTAATTATAGTATATATAGTTTGTTTTTATATTCTATTTATTTAATATAAAGGCCATTCACCGTATAAGGTTAAGTCGGCCAGTACATAGAGTTATAAATGGAGAATGAAAAAACCTATATTAAACATAACATTAATTCGACGTAACTCAGTTGTTTGGGGCTTGACTCTGTATCAGTGGGTACAGAGTTCAGTGTCTTCAATCTAAAGCATGTACCAATGGAAATGAAGTTTAGTGAATTTCTATGTATATTTTCGTAAGGAAGGAGGTGGCCATAGAATGACTACTTACTCCCATGCTTAGTGTAAGACGCAAAAGAGTTCAAACTAGTTGCCATTCTTCTCGACATATTTTAGGTCAATGAAATCTATTGGCTGATGGGCTATATATATTATTTTCTTTAGTGCCCATCTTCACAATTTTGAAGGAATATTAAGTAAGGGCCACTCCAAGCTCACGTTCCACTTAAAATACAGCACCAGACAATAATAGTATAAATGAAAGATCATTTCTTTTTACTAAAGTCTTTTTACTTTTATTATTTCAGCGCTCGGTTACAAATCCTACACAAACCCGCAGTTATCAGGCAAAGACTTACACTCTCTAATCCGCATAACAGATAGAGACTACAACGTAAACGTGGGTCAATTGACAGAAAAAATTGACTATAACCCGCAGCCTATTATAACTAACCAGGGAATTGACTATACCTTTAAGAAATACGATGAGAAATATGTAGATTCAGTTATAGGAGCCAATCCACCGTTGATAAATAGTTTGGATTTGAAATCAGAGAGGGCGTGTTTCGATCCGTCGCTAATGGGTAAGAGAATGACAGTGAAACTGAACATAAGGAGTGGGGATGTAGCGAAAACGCTGAAACAGTGGGTCAAGATCAAAGCTATTCCGCCTACGTCAGAGTTCATACAACTGTTTCACCAGATCAAGTCTAATAAGATCGATTTTGATGTGTAGGGACGTATGGAGATAGGTTGCTGTTGTAGGATCCACTGTGTCCTACCGGAAAAGAGGAAGCTTCCTACCTAGGCAGGTGTTCGTCCAGGCTAATGTCCTGATTTAGAAATATCCATATATCATGTTTCCGTTAAATATTTCTATAGCGCGTTCCAGGATATTGATTTTTGTAATTATTACTTTATTCTTGCTGGCGTCATCTGTGGTAATTATGTTTTAACTAATTGCAACTTAGGTTTCTCTGTCTGTGGCGCTCTAGAGGTCGCCACACTGTTGTGCAAGTGCTTGCATGCTAGTGTTACGTCACTCTTGTGTACATACATTGATATTTAGGCCCCTATGTCCCTATGTATGTATGTGGTAGGGATAGGTAGAGACTATCGATCGCCATCTGGAACGATCTTGACTAATCTCTTTTGCATGCAAGTCTGTTATACATACGTATATGACTGTACTTAGTATTCGAGTAAGATTCTGTGAAATCAAGTCTAATAAGATCGATTTTGATGTGTAGGGACGTTTGGAGATATGTTGCTGTTGTGCAAGTGGCAAGGAAGTGTATGTACTGTGCTTATTTGAACTACTGACACCTAAATTCAAGTTTCAGAGGCCACTAGACAGTTTTCGTTCAAATTAATAGTTATATAGTACTTGCATGCAAGTATTGGCATAATATAAATATAAACTCAGGGTAGGTTATGAAAGTGCGTGAAAGTATGACGGCACTAATGTATAGTTACAATGCAGGATACGGATTAGGTAATTAAATGTGCAAGTAATAATGCAAATACAGTAAATATCTATGTACAGAGCAGTTTTATACTAAATTCTGTCCTAATACTTGCATTCAAGTACGTAAATGTCTTGAATTCTGCAATGCAAGTGAGATTAGATACCTAAAAGGGAGTGTTTCGAACTCTCTTATGGGTAAGAGAAAGACAGTGAAACTGAACATCAGGAGTGGGGATGTAGCGAAAACGCTGAAACAGTGGGTCAAGATCAAAGCCATTCCTCCCACTTCGGAATTCATACAGCTGTTCCACCAGATCAAGTCTAATAAGATCGATTTTGATGTTTAGGGACGTTTGGAGATAGGGTGCTGACGTAGGATCCACTATGTCCTACAGGAAAAGAGGAAACTGCCTACCTGGGCAGGTGTTCGTCCAGGCTAATGTCCTGACTTGGAAATATCTATATATCATATTTCCGTTAAATGTTTCAATTGCGCGTTCCAGGATATTGATTTTTGTAATTATTACTTTATTCTTGCTGGCGTCATCTGTGGTAATTATGTTTTAACTAATTGCAACTTAGAGCAACAACTTTAAACTGCAACTTGCAACTTTAAACTCTAGATGTCGCCACACTGTTGTGCAAGTGCTTGCATGCTAGTGTTACGTCACTCTTGTGTACATACATTGATATTTAAGCCCCTATGTATGTATGTATGTGTTAGGGATAGGTAGACTATCTATGGCCATTTAGAACGACTAAAATGTGTCCTCATTGTTGCATGCAAGTACGTAAATGTATAGAATTGTACAATGCAAGTTCAGTGCAAGTAATATTAGATACCTGAAAGAGAGTGTTTTAGTCTCTCTCTCTTATGGGTAAGAGAATGACAGTGAAACTGAACTACTGACACCTACATACAAGTTGAAGATTCCACTATACAATGTTTGTTACGTAATTCTTGCATGTAAGCAGTTTGTTAAGTAGTTGAGTATATGAATATCATACATATACGAGTCGAATAACATCGATTTTGATTTGTACTTGAGTGTGTTATGAGGTGACTAGGGGTAAATGGACGCGTAGGCGAGTTTCCAACTTATTACTAATGTGTTTAAAGGCCATTTTCTATATACATAATTAATAACTAACGGGACTTATCGCGAAAGTTTTTATATAATAAAGTTACCTTTATTAACACGACGTTTCGGCTACGTTGCAGCAGCCATGGTCACGGGCAGACTAGTCTAGACGCGATAAGTTCCGTTGTCATGAATGTAAATCGCGAATCTCTTAAAAATATCATTTTCTATATAATTTGATTCTACTAAAATTACGTCACACTTAAATCTAATTCGAATAGTATAATCGAATCTTACATATATTAATGCCTCTACGTCCCCAACGGGATAGGCAGAGACAATCGTTCGCCACCTGGAACGGTTGACAAACCTCTCTTGCTTCAGTAACTTAGTCACGTTGGATACTAATTGTTATGGTAAAAAATGGGTTTTGAATGGTAATAGACTATTATATCGAATACATAATTACAGTACTGTTTGTGAAAATATGATTAAGTGGTTGTTTAGTATTAATAAAATTAAGTTTAGTTTTATTTTCTTAAAATGTGTTTTATTTCATAAACCCTTTTTTTTTTTTTTTTTTTTTATCGTCAGGAAATCCCCACGGATACCCGTCCAGCCCTAGGGAGCCGGAGGGTTATGTCGGACTCGAACCGACTAAAACCTGACGGTGTCCTTCGGGACGCCATAAGTGGCAGGGTCGCGGGAACTGCGTGAGCATTACATCGCGCGACCCCGCCGGCGTTGTCCGGTGTGGAGCCGGACCCGATCCCGAGCTAGGGCGGAGGAGAGATTCTCCGCCCGACTACATTGTGAGAGGCGCGCAGGACACGCGCACACCATCTCGAGGCCCTAAGTGACGGGACGGCGAAGCCCTAGCTTGCCGCCCCAAGGCCTCTAGGTGGGGGGGAGGAGGCCACGGTAGGCCCTCCTCCTGGCCCCAGCTCTCCGGCGGCGGATTCGATGCGAAGAAGGGTCCATCTCCCGCTCCCTCTCCGCCGCCTCCTTCTGCGACATCACCAGTTCGCAGAAGGTTAGAGCCGCCTGCCATGCCTCATCGTCACCGACAATAGACTCTGCTAATGCCGGCAAGGAGAGGGCACTCCCCACCGCTGCTCCTCGGCCCAGGCTGGGCACTCCTCCAGTGTTTGTTGCGCCGTGTCGTCGTCGCAGCCGCAATGATGGCACTCGGTCGTTGGCTCCCGCCCAGCGATCCGGTGCAGGTAGTGGCCGAAGCAGCCATGCCCCGTCAGAACCTGCACCATGCGGTAGCTCAACGACCCCGATCTTCTCTCCGCCCACTGTTCTAGGTGTGGGCGGACCGCCTCGACAGTCCAGCGGCCGGCACTTGGTTCCGCCAGCCGCTCCCGCCACTTGTCCAGCATAGACTGCCGGGCTCGGAGTTTCCACGCCTCTACCTCCCTGGGAGCAGGATCTTGTTGCTGTTGACGGAGGGCCGAGCGCCACTCGTACGTGGACGCATGCACCTCCGCCTCTAGGTCCCAGGGAGGACTTCCCGCTAGGACGCAGGCCGCCTCACACGATACCGTGCGGTATCCGCGTATCACCCCGATGGCCATCACCCGCTGCGATCGTCGCAGGGGTGCGAAACTAGTGGCCGTCAGGGCTTCCGCCCACACGGGTGCTCCATATAGCGCCATGGAGCGCACTACGCCAAGGTAGAGGCGGCGACGTCCTCCGCCGGGCCCCCCGACGTTCGGCAATAATCTTCTCAAATTGTTTGATGTTTTTATTAGTCGGGGGGCGAGCAGCTTGAAGTGCTCGCGGAAACTCCATCGGCCATCAAGGACGAGCCCAAGGTACTTCATATGGGACTCGACCCCGATGCGAGTGCCACCAATCACGATATGGGACCCCACCGGTGGCGCCTGCCGAGGTCTGTGAAAACAGACCGCCTCGGACTTACTCAGCGCCACCTGGAGCCCCAGCTGTTGAATCCGCCTCACCACCTGCCATACCGACATAGTGGCAAGGCGGGAAGCCTCCCTGTAAGAACTCCCCCGAGCCGTGACAAGAGTGTCGTCTGCGTAACAAGTCACGTCGGCCTCTCGAGGGAGTCCTACCCTCAGCACCCAGTCGTAGCCGATGTTCCACAGTAAGGGACCCAACACGGATCCCTGCGGGACACCGCACGACATCTCCCACAGGTGCTGTCGGCCGTCTCGTCCAGGATAGACGACAAACCTCTCGCGCAAGTAGTAGTCACCAACCAGCCGGCGCAGATACGGAGGCACCCCCTGATAGCGGAGTGCCTCCCCGATGCAGGGCCAGGGCAGAGTGTTGAACGCGTTGGATATGTCGAAGCTGACTGCCAACAACACCCCACCACTGGCCAGCGCCGCATCCGAGAGGGCCTTGACGCGCTTGATTGCGTCAACTGTTGAACGGCCCCCCCGGAAATATTAATATTATTAAACCCTGTTGTAAGATGTAATTAAGTTATGTTTAATTTTTCAATAGCAAACCTTTCTAAATTTTCTTCATACATTTTAAAACCTCATAAAAGGAAAAATATCACCTTAGGTAGTTCGAAAGCTGCCGTTCTCTTGACTCCTTTAGGGATCTAGGTGTTTGTAGTATACATACTATATAATAATGTGTATTAATAAATGTATAAAACCAAAAGGAAAACTTCGTGAGGAAACCTTATCCTTCGGGATACGGTTCACTACCTATCACGTTGGGTGCTGTCTATCTAGTGAAACGCGGGCTTTAAGTAACTCATACCTAACATGCCTTCGAAATTTCGGAAAATGGCACTGAAGCCTCTGACTACACCAAAATAAAAAAGGGAGTGAGCATACACAAGTGAAACATATATGTATAGTACATACTATGGGGTTTGAACCCCGTACCCACTGATACCGAGTCAAGCCCCAACGACTGAGCTACACCCAAATTATTAGAACGACAATTAAAACATGATCTGTACTAGTCTGTATGGAAAAGAATGCTAACTAGCTCGTTCTTCCCGGCACGCCGAAGAACAAACGCGTTCACGACCATAACCCTTGCGGGCTAGTCAGAGGTTCAGGTGTCCATCTCCGCAATTGCGAAGGTAGTCATTCTATGGCCACCTCGAACCCACGTGTTGACCAGATAGTCAGTACTCAATGTGACAGGTGGTAAGCCGTGTCGCCATTTACAAGCACTGACTATAACCTAATTGACGAACAAACAGGCAACAATTCGCTGCATTTCGTAAATGTGTTTTTATTACGAAAGTGTACATGGAAATTAATTAAACTTCACTATATTATTATATGGAATCTATTGGACGATAGGCTAGCATCTTGTCACCAATATTCCAGATGCCAAAACCCCTAAATACATGCTACTAAGTGACCAAGGGGATATCATTTCTCCAAGGTTCTGTCCACCCCGAAAGGGATTAAAGGATCAATGTATATGTATGTGAAGTCAACGCTAAAAGTGCAGTCCCAGTAACTTTTCATAAAAAGACAATATTTGACATATTAAAACTGGCGCCACTATGCATTGTCATGGCCACTATACGTTCGCGTGCTTCGAAATGAAAAAAATTTTTTTGTTCTTATAAACGTAAACCTTAGAAAACGTTATTGGGACTGCACTTTTAACGCTGACTGTACAATAAAAACAGTAAAATTATTTTCAATAGATCTTTTATTCCATAGAGACATTCTGTACATAATATATTAGCAACATAATAATAATAATTAGCATATTTCATATAGCACACAATTATGGCAAAATAACCTATAGAATCATCCCCAGCTAGCTGGGACGTAAAAAGAATGCTAACTAGCTGCCGTTCTTCCCGGCATGTCGTAGGAGGCGACTAAGGGACTAGGGGTAAATGGAATCTATTGAGCGATGGGTTAGCAATCTGTCACCGATGTTCTATATGATGTTACAACCACAATATTCATACTAAAAGTTACAAAGACTAATATTATGGTGTCTTTAATGTTCTGGCTACCACGAAAAGACATAAGGGCGTGAAAGTGTATATATCTATTACGCGCGCATTCAATAACACTTTTTCGCATATACATACACATTACTATGCAGACTTTCTTGGCATTTCTTCTCTGCAAGAATTTCCTTTACGAAATGCCAATAGTTTAATTAGATAAAATTTTTTTTAAGATTAACTAATTTGAATGACAACTTTTCCTGTGGAAATTTTCTTTTTTTTTACTTTCAATAAGTGGTTTTTATAATCCTCATGTTGAATAAAAAGCATTTCATTTTACTGCCTAACCCTCTACAGGGAAACGGGCGTTATATGTATGTATTTTCACATATACAAAAATAATGTCTCCTTAGTTAACTTTAACATTACTATCCCGTTTGTGATGGCATATATATATATATATATATATATACTAACGACCCGTTCCGGCTTTGCACGGGTGTAAAATATATAGCCTACTCCACTATTTAATGGATGTTATTATACATATAGACCTTTCTCTTGAACCACTCTATCTATTACAAAAAACCGCATCAAAATCCGTTGCGTAGTTTCAAAGATTTAAGCATACAAAGGGACATAGGGACAGAGAAAGCGACTTTGTTTTATACTATGTAGTGATATATACATATATATATAGAATATTGGTGACAGGTTAGGTTAGGTTAGCCTATCACCCAATAGATTCCATATACCTCTAGTCCCTTAGTTACCCCTACGACATGCCGGGAAGAACGGCAGCTAGTTAGCTTTCTTTTTACGTCCCAGACTAGCGCGGAAAAGCGATTTGACCTTATTAATAATTTAATTATTATTTCAATAAATTCCATTCAAGTCTTGGACCAATAATCACTACTGATAACCTTAAATAACATTTCTAAACCAATTTTAACTAACTCCAAAATGTCTATAACCTGCCTATCCTTCGGGATAGGTAATAGCCAGTGCCTATATACGGCGATACGGTTCACTACTTACCACGTTGGGTGCTGTTTATCAAGTGAAACGCGGGTTTCGAGTGACCCATACCTAACATGCCTTCGAAATTTTGGAGATGGGCACTCAAGTCTCTGACTACCCCGCCATAATAAAAAAGGGAGTGTGTATACACAAGTCGTGAAGCGTATATTTATATTTATTCCAAAATGTAGGTACCATAATTAAATACACGACTGCACTTTTAGCGTTGACTGTACATAATAATAATAATATTTGGACATTATTACACCAATTGAACTAGCCCCTTGGTAAGTTCATTTAAGACTTGTGTTAAGAGTACTAGTCAACGTATATTTAACAAATGTATACATATTATATATAGATAAATACACATATAGCATTTATAATCAACAACCAGACTGGAAAGCAGAAGAAAAGCGTAGTTCTTAACTCTGCCTCCACCGGGAATCTTTGGGACCTCACGATTAGCGTTCAGGTGTCTAACCGATCGCGCCACGGAGGTCGTCATAAATCACACTATTCAGTATCCTATCATGAATCTTATATTCACATTAATTCTGCTTTGAGTGAAGAACAGAAGAGCATGTATGAGAAGGTTAATGGGTGTGAGTGAAGCAAGAGATTTGTCACCCGTTCCAGGTGGCCTAATAGTCTCTGCCTATCCCGTTGAGGACGTAGAGGCGTGAATATATGTATGTATTTATGTACCCAAGTTTGCAGTTACAAAATTGGTTTAGAAATGTATGAAAGGGTAATCTTAAGATTACAATTTACAAACAACGCTTCATATTTTACAGCAATATGTAATTACAAAATATGGCTTTACTATCGTCAATCTTCTAGTCATATTTATACTCAAATCTTAGAAATTCGGATATTATATAACATAAACAAAAATAAAATACTTCAAAGTGGGTAAGATATCTGACTTCTTATGAGAAACGTCCTAGGTTGAATCCCGGCTCTGGCATGTAGCAATGAATGAAATTTAAATGTGTTTTTCATTTACTTACATATTTTACAGTCGCTAACGGTGAGGGAAAACGTTAGGAAACCTGACTATCCCTCGTGATAAGTAGTAGCCAGTGCTTGTATACGGCGATACGGTTCATTACCTATCACATTGAGAGCTGTCTATCTAGTGATACGCGGGCTTCGAATGACCCATACATAACATGCCTTCGAAATTTCGGAGATGGACATTGAAGCCTCTGACTACCCCGCCATAATAAAAAAGGGAGTGTGTATGCAAAAGTCGTGAAGCGTATGTTATGTTTATGATATGAATATGATAGGTAATATCACGTTGGGTGCTGTCTATCTAGTGAAACGCGGGCTTTAAGTAACTCAAAACTAGTTTACCTTAGAAATTTAGAATATAGACATGCAAGCCTCTGACTACCCCGCCACAATGAAAAAGGGAGTGTGTATACATACACAAGTCGTGAAGCGTATGTATGTAAAAACATCGTGAGGAAATCTATCTATACCTTGCAACAGATAAAAGTAAGATTCTTTATATTTTCACGATCTTGATAGGTAACTATAGTTTAATTATGATCTATATACCTCCTTATACACACTCGGCGGTTATAAGCACTTCTAACGTCACCTTTTTTTAATAAGTTGAACTATTAAAATCTTAAAGTATTAAAAATGGACTAGAAGATTGGCGATAGTTACAAAATAAATTCTTATCATACTAGAGAAGAATAAACACAAAAAAAAACATTTTTTCATAAAAAAACTAGGAAAAACAA
Organism: Leucoptera coffeella; assembly: GCA_030578115.1. Classification (NCBI taxonomy): domain Eukaryota; kingdom Metazoa; phylum Arthropoda; class Insecta; order Lepidoptera; family Lyonetiidae; genus Leucoptera; species Leucoptera coffeella. The sequence goes on along the minus strand of JAMBLF010000552.1, from coordinate 154,796 downwards.
TAAAAAAAGTATCTAATATCACAAATCTTAATTTTAACGACTAATAACGCCTTTTGCGACGTAAAACAACAAAAAAAACACATTACTTATGGCAACACCGATTGTTAACGTCAAACAGTAAAATATGGCAATTTTTTATAGTTTTTGCAAAACTAAAGCACCCAAATAAATATATCAATTTCCTTTTTTTATATAAATACTTATTACATTCTTTAACCTTATAACTTACACAGATAATAAAAATAGGAGAAACATGCCTATACCGAGGAATAGTCAATTTCCGTTAACAGTTATAGACTTACCTGTCACAATTTTTGACTACCGGATGAAAGATGTACTTTTATTAACTTAAAGTCTCTGTCTACCGCAAAAGGTACAATTTTATGATCAATAGACATATTAATTTAGTGTCATATTGTAATATAGTTGTTAGGTTGCTAGCCAATCGTTCAATAACAATAAAAATCACATTCATAATCAATTTAAATATAGGAAATAAAATTAAGTATAGTAGTATGATAAATACCATACATACATACATATACATTCACGTCCTTTAATCCCTTTTGGGGTGGACAGAACCTTGGAGAAAAACATCTCCTTGGTATTAATAGCATGAATATTGGGCTAGCAACCTGTCACCAATGTTCCATATGACATCACGATAAATAAGTATTACATACAAACATGTAACAATATATATGAGATTCATACAAAATTCTTCATACATACATATTTGTATGTATTTACACATAATTTTGATCCGTAATTTGCAGGTAGAACCTAAAAGCACTAAAACAAGTTCAAATTCAGATATTAGGGATCAACATTTCTTCATACATTGCTTTTTAACACTCTGTCATATTATATATCATAATACATTCATTAGTAACCTCTAAAGACTTATATTAAAAAAAATTAAATACCATGGACATGTCCACGACAGCTTTGCAAAATCGTAGTTCAATATCACTTCGGTAGCGTTGTGAAGTTGTTCGTGGAATAGCAAAGTGATAAATTTCACAATTTACAAAGCGAAATTTTACGAATTTTCAAAATTACTACATAATAATTTCACCATTTCAATGGACACTTGAACCTCTATATAACCCTTAAAGTAACACAGTCATACGTATATAAATTCACCATTATGCATAGTTAGACTTCGCTGGCTTCGGTCGTGTTATGTCTTCCGGTATAAGAATATGGGATAAAGCCATGTGCCTCCTGCGAAAAAGAAACTAATTTTAGTATTTACTAGCGACCCGCTCCGGCTTCGCACGGGTATAAAATATATAGCCTACTCCACTATTTAATGGATGTTATTATACATATAAACCTTCCTCTTGAATCACTCTATCTATTAAAAAAAAGCGCATCAAAATCCGTTGCGTAGTTTCAAAGATTTAAGCATACAAAGGGACATAGGGACAGAGAAAGCGACTTTGTTTTATACTATGTAGTGATAACCTGCTAATACCCAGACTAGAAATAACAATGTAGTGCTAAAAGCTCGACGTACTAAATTATGCACAAATTAATTTATTGCTGACAGATCTAGAGACATATACCATCACAAATTCGAAGCTAAGTATTTTGGGATTTTGTGACTATATTTAGCGTAATAGGTGTCTAAGGGGCAGTTTTGGTTTTAAATTCTATTGTTATTAATTAAATTATAGACAATATAGACTAATTAAGTTATTATGACATGTAAAACTAGTAGCAGGAATTCGTACAAAATAAAATACTCGATCGAGAATGCGCGCTTGTCTATTAAAAATGTGAGTGTAGTGTGTAGGTCGCGTGTTATTGATAAAAACGTAGCAGTGAGGGTAGTCGGAGAAGAATCTGACAGAACACTGCGATGGAGGCGAAGAAATATGAATCGTCAATCTGCCCGTGACCATGGCTACTGCAACGTAGCCGAAACGTCGGGTTAATAAAGGTAATTTTATTATATATAAACTTACGCGACAAGTCCCGTTAGTTATTAATCTTGATTATTAAAAATGTGTCGACATGACGTCACAAAAAATAAAAATCAGTAATACCTTTTACGTTCACGTCCTTTAATCCCTGACAGAATCTCGGAGACTCAATGATGTGTATGTATAAATGAATGAGAATGAACGAATGAATAAATATGTATGATTGAATGAATGAAGGTGTATGCGTATGAATTAAGAACGAATTTGTACGAACTGGAATGAATGTCTGAATATTAGTATGTACGTTGAATGAATGTCTGAACGAAAGAATGAATTAATATATGTGTACCCACCTCAATCCTCGTTCACTACTACACGTTTGGAAACACATAGAGCATTGCTTCTTATCTTCCGTTTTCTTCGTGGACGCCATTTCTTTCGACTCAGTCGGTTTTGTATCTATAAATAACATACACAAGAAGTTAGAGATATACATAAATTACAGTTGCTAACGGTGAGGGAAAACATGAGAAAACCTACCTGTCCTTTGGGATAGGTAATAGTCAGTGCCTGTAAATGGCCTGCCTGTAAAATTCCTACCTATCACGTTGGGTGCTGTCTATCTAGTAAAAAGCTTTGAGTGGCTCATACCTAACATGCCTTCGGAGATGGACACATGGAGTGTGTTCACAAAAGTCAGCGATAACGGAACACCTGATGTCTGGTTCAAACCCTATTATCCCAGGGTTGTTCGTGAGTTCCAGAGTTCACAAGCACTAACTATTACCTGTTCGGGTAACAGGTAGGTTTTCTCGATGTTTTCCCGCACCATCGTATTCGCCGCATTTCCTAAATGTATTTTTAATACGAAAATGTACATAGAAATTCATTAAACTTAATTTCCATTGGTACATGCTGCACGCGGGATTTGAACCCTGCACCCACTGATACAAAGGGAAGCCCCAAATAAATGAGCTATGCCGAATGTGCATGTATGTATATACATATTATATGTAAAAATGATAGTGTGTGCATATTCCCTATTTAATAACTTAGTATACTAACCTTTCTCTTTGCTAGCGACATCTGTGAGCGACACTACGCACTCACTGGTACTAATTCTCTCCCGAGGTGGCGTTGCCAGCATGGCTGACAGAATTTCCATTTTGCTATGGTTCAAGAGTTTGCAAGCACTAACTATTACCTGTTCGGCGAACAGGTAGGTTTTCTCGATGTGTTGCCTCACCATAGTAGTGTTAATAGCATAATAATAATGTATGTATATATACTAACTCCGTATACTAACCTTACCTGTCACGTTGGGTACCGCCTATCTAGTGATACGCGGGCTTCGAATGACCCATACCTAACATGCCTTCGAAATTTCGGAGATGGGCATTCAAGCCTCTGACTACCCCGCCATAATAAAAAGGGAGTGTGTATACACAAGTCGTGAAGCGTATGTATGTATACTAACCTTTCTCTTTACTAGCGACATCTGTGAGCGACACTACGCACTCACTGGTACTAATTCTCCCTCGAGGTGGCGTTGACAGTATGGCTGACAGAATTTCCATTTTACTATTATTGTTCAAGAGTTTACAAGCACTAACTATTACCTGTTCGGCGAACAGGTTGGTTTTCCCTCACCATAGTAGTGTTAATAGCATAATAACAATGTATGTAAATATACTATAGTACATTCGCATTAAGAAAATAGTGACGTCATCGTGTTCCCACGATTTGACCAATAAGACGTGACAACTGTTGTCTGCAATTGGTCAATGTGAATTGTTTTCTCATTTACTAACGTCTCATTGGTCAGTTTAACCTTTATATATCATGACGTCACTATTTACTTAACGTGAATAGACTGTAAATATACTAACCTTTCTCTTTACTAGCGACATCTGTGAGCGACACTACGCACTCACTGGTACTAATTCTCTCGCGAGGTGGCGTTGACAGCATGGCTGACAGAATTTCCATTTTGCTATTATTGTTCAATGGTTTAGATTGGACCTTGTCCTCTGGTTTTAGTTGTTTCTCCTTGACAACCATTCTTTGTTTTGTATCTGTGATAAAAGAGGAGTAAGTATGTATAGTTATATTAAGATGAGAAGACATTTATAACCGAAAGAAAACGAAATCAAACTAATTCCCATTCTTAATTTATAGGATACAGCTCAACAATTATACTGAAAATACAGATTTCGCAAAATATCTCTTGAAACCTGGCCACTTTCTGCCTTATAATCACCATTTACGATTTTCGTCAAACCATAAAGTCTTAAATGTAAATAATTTAAAAAGATTAGACATAATCAGATAAATATCATATCAACAATCCGTTTACACCATTAAAATAAAATGTATATATTTTTAGCCTGTTTTTTTCAATTACTAAAACTAACTACTAACAGTAATGTCAGTCAAATAACAAATGCCGCAAAAATGCCGTGTGACGGAAAAGCGTTGTGACGTGTCACTTTGTCGTTCGGTCAATCAATCACAATCATTTGGCAGTTCGCCGTCATATTCGTCAGTATTTACCACCCAATAAATTACGTAAGCCATTTCTGCTTACGACAGGAAAGGCAACTAGTTGTCAATATGAAATAGATCCTATGATATCAAAAGACTTAATAATAATGATATTGAGACGGTACCCTTTCACTGCAAGGCACTCATCTTTTCTTCTTAAAACTTACCACATGTAATAGAAAAAGGCCAGAGGTTCAGGTGTCCATCTGCGCAATTGCGAAGGTAGTAATTCTATGGCCACCTCCAACCCACGTGTTGACCAACTCAGTATTCAATGTTACAGAAGGCAAGCTAAGTCACCATTTACAAGCACTAACTATTACCTGTTTGGTGAACAGGTAGGTTTCCTCACGATGTTTTCCCTCACTATAGTTTTCAACGCGTTTCGTAAATGTATTTTTATTACAAAAATGAACATAGAAATTCATAAAACAGATTAATTAATGTCCAGATCCATAATAAATTATATGTAAACAAAGCCAAGTGCTTTTTATTTCGAAAATAACATAATTAAAGAAATAAAAAGTTCATTATAGCTCTATTATTAATAATATCTATGTTAATTACATATTACTAGTGACCCGCTCCGGCTTCGCACGGGTATTAAATATATAGCCTACTCCACTATTTAATAGATGTTATCATACATATAAACCTTCCTCTTGAATCACTCTATCTATTAAAAAAGCGCATCTAAATCCGTTGCGTAGTTTCAAAGATTTAAGCATACAAAGGGACATAGTGACACTGAAAAAGCGACTTTGTGTTATACTATGTAGTGATATACATAAAAAAAAAACATACGCTTCATGACTCGTGTATAAACCACAGTATACACACTCCCTTTTTTATTATGGCGAGGTAGTCAGAGGCTTGAATGCCCATCTCCGAAATTTCGAAGGCATGTTAGGTATGGGTCATTCGAAGCCCGCGTATCACTAGATAGACAGCACCCAACGTGATAGGTAGTGAACCGTATCGCCGTATAAAGGCACTAACTATTACCTATCCTGAGGGATAGGCAGGTTTCCTCACGATGTTTTCCCTCACCGTTATATCTATAATACGTCACGATGTTTATATCGTGATATCTATGTTAATAATATACTACAAGTACATATAACATACCTTTACAAGTAACAATAGTAATCTTGGGCACACCCATGACATTGTCCGTTGACTCTAGAGAATCCTCACAGGTATACGCTTTGGGATCCACCACTATTTTGCTGAGGGGAGCGACTTCTTCGCTCGATTCTTCGCTGTCAGTCGCATCTTTTGACTGACGCTTCTTGATTCGCTTGCGGAATCTGGAAATGGTTTATTAGGTATGTAAATTGAAGATGCATTCTTATATTATATAATAATAATATTTGGACATTATAACACAAATTGAACTAGCCCCTTTGTAAGTACATTTAAGACTGGTGTTAAGGGTACTAGTCAACGTATATTTAAGAAATGTATACATATTGTATATAGATAAATACATATATAGCATATATAATCAACGACCAGACTGGAAAGCAGTAGAAAAGCGTAGTTCTTAACTCTGCCACCACCGGGAATCGAACCCGGGACCTCACGATTAGCGTTCAGGTGTCTAACCGATCGCGCCACGGAGGTCATCAAAATATATATGCAAGACCTGTGCTAGTCTGGGCAAGTCAAAAGGCTATCTAGCTGCCGTACTTCCCAGCATGTCGTAGGAGGTGACTAAGGGAATAGGTAAATAGGATATACTGGACGATGGGCTAGCAATCTAATACAAATGTTTCATTATCACATCATAACCCTCTCACATCAATAAAGTATTCATGCTGCAAAGTGACCTAGGAGATATCATATCTCCAAGGTTCTGTCCACCCCAAAAGTGATTAAAGTACATGAATGTATGTGTATGTATGTTTGTATTACCAACCTTTTCTTGGGCCTCTTATAAATGGGCACCACAGACTTCTTGATAACATTATTATTGAAGTTACTCTTGACTCTGCAAAGTTTCTGTTGATTTCTCCTAATGTCAAACTCCGATATGCTACTTGATATGCTGTCACTTTTCTCGTACGCAAAGAGGTCAGTTTCATTGCTCAACTCATTGCTGTCAATCTCTATTTGGTCGCTGGAATGAAATAAAAAAAAGTTTAAAATCCAATATAAATAAATATTTTTCATTTACGCACATAATTTACAGTTGCTAAGGGTGAGGGAAAACATCGTGAGGAAACCTGTCTATACCTCAGGATAGGTAATAGCCAGTGCCTATATACGGCGATACGGTTCACTACCTATCACGTTGGGTGCTGTCTATCTAGTGATATGCGGGCTTTGAATGACCCATACCTAACATGCCTTTGAAATTTCAGAGATGGGCACTCAAGCTTCTACCCAGCCATAATAAAAAAGGGAGTGTGTATACACAAGTCGTGAAACGTATGTATATATTAATAAATTTGTGTACCGACAAGCATAAGGGAATGTTTCAAAAAGAAACCTACGTATGCCTCGGAACAGGTAAATGTCAAATTGGAAAATGTCTATTCGGAAACCACAAAGCCCAATAAACTAAACTATCATTAGTAACTAATAGTAAACTAAACTATCATAGTTAACTAAGTGGATGGTAGAAATGGACGATTAGGAGACATTATTTTTAGGGCCGGTGTACGTAGTGTCAAGAACAGAAAAGCATGTATTTAGAAAAAACCAAGATCATGTTTCTTGATTTGGTAGTCCCAAAACATACCTCAGCGGGCACTCCCGTAGAAGTTGTTTCCCAATACATATACTTAGGCCATATTATACAGCTTAGCAGAAACAACTTCAAGTGGGAGGCGGACAGAAGAATACAGCTGGGATGGGTAGCGTTTGGAAGGCTAAGGCATGTACGTCTTTTGTCCTTCCTTACGTCGTCTTTACCACAATCAGTGTGTGCTCCATGGAGAAATCCATACGTCATAATGGTATAACGTACTGATCAGGGTCGTGGACACTCACTATGGGACTAGCCCAAAATTCAAGTTCGCCAGTTTCAAGTTCAAGTGGGATGGAAGATGCCTAGAGTTTCTCTCGTGGATCGCATCAGAAATGAGGTGATACACCAGAGAACTAAATTTATTGACATTATGAAAAGAATTAGCACACTGAAGTAGAGTTGGTCTGGTCACATATGCGGAAGGACTGATGGGCACTGGAGCAAAAAAGTCTAAGAGCGGAGACCGCTTGTCAGTAAATGTAGTATGGGGCGTCCCAGCAAGGTGGGAAGACGACCTGCGCAGGTTGGCCGGCACTGAATATGTGAATGGCCACTGACAGGGAGAAGTGGCATCATTTGAGGAGGAGGATCTTATATACAACAGTGGATTCAGACAGGCTGATGATGATGAATATATCTTCACAATCGTAGAATACTGATACAAATACAATTCAGCCCCCTTAAGGGTGGCATTATCTTAGCAACACAACTAAGATTGTGATGGAGTTAATATGTAAGTTTGTAAATATTTACCTTTTGATACTATGATCGCTTGAGACTCCACTCTCTAGATTCTTGATTTGAAACGTTATATTTATTCTCTTATATATCTCTTCTGTGATATGTCGACATTTCTCGTATTTAGAAGTTAAAGGATCACTTCTCATTGACCATAAGTTTTGGTTGTTTTGTATCGCCGACATTTTCGCACTGATACGATTATATCGTATTTACAGTATTAACTTAGCTATAAAGCTATTTATTTACTATTTGAATTCATATTGGAACTTTTAGTAGGCTTTTTTACAGATTAAATTAACGCGATTTCGTCAAAAATAGATGAAAGGTTAAGTGCGATTTAAATGCGGATTTCACACTATTTCTCGGTTTGTAGTCTTATTTTAATACTTGAGACGAGCGGTATCGTTGCATTCTTTGCTCGGCTAGCGATAAGGACACTCTCCGCACACGATTTTACGATAAAAACACTTGATTTCAAACTGGTACGAACAAAGGGTTATAAATATCCATCTTTATGGCTCAGTAATAAATGTTTCTGCGCGGTTCCACCACGACAAAATGGCTCCAAGGATAGACTAGACGTTTCAGCACACGTTTTACGTAACTTGAGCAGGATTTATCACAAAATTGCACTTAAATTTAATGAATAGGCAATGTTTCGATGGCCTTGTGCGGTGTTTTTAAAATTGCTAATGTTGACATTTCCAAACCGAATCACTATGCATAAATTCAGAAGAATGAAAGAAAATAAAAAAAGCAATCGTACTTTTATTGCTAATGAAACATGAACACGACGACGCAGTTGACACTTAGCGAAGTTGTGCTAGTTGCTACATAGAATCTAGCGTATAGTAAAAATATTTATTTCTTAGGATATTCAGCGTTTTGTGCATTTCAGTTGTAAGCAGTGCTCAAATAATTTGAAAGATATTATTTTGATTTATTACCTCATGTAAATATTGTTTAATAATTTAGCCTTATTTCTAATAATGTTTAATTAGATTTATTATCTATAAGTGTTTTTATGATCCTTATTTGAAACTAAATGATTCGAAATAGATCATTCCGGGTTAAATTATATAAAAGTATAGATGATAAAAACCTATACTACAATAATTTCTTTAGAGAATTTTGAACGGTGACGGAAACCATCGTGAGGAAACCTGCCTATTTCTCGGGATAGTAAGTGCCTATATCTCGCTGGGTGCTGTCTATCTAGTCAAACGCGTGCTTCGTGTAACCAATTTCTTTCATAATTTTTAAATTTCGGAGATGGGCACTCATGCCTCTGACTGCTCTGTCACAATAAAAAAGGGAGTGTGCATAAACAAGTCGTGAAGCGTATGTTATGTTTGTGTTATAATTTTGAAATATAACTATGAAATGCATCACCTTCGGTAAGACGAAACATTGTAAGGAAATCTAACTATTTGTAGGAATTAACAATAGTTAGTGCTTTTGTGTGGTATAAATTAAATACTACTTACTGAATATTATACCGGCTATCCGCTAAATAGTAGATTCAAAGTGGCCATTAATAACTGCTTCCATACGCGAAATAATGATCGTGAATTTTGCGTAAATTATAAAAAGGCTATATCTAGCTGTTAAAGAGCTAAGTAATCCGAGGAAACCAGATTGAAGAGCAAAATAATCTGAGGAGCTCTTGTATAAAAATAAATAAACCTTTGCTAGGTAATTTGAAATGAAAAATGACACACTATATTTAATTAAAATAATGAATGACCAACATACCGTATAATTTCATTTGTTTTGTATTTCTTTTCTATGCAATATGGAATTTTAGAATTATACAGAATTTATATGATTGTATACTGAACTATTTAGAAACATCATAACATAATGTCATAAGATACTAAGATGCTAGATGGATCACCTTGTATTTAGAAATACTTAATAGTTCATAGCCAATATTATTGTTGAAAAAGAAAAAAACAATAGATTTGTCCGTAGCCAAATTACGTAAATTAGCTATAACAATAGCTCAGATATGTACATACATACATATATAATATAATGATAATAATTAACAAGTTCACTAATTTGTAGCTCAGCCATAATAGTCATATAAAGTGATTTTAAATTTGTGTATAGTTATCATTATTTCAATGAAAATAACCCGTGTGTGTAAAGCATCTTTACTTTTCCCGCGAAATGTATGTTTGTAAACTGACAGATATTGTACTGATTGGAAATTATCTAGAAAGATAAAAGAAATGTATTGAAAAAAATCATGTTTTATGTATGTTTATCATTGATTTAAGTGTTAAGATGCTTTAGTTACGTGTATTATATGTTAATTACCATTCTTACCAAGATGTTGTCTAAAAAGGAAACGTTAAAAAAGAAATTAGTCGCCAGTGTAGTTCCCGAAAGTGAATCTCATTTATGTTCATTTTGCCAACGTTCTATCAATGATGAAGTGTTATACGGCAAACTCTATGTTATAGGCGATATTTATTGCCACTACTTCTGCGTGGTAAGTTATTATATACACAGGAAAAGATAATATTTATATTGCTTCAGATGACATAAATAACTTAACCACACCATATTTATATTGATCCATCGTATGTTTATTATCATTATCAATATTTTACCTTATTAGAAATTGCCCCTTTATATTTATCAATAAGTAAAATATCAAAATAACTTGAGAGAATTGAATGACCTACATAAATATTTCATAGAACTTGATCCTCCATAAGGATGTAAGTGCTTGAACATGTTATTTTAAATTTTTCAGCTCTTGTCATGTTGTTTGATGCAAAAAGGAGGTGACAATGACGGCCTCCTTGGTTTCTTGTATCCTGACATCAAGGCAGAGTTGGAACGGAGTAAGAAACATGTAAGTAATGAAAATAACTTCTTTTTTATATTTACCTATGTCCCGTTTCCTATTTCCTGTTAAGGGGTTAGATTACTGGATTACTGATCCTCAGCTGTATTGATCCTGACAAATCACTTTTGCTTCATTGTCACTCATACACACTAGGTTATAGGTACTTCTAACGTCACCCTTTTACAGGAAGTCTATTGGACTATCATATGTCTTCCATGTCACTTACATATCCTTTTGTCAATCTACTATCAGTCACCCGCATAACTGAAGCATGCTCTTTTCAATCTTAGTCACTACATCCTCTTTCAAACCGCAATCTTCCCTTATCAGACTATTTTTAATTCTATCATTCAATGTCACTCCTATCATGCTTCTCAGTAACTGCATTTTGACGGCATTGATTCTACTTTCATGTTTTTATTGCCATACCCAACTTACGCTACCATAAGTAAATGTTGGAACCAGCACAGCCCTATGAATAGCCATACGTGCCACTTTCGCTTTATTAACACTCATACATCTTCTCATACACACTCGGCGGTTGTAGATACTCCTAACATCACCCTTTTCCAATATAACGTCCAAACCATCGAAGCATGCCATTTTCAATCTTAGTCACTACATCTTCTTTCAAGCTATAACCTTCCCTTATCATTTTATTTATTTACATATTTCACACTAACACCATTACAGGATTCCCAATACGGTATCATTGATAATACAATATACATACAATAAACAATTTACTAATAAATATTTACACTATATAATAACAAAAAACATTGAACACTAAACCAAGACAACAATAATTTATCATGCTATTTTTAATATATAAAACTAATTTATTTGCAGAGATGTTCCTATTGTAGTAAAGGTGGCGCTACGCTGGGCTGCTCAGTGTCTCAATGCCGCAAACAGTTCCATTTACCATGTGGAAAGGAACGGAACTCGGTATCTTTGTTCTATGGAAACTATCGGTGAGTTTTGTGTATTAACTTTTACTAGCGAGCCGCTCCGGCTTTGCACGGGTGTAAAATATATAGCCTACTCCACTATTTAATGGATGTTATTATACATATAAACCTTCCTCTTGAATCACTCTATCTATTAAAAAAACCGCATCAAAATCCATTGCGTAGTTTCAAAGATTTAAGCATACAAAGGGACATAGGAACAGAGAAAGCGACTTTGTTTTATACTATGTAGTGATACACTTAATATTTAGGATACTTGCCCCTTGCTAAGTACATTTAAGACTTATGTTAAGGGTACTTGTCAATGTATATTTAACAAATTTATGCTTGTCATATATAGAAGCGTCTGTAGCCTTCTCTTCCTATGAGAAAGGTCCTAGGTTCGAATCCCGGCTCTGGCATGTACCAATGTTGAAATGAATGAAATTAAAAAATGTGCCTATCCCTCGGGATAAGTAATAGCCAGTGCCTATATACGACGAAACGTTTCACTACCTATCACGTTGGGTGCTGTCTATCTATTGAAGCAGCCTTGAGTGACCAATAGCTCACATGCTTTCGAAATTTCGGAGATGGGCACTCAAGCCTCTGACTAATTCGCCACAATAAAAAAGGGAGTGAAGCGTATGTTTATGTTTTGACGACCTCCGTGGCGCGATCGGTTAGACACATGAACGCTAATCGTGAGGTCCCGGGTTCGATTCCCGGTGGTGGCAGAGTTAAAAAACTACATTTTTCTACTGCTTTCCATTCTATATATGTATGTATTTATCTATATTAAATAAGTATATATTTATTAAATATACGTTGACTAGTACCCTTAACACGAGTCTTAAATGTACTTACCAAGGGGCTAGTTCAATTGGTGTAATAATGTCCAAATATTATTATTATGTTGTATAATACATTTTCAGTTCGTTTTGCAAGAAACACGCGCCTCAACAGAAAGTGTCGAGTGAAATAGCCCAAACTATGATAGCCAGGCGTAGTTTACAAGAAAATAAAAGGAAACATACTATTAATGAATGCACGGAAGCTATCGAAAAGAATGGTAGGTATTTTATTTTATTTTAGGCATGTTACGAAATGCGACACATACTTTCGACACATTTACGAAATGAATGTAGGAAATCATCGTGAGGAAACCTGCCTGTTCCCGAACAGGTAATAGTCATACATACACATCACGCCTGATTCCCTGTAAAGGGGTAGGCAGAGATCACGGATCCCCATTTGTCCCACTGACAGACCACTTTCGCTTCATTGACATTCATACATCTTCTCATACACTCTCGGCGGTTATAGGTACTCCTAACGTCACAGTGCTTGTAAATGTCGACATGGCTTATCACCTGTCACATTGAGTACTGAGTTGGTCAACACGTGGGTTCAATGTGGTCATAGAATTACTACCTTCGCAATTGCGGAGATGGACACCTGAACCTCTGACTACACCGCAAGGGTTAATGATCGTGAACGCGTTTATCTTTAAAATTTATATCTATGTAGTTTTAAGTTGATATTGACAGTCAAATAGACGCCATATTGAAAACGTTGACGTTAGTACTTATGACAGTGCGTTTACCGTGTGTATTCGATGTATTTTTATTACGAAAACTAGCGACCCGCTCCGGCTTCGCACGGGTATAAAATATATAGCCTACTCCACTATTTAATGTATGTTATTACACATATTAACCTTCCTCTTGAATCACTCTATCTATGAAAAAAAACCGCATCAAAATCCGTTGCGTAGTTTCAAAGATAAGCATACAAAGGGACATAGGGACAGAGAAAGCGACTTTGTTTTATACTATGTAGTGATATTCTCTCTACCCTTCTAGATACACCTGACATTCCGGTATGTGTGATATGCTATGAAGAAGTGGATGGTTTCACTTCCACTAACACTTTTTGGCCTCCCTGCTGCGCCAGAGATGCCTATCTGCACAGGAGCTGTCTAGAGGTAAGTGCCTATTTATAGGCTATTCGCGTTTAGAAAATAGTGACGTTATGATATTCAGAGGTTAAACTGGCCAATGAGACGTGAGTAAATGAGAAAACAAGTCACATTGACCAATTGCAGACAACCGTTGTCACGTCTCATTGGTCAAATCGTGGGGACATTATGACGTCACTATTTTCTTAACGGGAATGAACTATAGAATGTGCTTTAAATACATTTAATTGACGACCTCCGTGGCATAACGGTTAGCCGCCGGAACGCTAATCGTGAGGACCCAAAGCTTCCCGGTGGAGGCAGAGTTAAGAACTACGCTTTGCTTTCAAGTCTGGTCGTTGATTATATATGCTATGTATGTATTTATCTATGTATAATGTATATATTTCTTAAATATACGTTGACTAGTACCCTTAACACAAGTCTTAAATGAACTTACCAAGGGGCTAGTTCAATTGGTGTAATAATGTCCAAATATTATTATTATAAATAAATAAAATAAATAAATAAAATTCACTTTATTCACAAAGGCACAAGACCAACGACGACAGAAACAAAACGGAACATAACAATTTGACAGGCGCCATATGCTGGCAATTGAATTATACATGCCTACATTCACGTCCTTTAATCCCTTTCGGGGTGGACAGAACCTTTGTGATATAATAAGATACCTAGGTCACTTTTTAGTATTAAAATTGAGGTTGTAATGCCATAGGAATATTGATGACAGGTTGCTAGCCTATCGCCCAATGGATTTCAATTAATCGTATTCCCTTAGTCGCCTCTTACGATGTGCCGGGAAGAACGGCAAATAGTTACCATTGTTTATACGTCCGTTTCAAAGGTTATTTATTGCGAGTTAAAAAATCAATACATATGTAAATTGTACATGTAGATTCAAGGTTCTGTCCACCCCGAAAGGGACTAAAGGACGTGAATGTATAATGTACTAACTATATATATAATATGTTTTTCTTCCAGCGTATGTGTTTGAACGCAGGCGTCCATTATCTGAAATGTCCTCTATGCAATGATAAGGACATTTTCTACAGAGCCGTTCTACAGCAGGGCTACTATATACCTGATAGGTAAGTTTAACGTATGTATTAGCCCTTTTGATTTTGATCTCTGCCTACCCCTCTACAGGGAATCAGGCGTGATGTGTATGTATGTATGTATTAGCCCTTTTTCCATTTCAGGGTAGGCAAAATATCCATATAATTATAAGTGTAGTGAACAAACGCGTTCACGACCATTAAACCTTGCGTAGTCAGAGGTTCAGGTTTCCATCTCCACAATTGCGAAGGTAGTAATTCTATGGACACCTCTAACCCACGTGTTGATCAGATAGTCAGTACTCAATGTGACAGGTGGTAAGCCATGTCGCCATTTACAAACACTGACTATTACCTGTTCTGGGAACAGGTAGGTATCCTGACGATGTTTTCCCTCACCGTAGTCTTCGACGCATTTACTAAAATGAAATAAAATACCTACCATTCTTTTCGATAGCTTCCGAGCATTCATTAATAGTGTGTTTCCTTTTATTTTCTTGTAAACTACGTCTGGCTATCATAGTTTGTGCAATCTCACTCGACACTTTCTGTTGAGGCGCGTGTTTCTTGCAAAACGAACTGAAAATTTATTACATTACATAAACATACGCTTCACGACTTGTGTATACACACTCCCTTTTTTATTTGGCGAATTAGTCAGACCTCAATCAATCAGACCTCATACACACAAGCACTAACTATTATCTGTTCGGAAAACAAGTAGGTTTGAGTTTAAAATAACCAATTATGTTTTAAGTATATAACCATATATTTCTTTTAATTAACTTTCAGGGACGCGGCTTGGGAACTAGAACAGAATGCCTTTGCGGATATATACGTGCGGGAAGTGAGATGTATAGCGGACGAGTGTGTATGTCCCTCTGGCAGGGATTACGATTCGGAGGAGAGGTAAATATACATACATGACTTAGGAGATATTATATCTCCGAGGTTCTGTCCACACCGAAAGGTATTAAAGGACACGAATGTACATAACCTACCTTAGTTTTAATTATTATATGTATTTATCAATATATAATAAGTATGTATTTGTTAAATATACGACGACAGTACCCTTAACACAAGTTTGAAATGAACTTACCAAGGGGCTAGTTCAATTGGTGTACTATCCTAAAAAATAATATTTAATTTTAATGTACACATTGTCTGCAGAGTTTCTTGGCATTTCTTCTCGGCAGAGTTTGTCTTTACGAAGTGCCATTAGTTTTATTGATCTAAATTGATTTATTTTAAGACATATTTTATATGAAAATTATTTCTTTTTTTGACGTTCAATAAGTGATATTAATATCCTTATGTTGAATAAAAAGATTTTAATTTCATTGTTGTCCCGATCCTGACAGACCACTTTCGCTTCATTGACATTCATACATCTTCTCATACACACTCGGCAGTTATAAGTACCCCAATGTATGTCAATAATTTCGTTATTTTTAAACACTCGCGATTTATACTCATTTTATTTACAATGTGAGACCGGGTCATATCATTATTTTATACTCTTCCCGCGACCACGGCCTATGCAACTGGGTCGAAACGTCGGCTAAAATAAAGGTAATCAGATATCTGTATTAATTTATCGTGATATGACCCGGTCTGACATCACTATCACTACATAGTATAAAACAAAGTCGCCTTCTCTGTCCCTATGTCCCTTTGTATGCTTAAATCTTTGAAACTACGCAACGGATTTTGATGCGGTTTTTTTTAATAGATAGCGTGATTCAAGAGGAAGGTTTATATGTATAATAACATCCATTAAATAGTGGAGTAGGCTATATATTTTATACCCGTGCGAAGCCGGAGCGGGTCGCTAGTGTTCTTATAAACTTAAACCTTATAAAAAGTTACTGGGACTGCACTTTTAGCGCTGATTGTACATACATGTATCACGACTTTCCCTTGGGATAGTCAGAGGTTGACTACCCACATTAGTTACGATTTCAACCCAACTAATGTTAATTGTAACACACATGTATGTCAATAATTTCATATCTAAATATAGTTTGTATGTAAAATATTGCCTTTTGTTCTTATGAACTTAAACCTTATAGAAAGTTACTGGGACTGCATTTTTAGCGTATTAATTAAAATGCACTCCTAAAATACTATTTTGTACACCAAACTAACAGTCCCAACCCAAACATAACCTATGCTGTGCGCTTAGCTATATTTTGGTGTACATTTCACTATTTTTAATACGCATTGAATTACATATTTTCCTTTCACCATTCGCACCTCTAACACCACATGTCCACCCCAGCGAGTGGGACCTGAAGCTATGCCTGCTGTGTGGCAGTGGACTGACATAGGCTGATTGTTTGAATGCTATATATCTACACTACCCGATCTCTAACCCCACACATGTCCACCCTAGCGAGTGGGTAGCTATAGAAGTCTGAACCTCTGATTACCCCGCAAGGGTTAATGGTATGTTAATGCTATATATCACACTACCCGATGTCTAAAGGTGGGTACTGACCAACGTTACGAGGTGTAATGTAACATTCGCTTTATATTATTTATTATAATTGCTTGCTGGTTTCCCCGTAACACGACGTACTGACTGCACGAATGCTCGCTGTGTAACATGTTTCATTACACCTCGTAACGTTGGTCAGTACTCACCTTAACACCACACAGCGAGTGGGTGGCAATAGAAGCCTGAACCTCTGATTACCCCGCAAGGGTTAATGGTATGTTAATGCTATATATCACACTACCCGATCTCTAACCCCACAAATCTCCACCCCAGCGAGTGGGACCTGAAGCTCTGTCTCCTCTGCGGCAGTGCAGCCATGCACCCAGCCTGCGGGACCAGCGCCAGATTCGTCTGCTGGACCTGCCAGGCTGCGGCTCCTGAGGACCTGGACGAGTTGGAGGAGAAGATCGCCAGTGGTGAGTTTTGTGTGTGTGTGTACGTAGTTGTGTGTATGTGTGTACATGCGTGTGTGTATATGTGTACATACTTGTGTGTATATGTGTATATATAAGTTTGTATATGTGTACATACGTGTGTGTATATTTATACCTATATGTTTATATATGTATACATATGTTACGTGTGTGTTGTGTATGTATACATACGTGTGTGTATATGTACAAGTGTAGTGAGCAGCACTTAGGATTAGAAAGTATTTTCTGTGGTTGTTGATGTCTTATCTGTATCAAGGGTACAGGGTTGAAATCCCGCTTGAGCATGTACCAATGGAAATGAAGTTTAATGAATTTCTATGTAAATTTTCGTAATAAAAAAAATATTTACGAAATGCGTCGAAAACTACGGTGAGGGAAAACATCGTGAGAAAACCTACTGGTTTCTCGAACAGGTAAGAATTAGTGATTGTAAATGGCGACATGGCTTATCACTGTCTGGTCAAGACGTGGGTTCGAGGTGGCCAGAGAATTACTAGCTTCGCAAATGCGCAGATGGACACCTGAACCTTAGACTACCCTGTAAGGGCTAATTAATGGTCGTGAAAGCGTTTGTCTTTTATGTGTTCAAACTTGTATGTATACGAGTACGTATAGATACTTGTTTGTATGAATACATACTTGTATGTATGTATACGTATACATATATGTTTGTATACATAGTCCCGTGCTAGTCTGGAACGTATAAAGATTGCTAACTAGCTGCTGTTCTTCTCGGCATGTCGTAAAAGGCGACTAAGGGACTAGAGGTATATGGAATATATTGACCAATGGGCTAGTTGTTACCAATGTTCCATTATGACGTCACAAACGTGATATGATTTTCATCTCATCAAAAGAGGAGAAAAAATATTACACCCGTCAGTGACTTAATGAAAAAATTAACTAGTATATAACATAATTACATATATAATAAATACGAGTATATTAATAATTTTATGTCAACAGCGGTTTGTCTACCATTGCCATTATAATTTAACAAAATAATCAATAAAATCAAATTTTGTTAATATATATTGTCGACTCGAAATCGATATTTTTATCGTTATGTACATACATATATTCACGCCTCTACGTCCCCAATGGGATAGTAAGAGACTATCGATCGCCACTTGGTGCCAAATCCCTTGCTACACTCACACCCATTAACCTTTTCATACATGCTCTTCTGTTCTATACACTACGTAATGTTATGTCTATTGTAGTCTTTATGTGAATATACTATCACTACATAGTATAAAACAAAGTCGCTTTCTCTGTCCCTATGTCCCTTTGTATGCTTAAATCTTTGAAACTTCGCAACGGATTTTGATGCGGTTTTTTTAATAGATAGAGTGATTCAAGAGGAAGGTATACGTATAATAACATCCATTAAATAGTGGAGTAGGCTATATATTTTATACCCGTGCGAAGCCGGAGCGGGTCACTAGTATACTAACAAACTAATAAATTATTAATATACATCTATGTTAATTTACAGTAATAATACAAGAAGAGACAGCGCAGGCATCGAACCCTAAACAAGGACCACCGATGCCAAGCAGAATGTCTCTTAGACGTACAAAGCCGTTAAGACTAAGGTAAGTTATATTCACGTCCTTTAATCCCTTTCGGCGTGGACTGAACCGCGGAGATATAATGTCTTTTATGACACTTAAGGGTATTGTTCGCGGAAATGAGCAAAACGAGTGTTTTCATTTTTCAGTTTAAACCTATTTAGAACTTACTGACACCTATCATACTTTCAAGGTAGCATAATGAAAGACTGAAATTGATGACTGAAGTAGTTTCAAGAGTTAAATATCAATAATTACGTAAATATAAACGCATAAATTTGATAAAAAATCAGAAAAATGGCGCAAACAGGGTTTTGTATTTTTTCGTTTATTTTGTCACGGAGTAAGATCTGAAATCAAAATATACAATAATGGGTTCTCTAAATACTAAATAATTTGACTAAAAACATATTAGGTCCTGTTTTATTCATAATACTGCAGTTTTCGAAAGTATAAAACGCCCAATTTCGCACCGCCGTCTTTTTCATACATTTTTATATGGACAATTTACGCGTGCGCCGCGAGTCGCTAGTTTCAATAGATCGCGAACAGTCTTTGGCGAATGCCAGCGTGAGAGCACGTCCATTTTGTTGGCGATGACAGCTAAACCGCTAGATAATCACACGAGATCAGTTATTTCTTAGTTCAATAAGTGAAATTTGGAAAACAATGTGTAATCACTTTGGTGTTTGAGGTTATTGCTTATGATATTACAAGCGATTTTTTTCTTTCGAAGTGAACTGCATAAAGTTGATTTATTCTACATGTATATTTTAAGAAGTATTTTACTTGATGCGACGCCATATTTGATATAAATTTATTCTTGCGTCATTTATGCCTATGACAGGTACATATCAGACATGATATGAAAATTCATGATAATGAATGTAAATAATTTTGATTTACCGCTTGATGTTTCGGATATTATGACAAGAAGTTGAGAATACATACATGATAGGCAGCAATTAGTGAACCCCAGGATAGGTTATTTATGCTATATATATATGCACACACACACATATACATAATTATTAATAACTATATATTATGCATTACGACCGTGACCGAATTCAGGGTAGTCAGAGGTTAAGTATGTATTTGTGATGCTCGAAATCATAAATATACATTTGGGATGCTCTTTGGCAACTTGAATTTGAGTTTTTGGCGAACTGCAGAGTAGGTTATACCGGTGCCGGACAGATATACGGAAAGAACGGGAGTTGGTTAGATTTTGATTTTTTTACGACTCAGACTCATCTCTCTCAAGAAAGGTAGACCGCGGAGCAATTTTTTAGAGACAAATTGCTATCGAAATCCGAACTCGGTCACTAGGCTCTCATAACAGAGTTGGAGGTCGCACCAAAAAAATCATATTTATTATACATATCCTGCTGCCCAAAATTTTGCTCAGTAGTCTGTAGGTATTTGTTTGCCTCGTCAAACTTTACGCATAAATCAAAGAAATTATATTTTTCGAAGTTTTTCCAGCTCAAAATCATACGAAAATACAAGCGCAGTACTAGGCTCACAGACTCCTACAGGAGGTCGGGTTAGAGTACTCACTCAAGTACGTTCCAATACACTATTTCTTATTGTTACTATAAAATTACAATTATTTACCACAAATGATTAATTATTTAAATATTGATTACTTTTATATATTTATGACTACAATGTTTTTAATATATATTAATAAATAATAAGTTGTTGAATAACCTGTTTATAATTTATTAGTGTTTGTTTCGTTTACAATTCAATTGATACACGGAACGTGCATCCGCCATGACAGTAAAGTTTGTTATGATTTTGTTATATCAAGTTTGATGTGATTTATTTCAGTGTTTTTGAAACTATCGTAGTGTGGAACTTGGGTTGGATACGGATAAGCGGAGCAATTTTTTAGCGACGAGACTTAGAGTCTTTTTTCAGTTAAAAACCATACGAAAATACTAGCGCAGTATTAGGCTGACAGAGCCCAGCAGGAGGTCGCGCTACTTACCTAAACCGTCCTTAAATGTCGCAGGATGATTTTATATTTCGGGTTTTTGCAAAAAACCTACGTATTTTTCGAAAATACGGTTAAATAAACATGGTTGGTTTAGCAGATTGGACTTCCTTTGTTACCTATCAACATAAATCTAATTAGGTTAGGTTAGGTTAGTATATGTTAAACAACGCACGAGCCGAGCGAAGCGTGCCGCGGTAGCGGCCGGCGAAGTGCTAGAAGCGGATCGCTTTTGTAATAGTAGGTCTGTTATACAAGGGTAGATATTTATTAAAAGAGACAGAACATCAATAAAAACCTAACATTTTTCATCACCACCATTGTCTTATATTATCCGTGTTTTCCCAAAATGACTAGGTTTTTCGCGAAAATCCGAAATATCAAATCATTCTGCGACATATATATTTGCTTCTCTCTGATTGGTTGACATAATCTTAACCCCTCAGGGTGTATGACTTTTTGTTAAAATCGCCTACTACCTATGTTATGAATGCCTGGTATTGAATAATAGTTTTCATAGGATTTTAGTATAGAAAAAGTTTTATTGATTAAAATATTTAATGTTTTCCGTTCGGTAAACATAGCCATCATGTACCTTGTGCGTAATTTTCGATTCTTATTTATATCGCAAACATAAATAACATTACATAAAATATCCCCTATTATCCCGCCGCATTGCTTTGTGAATCGATATTTATAGAAAAATGCTTCGTCACTCATAGCATAAGAATTTACAAATGAAATAACAACAATTTATCTGCAAGAAATCTAATTCATCATACTGATTTGATATTGACTTATATTAGCTTTGATTTTAACTTATTTTACATATAAAAACATACTTGGCCACTACTAAAACAGAAAGGTAACCTCAAAAGTATTTATCCCAGAGATAAACAAGGGGCTGCAATTATTGTTTTACACGGACTTGTTTCTATAACAAAACATCGATTTTGTTTTAGAATAAGGTGGTAGGTATCTGTGAGAACATAGTAAACTAACTTGACGCATACTGTTTAGAAATGATATCAAATGTATCAAACGTAAAAGTAGCTATTATAGCATTCTTATATCCAAGGTATTGCTTTTAATTATTACGATTTATTATTATTATTTTACAGCAGCTGAAACGTAAGACGTAAAAAAATAGCTGACAGTTACAGTTTCTGAGAGCTAATAATCATCTTACCACTTTCATACGCCAGACTGTTACCATATCAAATTAACAAATAATAAAGTAGGTAGGTACGCTTTGTCAGGTCAGGTGTATGTGTTTTGAGTATGCCGAGAATACACATCATCGTGACAAAATGCTTTTAATTAAATCGTAGTTACTAAAGTAACTGAAAACTATCTACGAGTGCGCGGGATCTCTGTTTATAGTTTTATAATTCTGAATAGGTACAAAATACTGTGCTCACATTACGTCGCTGCCGCCGATCTCGATTGATATGGCTACGTCGCGCCTATATACAAAATATGCATTCACATTCCTTTCGGGGTAGTCAGATCTAGAGTCGAATCCCAATCGTTACCTGATTATCAATAGCCAATAGATGATTTACTAAGTCCTTACATAACCAAACCAAGCTCCCTCACTAAAACAACAGCACGTGAACAATTTAAATGGTCACCCATCCAATTACTTCCCACGCCTCCGTTGTGCTTAACTTCGGTGATAGAACGAGAACCAGTGTATAAATCACAACCGTAAAATCCTATTATTTACGATCACAACTACGCGATAGCGCGATTCAAATATTTACCCAATATTTCAGCAAAAACATTATTGACATTACATAACACAAACTCATAATTGACAGTATAATAGTAGTTTATCAGGATCAAAAGAAATCTGTATGGAAATCGAGACATTTACATTTTTCGTACGACAGCCCGCCTTTAAAAGTCTGCGCCCCTGGTACATATTCGTAGGCGGCGCGTCGTCATGATCAAAACTATCTGTCACGTTCGACAGAGAATATCTGCTAAGAAGTCGGTCTGGATTGTCGAATCACAATGTTTATTTTATGCTAGATAGATAATGTACGTTTTATTTATTTAATATTCTGTCCGGCCGCTAAAAACAGCACTTACTCGCACGGTACTCAGCGCCGCTGCTCTAGAAATTTCGGATTTTTGACAGTTCGTGAATTTATTTTTGGAATACAATACCCTTAAGCATGAATATATATGTTGTGATGTCATATGGAACATTGGTGATAGGTTGCTAGCCTATCGTCCAATGGATTTCATTGTAAATCCTAATTAATAAACTCCTTGGCGCGATCGGTTAACAACCTGAATGCTAATCGTGAAATCTGGCTTCGATTCCCGGTGGAGGCAGAGTTAAGAATTACGCTTTTCTTCTGTATTGTATATGGAATTATCTATGAATAATAAGTATATATTTCTTAAATATACGTTGACTAGTACCCTTAACACAAGTCTTAAATGTACTTAGCAAGGGGCTAGTTCAATTGGTGTAAT
Source organism: Leucoptera coffeella (assembly GCA_030578115.1). Lineage (NCBI taxonomy): Eukaryota > Metazoa > Arthropoda > Insecta > Lepidoptera > Lyonetiidae > Leucoptera > Leucoptera coffeella. The sequence goes on along the minus strand of JAMBLF010000552.1, from coordinate 130,964 downwards.
AGTGTCCCTAATATTATAATATTTATATTTTTCAGTTTACCGTCATCAAGTAATAGTGATAGAAGAAAAATGGTCGCCACCTCTAGTACTAAGAATCAAGGTAAATAAAATATATAAACTATAAAAAAAGCATTTATGTACTGTTATTACAATACGGAACACAATAATCTATTTATAGTTCGCACTTATTAATATGTATGTTCATTAAGCTCTTATTGTTAATTTTGCCCTCTTGTTGGTTCTAACATAATATCAGCGTTGCGTTTACCAAACGTAACATACCCAGCTGAGTTAGAACCTTTTGCTGCGACAATAACATGCACAAGCTATACCCCCTAGTTTGAAAGTTTGATTAGTAAAATATTTGTATTGTGTACGTTTTTGTTGCTGTAAATAAATGCTTTATTATTATTATATACAAATCTTCTTCATACACGACCTGTAATCCCGTAGGGGTCGACATAAGTACGATATAGTCATATAAGACAGCTTGTGTCTGATAAAATATGTTGACGAAACGAATGAATAAGCATTTTCACGACTATTAACCCTTGCGGGATAATTAGGTTTATGCATCTTTCTCCGAAATTGCGGAGGTAGTGATCTTAATGGTAACTTAGAAGTCACGTGTTAACCAGTTAGTTATTATTATATTGATATTTGTATTTTTTATATGTATAAGTGGTGGGTTCGAGGTAGCCATAGAATTACTACCTCCGCGATTGCGGAGATGGATACCTGAACCTCTGACTACTCCACATGGGTCAATAGGTGAATGCGTTGATCTTTGTTTTTTTCTATAAAATAACTGTATGTTATATTTAAATAGTTTAAAAAAATAATGTTAAAAATGTGTGCTGACACTTCACTCAATTAATACGCTTATGTTATTTATACATATTTCCAACACTAAATTAAAATGTTTCCATTATTTAATTTCAGAATCGCCTATCCCATCTAAAACAGAACTCTCCCGTCTAGATCTAGACTTAAAAAGCCCTAAAAGGAAACCTAACACACCTAGCCACACTGACATAACCCCACTAAAACCTAATACCAAAAACATCGATAGCCCCCTTAAAACTATAGATACTAATGTACCACCATTAAAAAATAGTTCAATACTAAATTCCTCTGCATTAAATATAGAGAAAAAAGTACCTAGTAACTTGTCGCCAATAAAAAATATGCCTTTAAGTAATTCTGCAAAAGACGGAGTACCACATAACATGACCCCTCTAAAAAATCTACCTTCTAACGTTGTAACACCACTAAAAACCCTACCAATCGCGAAGGCCCCACTAGAATCTATAGAAAAACTGCTGTCCCCCCTAAAAAAGGACACCAATCTGTCCCCACTGAAGTTGATAGAAGAGAGATTGAGAACAGAGAAGTTGGATTTGAGAGTGGACGCCCAAATAGTGAGGAATTGGAGTGAGATGTTCAGGAAACCGCGGCCCCGGTCTGTGAAAAAGAAGATCGTTAAGTGAGTATACACACACATGTACATTCCTTCCATTCCATTCCATTTGACGACATCCGTGGCGTGATCGGTTAGCCGCCGGAACGCTAATCGTGAGGTCCCGGGTTCGATTCCCGGTGGTGGCACAGTTAAGAATTACGCTTTTCTACTGCTTTCCAGTCTGGTTGTTGATTATATATGCTATATATGTATTTATCTATATATAATATGTATACATTTCTTAAATATACGTTGACTAGTACCCTTAACACAAGTCTTAAATGTACTTACCAAGGGGCTAGTTCAATTGATGTAATATTGTCCAAATATTATTATTATTATTCACGTCCTTTAATCCCTGACGGGGTGGACAGAACCTCGAAGACACGGTAATATCTCCTGAGTTAACTTTTAGCATGAATATTGTGGTTGTAAAGTTATATGAAGGGTGGCATTTTTGGCAGGGTGCTAGCCCATCGCCAAATAGATTTCATTGTCATTTAGACGCCTCCTACTACATTTAAGACGGGATTAAAGACAGTTAGTATTTAAGTTTCAGAATAGCATGGGATTATTATTATATACTTTATTTATAAAGAATGACTATTATTGTTTACGCGTTAGTAAGAAGTTAGGGTGTACATCTCCGTAATAACGAAGGTTCAAAATGAAATTGCCACCACGCACCCGCGTGTTGATCAGATAGTCAGTACTCAATGTAACAGGTGGTCAGCCATGTCGCCATTTACAAGCACTAACTATTGCGTGTTCCTGGAACGAGATGTATTCCTTCACTATAGTATGTGTTGAATTTTGTAAATGTATTTTTATTGCAATAAATTTACATAGAAAATCGAAAACTTTATTTGCTATGGTGCTTGCTCAAATGGGATTAGAACCTCGTACCCATTGGTTTAGAGTCAAGCTCTCAACCCCTAAGCTATATTGAACTATTTCAACTTATTTTCTTTAAATTAATATATATATATATTCGTTTCAGTAAAATTCTGGATGAGCTCTTGAATAACTCCAAATATAAGTTAATGAGGAAAGAGAATACACCAACAAAGACGGAATGCAACGTACACGAAAAAGAGGTAAGCATATTTCTACTTTATAAAACCTAAATCCCTTCAATCGGTTTGGGGTAGTTTATTTCAAATGGCCAATATTTTTCTTTATAAGCCTACATCGTTTTGGGGTAGTCACTTTCTACTGTCTGCTTTGGTTGGTGTAATGTTTGGTTGATAGCTATTGGTTAAAATGACAGGTGATAAGTCTATTATCGTTTACATATACTGTCTAGTACTTATATTAAAATATGTGTAGTTTTCATCACGATGTTTTCCCTCACCGAAATCAATAACTTTCGGTCTCCCATCCAGATAGTGATCGCCCAGTGTTGCTTAACTTCTAAATCTTATTCGTGTATGCTACGATATTTTAGTTATATTCATGATATATATGTATTAATTCTTAATAAGTGTATTCAAACATAATTTATGGTCGCTAACGGTGAGGGAAAACTTCGTGAGGAAACCTCTTTCCCTCGAGATAGGTAATAAACAATGCCTATAAATAGCCATACCTATCACCTATCACGTTAAGTGGTGTATAAATAGTGAAACGTGGACTTCGAATGACGCATACCTAATATGCTTTATTAAGTTCAAAGATGAGCATTCAAGCCTCTGACTAGCCTTGCACAATAAAAAAGGGAGTGTGACAAGTCGTGAAGCGTATGATATGTTCAAGTCGATTAATATTCTACTATTATTTACAGATAACAGAAGACACGGTATTCCCTCATACAGATGTCTTAAACCAATCAACGCCAAGAAAATCCGGTGAGGATCCCATCATCATTGATGATGAAGATTCGAAGAGCACGTTCCAGCTATCACCAAGTTTTATTGCGGAGAGTGATGAAATGAATGATTCATTCAACCTCACACCCAAAACAACTGTTATTGATTTAGAAAACGACATTTTAGAAATATCTAGCGATAATAATATCGTATGTATAGACGCTGTTAAAGTGACTGACATGACTGACGTTTCGAATGGTAAAAATGACGTCTCAAGTGTCAAATCTGTCAAAAAATCACAAGATATTGACATTTGTGCTGTAAAATTGTGTCCGAATGATGATAATAGTGTAAGTGATGTGAAAATTGATGTTGAGAGTTTTAAAAATCATTATTTAAGTGAAATTAAGAAGGAGTGTAAGTTTAATAATAAGCAAAACCCGCCTCTACCCGTTAAGAGTAAGATTAAATCAGCTATTGACTTTGCTTACGATGTTGTAGATAAGGTTGATGAAAATATATGTAAAGAATCACTAAAAAGTCATGAAAAAATGGATAAAATTGAAGAAATACAAGTTTTGAAGCGAAAAATAGGTAAAAATAAATCAAAAATAAGAGCCAAGAAAAGAAAAATGAATAAACTAAACCTACAATGTTCCGATAATCAAGGCTCAGTGAAAATCGAAGTGGTATACGACAAAAATGCAACAGAAAATCAAATAGACGTCCAATTGCAAACAAACAAGAAAAAGAAGCAAAAAAATTCGAAAAAACACGAAAAAATAAAAAAATCCAACGTATCCATTACTAACAAGGACATTAAACTAAAAATCCAGTTCAAAAGTAAGGTGAAAAAGCAAAAGAACAAGAAACGGAATAAGGACAGTAAATTAACTCAAACCGTACTCAATTTGTCACCAGAAAACAGTTTTAAGGAAATATTAGAAAAACCAGAGGTTAAAATAGAACTTTCCCCATTGAAAAAGATTAAAATCAAAACCGAACCCAAAGAGGATAATATGAAACAAACCTCCTTGCATAATTTCTTCACGAGTTCTTCACGAACTAAATAAGTCACCTACGTTCATATTATGTATTACGTGTGTAAACCATTTCGTTGTATTCAGAGGTTGAGTGTCATTAATTGAGCATTGTAATGGTCTTTATTATTCTTTATTAAGTAATTAAACCATTTCGAATATGTCGGCGAAAGTACAAACACTGATGCCATGGCGTTTGCACTTTTGTTATTCTGTTGCCATGGTTACGTCATCGCCGAAATACAAACGAAGTTGAAGTTCCAATATCTCATTCTTCGGTTCGTTCCAATTGAAGATCCAAATATAATAACAGCGAAAATATTTAGCCAGTTTGGCATCACAATTGACTAAATAAACATTTTGCCGAACTTAAATATTTAGAATTGCTGCTGACTTAATAACTTTCTTTGAGCTGCTGACTTTATTGACAAACCATAGACGTCTCGAAATATATTTTATTACCTGATAATACCCCAATGTTACATGTGGTAAGCCATGCCACCGTAACTGACTACTACGTATTTGTAGAAATAAACAGATTTTTCTCAAGATTTCTTCTCTCACTAGCAAAACAGTACATGAACAATCTAGATTTGTCACCCTCGCATTGATTGATTGATACTAACAAAAATAACATATATGTATATGTGATTAAAAAGTTTGTATTAAAAAAACGTAAAAATATTACATCAATCTACGAGTTTTTATTTGAATTTGGCTCTTAGTATTAAGCCCTAGTCGCCTCCTACGACATACCGGGATGAATCGCAGCTAGTTACATTATATATTTCATTTATGTTCATAACTTGACATGACAAGATTAAAAAAAAAAATTTTACCTGATAGTCTACTAAATTATTATCAGCTATTCTTCAGTATAGGCAGGTTTCAACATATTACGTATTTCTTAAAACCGGGAACGTAGATAGAATTGAAGTAAATTTCATTTATATTATTACCTGCTTTGAGACTTGAACCCAGTACCTATCGTTTCCTTATTCAAATCAAACACAAGCTTAACCCCATATTGAAAGTCCTTAAAACCTTATACTCTACAATATGTGACAGTGAACCCTTTTAACATATTATTAATATCATAATATTGTAACAGATATTTAAACTGACAAAATAAATTCACCAATTGTGTACCTACCTACTGATTATGTTAAGTTTTTTATTTTAGTTTCTTACACTGCACTATAACTTACATTTTAGAGCACTGTGTCTATTATATTCGTTAACTGTCTTCCTTATTAAGTTTATTTCCGAATAGAAAAAACATATTTCAAAACTTACTATTGTACGTTTACTGAGAGAATGCGCGCTTGTCTATCACAAATGTTGCAAATTGATGTCATTCAATACGGTTTGCAAAGCATGTATTGATTATATTGTGGTTACAGTTTATAAGCATTTCAAGGATGAAAAAAAATGTCAGCCATTGTTGGAAAGATCATTTAGATTTAGAAAACTTTCAATAATATAATTAAACAATTAAAATTGTTTGTGATGCAAAGCGTGAATTCGCTCAGTGAACCCATAATACATAATATTTCAAAACTTACTAACTGTTGTCTGTTATTTAAAATGAATACAAACGAATCGTAAAATTATCAAGTGTCATTTGAATTAGGCGCGGTTCCACCATATGTTTTGGTGTTGCCAGAAAATATTTTCACCTGTTATAGTAGTATTCTGTATACTAAATTTTAATGTTAATAAACTGTGTCTACATTTCAATGTGTTTTTGTTTCCTTTTTAGTCATAAGATATAAGTTTTGTTCAGCCGATATTATGTTTTAAGAAAAGGTTAATAAAATATGACGTCATTTATCTATGTATCAAATACAAAAATCAATGACGATAGCTAAGTATATCGAAATGCTAAATTACCATAGAAATATAAAACCCTTTAATACAATTAACCGTGCCTGCTTTTGTTTTATGCATATAAACAAATTAATTACGCCCGTTTTCCTATAATGATGATGATGATCCACATCGTGTCCGATGACGGCGACTCCATCAACGCCCAATTTCGTATAAAGCAGTAGGCAAATCTTGTTTCATTGATGTCCATACACCTTGCGCACACTCAGCGATAACTGCAACTTATAAGCTTTTTCAATATTCCGTTTATCTCTCCAATGTCATATTAATATGAATAGTAAAATAAGAATCAGTGGGAAAAAGGCGAGTCAGGACACGCAAACGTTGATACCATGCCAGCTTTGATTGTTGATACCATGCTTATATCGTTTGTAGCCAATGGAAAAGACCTCTGCCTTATAATGAGAAAGATCCTAGGGTCGAATCCTGGCTCTGGAATGTACCAATGATTGAAATTTACGTATTAGTTTTTCATTTACGTACATAATTTACAGTCGCTAACGGTGAGGGAAAACATCGTGAGAAAACCTGCCTATCCCTCGGGATAGGTAATAGCCAGTGTCTGTATACGGCGATACGGTTCACTACCTATCACGTTGGGTGCTGTCTATCAAGTGAACCGCGGTTTTTGAGCGACTATGCCAACGAAAATTCGAAGATGGACGTTTAAGCCTCTGACTACCAGCCTCAATAAAAAGGAAGTGTATATGCACAAGTCGTGAAGCTTATGTTATGTATATTACCATGCTAGATGCGATTCAAACTATATCTAAGCCCGTTTATTTTGGATATGTTAATAAGTGACAAGGGGTAAAAGTGCACAATTTATTGTGCGATGGATTAGGTCTATAAATCCAATATTAAAGTCTAATGTTTTTTATTCAACATAAGTATAGTACATTCATTGTAAGTCAAAACATTTGCCTGACACTGGTTGTCTCTTAGCATTGAAATTCTACCGTTGCGTTGGTTCGAAAGCCCTGCCTCGGAGAAGAACCAACAAGAAACTCCGGTTCCAAATTATTCCAATAATAAATCTTACTGGTGGTGAAGAAATAAGAATTAATTGGAATGCTGAAGATGATAAAATAGATGTTGATGTTTATGACTGCTTACATCTATGTGAGTACGCGTATTAAATATATGAACTGATGCAACATAATTAAGTTAATTAATAATGGACCAGTCAATAAAAATGTGGTTGAGAGTAGTGATCATTAGAGAATTAAGGTCAGGAAGAAATTCGGTTCGAATTTAAATTAAGTACCAATAAAATTTGATTGAAGGATCTGATTTTGTTCAGTTGGTCCTAGGAAATTTACAAGTATTGAGAGGTCATATATATAGATGTCAGAAAAAAAACCTTAATTCCTGTGTTTTACCCAAGAAAATGGCATGTGATGTAGCAATGATACATTGTACATACAATGGTACATTGTAAAATGTTCAAAATGCATATTACATAAATATTTTTAATAGATATATCGCTTCCATTCCTCGCAAGTGAACTGGAGTTATGAGACTAAATCAATGAAATGCAATAAGTAATAGAATCTAAGTATATAAGTCAAATAACTTCTTTCGTTTCTTTTAAAATGTTAAATAGCAAATCGTTATTTTAAATAGCTACACTTCCAAAAACTACCATAGCTTGGTAGATTTTTTTATTGTTTGTAACGACTGGTTACCCCAAACCACTCTTTGTTTACTGTTTGTGTTCGATCGAAGTTTGTGAGTTATTTTTCTGTTTATTATTTCATTCGTCATTTTTAGATCATTCCGTGTTGATTAAATAGTAATCTTAATCAAGAAGAACTATTAGAAAGCCCTAGACTCTCTGTAAATAAAGTGAAATACAATTAATTCGTTAAAAATCCGGACCCTCTATTAGGCCTTTGTTCAAAAAGTTCCCACCTGTGCAACGTTGCCACACTTACTCATAGATTTTCGTAACTTTTGGTAAGTTGCATTTGATTGAAATAAGTGAATTTTAGTGTTTGGATCTTATTACGAGTTTAATTTGTTGATGATTCGTGTGAATAATAAGACTGGAAGGTATGTGGAGTGCGATTTTGAACGGTTTAAAGCGTCTGACGCAATAGCAGTGAGGCAACGTCGCACACATTTCGATTGATTTCTATTCTACAGAAAACAACTGGATGTCTTGGAATTTTCATCATCAACATCTCAATTATTGGTGAGTTTAAATATTTAATACAATAGCTATTAGTTTTATGTAGTTTTATTAAGTGTATAACGGAATATATACCAAGCGATGCCCGATTCATATTTCCCGCGGCAGTTAGTATGAGACAATCGACCATTTTTAGAACTGTCAAATCCCAAGTATTTATCATGTCAGAATATTAGTGGATTTTACATTTTCTCGAAGGATTGTGTGCGAAATACAAAACGATCATAAGGCTTGCTTTTACGTTTAATTTCTCCACGGAAGCATCCGGGTAAGTGTTTTTACATCATACGCTTTCTCCCTTGGTAAATATTTCGTTATACCATATTTGTATACGATCTTTTCGTACATAACCTTGTTGCTAGGTACGCCTCGTATTCTGGGTCAAGCGAATCTTCATTTGTTTGAGGCCCTCGACTTTGCATAACGGCCTTATACCAAGGAGGTTGGATATCGCAACCTACTTGGTCAATTTTTAGAAAGTTTGCGTCCTTTTTATGTTTGCTTACATTACCTAATAATTTCTCTTAGGTACATAGTAACAGACACTTTCTATCGTTTTTACTATGCGAACATAATTATGCTAATTACTACCTATTTTTTATGTAAAAAAAGCGAAAAAACGATATTATTTTCTATAAAATGTCCTTTTTGTATAAAATTTTAGATGACTCATTGCTTCTTACAAGAGCATGTAAAAGGTGACTAAGGAGGTTATCTCCAAGTGATGTTGCGCAATGTACTAGCAATCTTTCACCCATTAACCACAGTTTTAGAGCATAGCACTATGTAACTGGCCATACAACTTTTCTATGTTATAAGATAATCAAAAAGGTTTAATATGAAACTTAAAGTTCAGTTTTTTATGTTAACTGAACATCTTATAATATTAAAACACACCAATTCTCTTAGTAATATCATATAATATGCTAATCAAACTCGAATGTTAACTTAATACTATTTAAAATCCTTGATCAGTATAAATGTGCATGAGAAGATGTATGTGTGTCAATGAAACAAAAGTGGTAGAGAGACAATATCCATTTGTACTACTTGCTATATTGACAGCCGTACACCTCATACACACTGCAGCTATACATAGGTATTTCTAATGGTAGCCATATATGTAAATATCTATCATATATCTGACTGTCGTAAATCACAAGCATTTGACCCCTACATAACTATCCTCCCATCTCGCATAGGTACCTTTCGTCACTCTACTATCATTCATGTAGCATGAAGAACAGAAGAGCATGTATGGGAAGGTTAATGGATGTGAGTGAAGCAAAGGAGATTTGTCAGTATGTTCCAGGTGCTGGTTGATAGTCTCTGTCTATCTTGTTTGGAAAGTTTGTTTATGAATATATCTATGTATCGTGATATTCTTGTAGAATTAGATGCGTAAATGTGCAATAAACTAAAGTTCAAAGTTTATTTCTGATAATTTATTGCTTTTGTTGTATATTAATACAAAACAAGTTAAAAGCGATACCGTATATCTCTTTGTAACCTCTTACAAAGTGTGTAACCTTCTACTCTACATTTACATTCTTAAATACTTAGTTTAGTAAACTTTAGATTCATGTAAATAGTATTCTAATCTTACAGAATTCATACTAAAGTATTTTATTTATTTTACAAAGATGTTGCTCAAACAATCATCCTATATGAATCCACTACTAAACGTAAGGCTCCCCAAGGGTACACCACAAAACATGATCGTTGGCGGCTCTCATCTAGCTACTAACAACCTTCTTAAGGTCGTCAAATCACCTGGCAGGGGGGTGTCTTTCACTACGTTTGCAACGGGTATTAACCCAATAACCTCTGTTAACTTTACCATCAGTACTTTTGTGATTCATACATAAAAATTACGCTTCACGACTTGTGTGCACACATTTTAAGCCCACACTTATCCTATCCAGAGTGGTAGACAGGTTTTCTCATGATGTTTTCGTTACTGGAAGCAACTATAAATTATGTATGTAAATGAAAAACACATTTAAATTTCATTCATTCGTACATGCCTGAGCTGGGATTTGAATCTAGGACCTTTCTCATAAGAAGACAGACGTCTTATCTACTGGGCCACAGCTGCTTATATGTTATATTACTGCCCATAAAATTTTGTGAGTATATGTTTATACAGCCATATATCCTATTAGTATTGTACACTACAGTATTGACTGTAACTTGACAAACAAATTTTTTTTTTTTATTAATAACTGTCCAGCGATTGACCCCGATCTCACCTGATGGTAAGTGACGATGAGGTCGATGATGTTACTCGCTGGTCCAGTAATAGCCTATTCACTCTAGCCTTGAAGAGACCTAAGTTATATTCTACCGGGAATACAGATTACATTTATTAAAGATTTATTGCCCTGTTGCCCTCTCAAGAAAGGATATTGAGCCTCTTAACCTGTGTCACCTTTAGCATTTGTACTTAAATAAGCCATTAGTAAGTTCAATTGGTATAAACATCCAAAATTATTAACTATATTTTTTCCTCATACATTAACTGGATGATTTTTTGTACTGTATCCAGACGTTTATCAAATTGACCTAAATAAATGTTATCATTATAACCAACGTGTGTTGGGAGCTAAGTATGTCAGCTAAGTAGTAAGGGTACGAGTTATATGCCTATCTTTGTCAGTTTCAGAACACATGTCAACCTCAAAATCACAGTTACCAAACTGAAAATCTAGCTTTAAAAACTTAGTCTAGCAGATAAATATTCTATATAGTCACTTTGTACTGCAGATGAATGATAGTAGATTGACAAAAGGAATATATGTGAGTGAAGTGGTAGGGCAGTTACATAGGGACCGGCCCAATAAGACATATGACAATCTGATTATATAATTGAAAAAAGGTGACGTTAGAAGTACCTATAACCTCTGAGTGTGTATGGGGAGGTGTATGAGTGACAATGAAGCGAAAGTGGTCTGTCAGGATCGGGACACATGGACATCGGTGATCTCTGCCTACTACTACTACTAATAACCTTCTACTACTAATCAGGTGTGATGTGTATAACTATAACTTGTTTATGTAAAAATTTTGTCTTGCATTAACATACTGCCTATTTTGAAATATGGCAGATTAATTATCCAATTTCTAACCTTTTCATTGAATAGTTGTGAATCTATGAGTAAATGTAAATACTATATAGAAACAGATAATTTCTAATACTATAGATCATTCATTCACATTATAGCCTGAGTGTAAAAGAGACAATAATAGTAACATAAAAGATTAGTAATATAGTTAACAATTATTATTTTACACCTGTCTGACGTCACATTCTTTTTATATTCTTATAACACTTCTTATGTTTTATAAGCTATAGACATATCTATAAACACTTGATAACCATTATTATACTGTCAATAAACCTTTAAGTAGAGTACCCGCCACATAAGGTGGCAGTAGCCAAACTTGGAACTAAATTTGACGTTTCCGCCATTGCGTGTTATTTTGTATGAAAGGTAAATTTAGTATTACCAGCGTTGTGTTTTTTGCCCACTCTTTGTAATTTTTATGTTTGTTAAGGGTGATTATAATAAATTGATTTCTGGAGTTTCTTGTTAGTTCTTCTCCAAGGGTCTCCGCTGAACTTCTTCTTCTCAATCGTTACGCTCTTATCAGAGCGGTCGTGGTCTTCATGACGTGGCATCTTGAGCAGCCGAAATGGTTGGTGAACTAACCTCGGTAAAAATATGTAAAGACAATGCTCAGTGCCATGTTTGAAATAGTTTTTTTACATACATACATACACATCACGCCTGATTCCCTGTAGAGGGGTAGGCAGAGATCACGGATCCCCATTTGTCCCGATCCTGACAGACCACTTTAGCTTCATTGACATTCATACATTCTCTAATACACTCTCGGCGGTTATAGGTACTCCTAACGTCACCTTTTTTCAATATAGCGTCTATCTGACTGTTACATATATGTCTTATTAGGCCGGCCCCTACGTAACCGCCCTTCCACTTCACTCATATATATTCCTTTTGTCAATATATAGTTTTTTTAATTTGTACTTAGATCATAAAATAACTTTCAAAGAGAGCTTATGATAGGGCCTATTTTGAATAAAAATATTTTGACTTTTGACTTTGGTATATTAATTTGTTTTATTTGAGTTTATAGCTCTGCAACCAAAGATCATTACAAATGAAACCTCAATATAATGTATCGAGCCGTATGGCACAGTGAGTGCTAGTTTTGGCGTGTTTACTTGCAACACTGGATTACGCGACTGTGGCGACGCCTCCAACTGCCATCTTATGTGGCGGGTACTCTATTCTACTTATAACCACCTAGTGTGTATAAGAAGGTATATCAATATCGATGAAGCTAAAGTAGTATGTCAGGATCGGGACAAATGGGTATCCATGATCTCTGCCTACCCCGCTACAGGGAATCAGGTGTGATGTGTGTGTATGTTTGAAGTTAAAGTAGTATGTCAGGATAGAGGCATAAACTGTTAAGCACTAACTATTGTCGAACTAGAAGAATAGGCATGATAAAGTAGGAAAAACAAATAATAAATAACAATGCATGTATAAGAATTTGCATGACACATTCTATAGTAATGCTTGCAGTAGTATAAACATACTTAGAGAATGAGATTAAATATTTTAAATTATCAGCGCTTCAATGAATTCCGCAGTAAATCTGTAAAACTTACTAACTATATACATACATAGAATTGGAAGAAATCACTACATAGTATAAAACGAAGTCGCTTTCTCTGTCCCTATGTCCTTTGTATGCTTAAATCTTTGAAACTACATAACAGATTTTGATGCGGTTTTTTTAATAGATAGAGTGATTCAAGAGGAAGGTTTATATGTATAATAACATCCATAAAATAGTGGAGTAGACTATATATTTTATACCCGTGCGAAGCCGGAGGGGGTCACTAGTACATGATCAATCAAATAATCGTGTTTTGTGGCGTACTCTTGGGGAGGCCTACGTCCAGCAGTGGACTAGTATAGGCTGATTGATTGATATACACAATGCCTGTTTCATTACATTGACTAGTACCCTTAACACAAGTCTTAAATGAACTTACCAAGGTTCAATTGGTGTATTAGTGTCCTAAAAATTATTATTATATATTCAATTATAATGATACAATGAAAATAATATACAGTGTTCTAACAGTCCATAGATAGTCACATGTGAACTCACGTGAATATTTGATTGAAATTCAATGAATAAATTCACAATACATTCTATTTAAAAGCCAGACATTTGTTCAAATAACATATCTATGTAATACATATGTACACTAATTCATTACCTATAACCGAACCTTGAGAATATGGCCTTGGTCACTTTTTGAATTAGTATCAGGGTTGTAACAGGGTTACTGTTGAATATTGGTGACAGGTAGCTAACGTTAACCCTAGTCCCTATGTAGCTTCCTTCAAGCCAGGTACAGTCAGCGCTAAAAGTGCAGTCCCTGTAACTTTTTATAAGGTTTAAGTTTATAAGAACAAAAGACAATATTTGTCATTTTAAAACTGGCGCCACCATGCATTGTCATGGCCAGTATACGTTCGCGTGCTTCGAAATGTAAAATATTGTCTTTTGTTCTTATAAAAAGTTACTAGGACTGCACTTTTAGTGTTGCTTGTACAATGGCAGCTAGTTAGCATTCCAGTTTGATTGTAGTAATACTGTTTAATTGTAACATACATACACATCACACAAGTACATATACATTCACGCCTTTAATCGCTTTCAGAGTGGACAGTACCTCGGAGATTTAGATATTTACCATCTCCTAGGTCACTTTGTAGCATATTTTTTATTTGATCAAAATATGTAATGATCATACAATTTTATTTACATGAAGAAATACATCAAATGAATAGTACTAAATAAAAAAACATTGAAATAAACTAATAATTATAAAATAAAATCTGAAACCTAAATATATTTACAAATAAAATATATAGCATGAATATTGGGGTTTTTATGTCATAATGGAACATTGATGACAGGTTGCTAGCCCATCGCCCAATAGTTTCCATGTACCACTAGTCCCTTAGTCACTTACGACATGCCAGGAAGAACGGCAGCTAGTTAGCATTCTTTTTACATATACCATTCAATAATAAGTACTCATACAATAAACTTGCTGCGTAATATTTAATCAGCTGAAGATTAAATCACAATACGTAGGTATCAGACACTACGTCTTTCTTTAGAGTAAACAATTGCGTTCATCATTGTGCTGTGCTTGGAATGTATATAGGATAATATCTGCCTTAAAAAACGAGAAAATATTGCTTTAAAACCAATTATTGTTAGATTTTCTAAATTGGTGAGTGAATAAATTAACTACAATGTAACAAAATTGGATTTTATATTTTTGTTTGGTTTAATGACTACATAGATGATTTTTTTTCGATCATATAGACGCCATATTGAAAAAGGGTGACGTTAGAAGTACCTATAACCACCAAATGTGTATGAGGAGGTCTATGAAGTGAAAGTGGTATCTCAGGATCGGGACAAATAGGGATCCGTGATCTGTGCCTACTCCTCTACAGGGAATTAGGAGTTTGAAAAATACATTTACATGTTATGCCCTCGTCGAGAATCGAACTGTCGACTAAATCACGTATCTAGACCAAATTAGGTGATATAGTGTCTCTTATCCGTTAGGAGACATTCCTTACGGTATATGGACTTCTTAACCCTAGAAAGATAACCATCCCACGACTTACGTAAAAGATAACCATACGCCTTAAAGGCGCACGATTTTCAAATGTGATTATGTAATGGTAATAAGTAATATTTTGGCCAATAAATGTATTATTTTAGGGGCTTAGACTATTATTTAGAAATAAAAATGATATTTGGTACGAAATTATTTATTTTAAATATTTTTTAACAAAAAAAAATATCTTCTTCAAAAATTTACAAAACTTTACAGTCTTCTATGTAAATTGACTAAATTATGAGAAATCACAAAAGTAATGTAATTTTTTCGTATAAACTAGTTTGACTATTAAATAATCAATCTCAAAAATCAATTATTACATCAAAAAGGGCACTTTATAAGCAGGCATGACAAACTTCAATTCTGTGTTCACCACACAGTGTTTTTCGACATTTGGCGGAAGTAGTTTTCGGCATTCCTTTTTTTTTTAGACGAGTACAGTAGTCACAGTAACGCCTTTCTTTGCTGGAGGCTCTTCGTTATCTGCAGAAGCTTGGCCATGAAGCTTTGGGAGAATATTTTCAATATTACTCCGAAAATATCTTGGCAAAGTGGGAGCATCTAATCTTTCCGACATCAAAGTGGCAGTTAGCCGAGTACTAAGTTTTTTCATGTGTTCTCGTCGGTTTAATGACTTTTCATTTTCAGACAAAACATTATGATAATATATGATATACGAATTCACGAAAGTAATGTTCAAAATACCATAAAACATTGCCATAGGCCATCTATTAGTTTTCCTTGAACAAAACATAGCAAAACACATCTGATCGAAAGTCAACCCCTCTTTAGTTTGATTATAATACATTATTATATCCGACTTGCCGGTAGTTGAGTTGAGGACACGTTCTTCGTCGCACGATGATAAGAAATAAACCATCTTTGATGGTTTGGGTTTGTACGAAACTAGCGTCAAAGGTCCATAGTAATTTTACAGCTGCAAACTGGTCAAGATCGTGTATTTTTTAATTCCCCATGGTTCTGTTGCATTTGATCATCTGCAAATCTTCTTTTGCTTGTCATATTAATATACTAAATGATCTCAACTGAAATAAAACACATAAACATCACTTTATGTTCAATAATACGACAGCAAAAAATCGCTCAAAGTTACATAAAAGATAACCATACGCCTAAAGAGCGCATGAGTTTGCTGTATTGTCTAAACTATTGTACTTACTGCGAAAATATGGTCATTACGTGGAAGACTAGACCGACGACGGAGTTGGTTGAAAAGCACAACTCGATACGTATTGTCAGTCGAAAAAGACAGCACGATATTCATCGCGCGGGCGCCTTTGCGACGTAGGTTATCTTTCTAGGGTTAACGAGAATGCCGTCCGTGTGTTTGATACTAAGATGCGACTAAGAGACAAAGTCAAACGCGTTCCCGACCCTTAAACCTTGTGGGGTAGTCAGAGGTTCAGGTGTCCATCTCCGCAATTGCGAAGGGTAAAATCTCCCCAATAATAGTGACGTTAGAAGTACATATAACCGCTGAATATGGGGTGTAAGAATGAAAATGAAGCGAAAGTAGTTTACCAGTAAGAAAATAGGGATCCGTGCTCTTTGCTTTTATATACCTAAGTCACAGCCTAAGTGTATAATTAAATTTTCCTTAACTACAGAGTTAAATACGATAAAAAATTGTTTAGTTACAGCCTCTTACGTCACGCAAGGTACCTTTTTTACAATGGCAAACACGTTTTCAAGGTCAGTAGATCACTGGGTAAGCTACTATGTTGAGTCGAGTAGTCCTTCACAAACTTAATATACATTTATATACTAAGATAGATTTAAGTTTTGTTTTTGTTTTAATTTGTACATATTTAGTTTTATTTTGTTTAAAGTTAAAGTTAATTAATTTAATAAAATTTATATACTTATATAAATACGCACTTATACTAAAAGGTAAGATACTGCAAAAGTGCGAAAGATATAGCTATAATAGCGGAGTGTGTATGCGAGGTGTAAGATGTCTATGTATTATGTATAGCTTAATATAAGGTTATAGTCAGAATTTGTGATAGTAGAAATACTATTTATACTGAAAACATCGTGAGGAAACCTACTTGTTCCCCGAACAGGTCATAGTTAGTGCTTGTAAATGGCGACATGGCTTACCACCTGCCACCACAATGGAGTACTGGTTTGGTCAACACGTGGGTTCGAGGTGGCCATAGAATTACTACCTTCGCAAGTGCGGAGATGGACACCTGAACCTCTCTGACTACCCCGCAAGGGTTAATGGTCCTCAAACGTTTGTCTTTTTTGTAGTATACTCACAAAACATTCTTAAGAAATATTTGTCTTAAAGTACACATACATGTTTAAAATTCAATTATTGTACTCTTAAAATGTACTTCTTTGTGTATGTTTACATACATAGTAGCTATATCATTTATTACCCACCCGCGATATCGAACTTGCAACACCAAGATTCACTAAGCAACAATCCAAGGACAAGTCTTACGTAATGTCGTCGTGCTAGAAACTTCTTCTGTCGCCGGTTCGATTCTCGGGCAGTGCTTATTATGTTGATAGGTATTTAAAAACTAGCTGCTTGTTTTAAAGGTGACTGGTGTATTAAGTGTAGTGACGAATATCAATTAAGTTTAGTATTGGATTTGTACCGAATAATAAAATTACTACCTCCGCGATTGCGGAGATGGACACTTAAACCTCTGACTTTCCGCATGGGTATAGTCGTGAACGTGTTTGTCTTTTAGTCTTATAATTATAACTATATAATAATAGTGTAGTACTATGCATAACTAAATAATAATAATAATGAAATTGTGAGAATTCTTACTTGCTGAATAGTCTTTGCTACCTAGTACAGAATTACTACCTTCGCGATTGCGGAGATGGATACTTGAACCTCTGACTCCGCAAGGGTATAGTCGTGAACACGTTTATCTTTTTTGTAGTCTCTGCCTATACCAAAGTAAAAATTTCATGAAACAATTATATTTAATTCTATTTACTCTACAATATACACACATAATATTAACAATAGTCTCTACCTATATACTTCAAAAGGGTCTAGATCTATGTATATATGTAATTTTTACGAACCAGGAAGTAACCGTACGATGTCTCAAGAGTTATGTCACATACCTAACCTTGTTCACGCGCTGACTGAGTGTTTTAATTTCGTCACGTTATTTTTAACTGAACTATACGTAGAGAACAGCTTTAAGGTTAATGGGTGTGATTATTCAGGATTACAGTGGCGATCGATAGTTTGTAACTTTTGAACAAGGCCCATTCTATCGCTTTAGTAATAGTGTGAAGTTGGTAGTGGATTAGCAAGTGTCTAAATTCACCATTAAAATCGGCATAAGTGTAAATTTTTGGCTAAAATGGCGCAATTTGTCACTTTTGCTATTCCACGAACAACTTTACACTATTACTGATCAGATATTGAACTGATATTTTGCTAATATCTTTAGTGGACTTGGGCTCAGTAGATATGTTATGTATATTAAGTAATATTCATAGTTAACACAAATCTATATCTAAAATAAAAAGACACGTAAAAAACAGTTTAATCTTACAAGCTACGAAGACAGATGATAACATTCTTCTAAATCCCTGATTAACTTGGAATCAACTACGCAGTTTATACCAAAGTAGGTCGATTGCCGTCATCTCGCACCGATAGGTATTAATTTTATCGCCACATCTGTTAGCTGGGACTTAAATAGAACGCCAACTAGTTGCCTATCGTGCCGGCGCGTCGACTATATGAATAATATTTCATATTTGGACATTATTACACCAATTGAACTAGCCCCTTGGTGAGTTCATTTAATACTTGTGTTAAGGGTACTAGTCAACGTATATTTAAGAAATATATACATATTATACATAGATAAATACATATATAGCATATATAATCAACGACCAGACTGAAAAGCAGTAGAAAAGCGTAGATCTTAACTCTGCCACCACCGGGAATCGAACCCGGGACCTCACGATTAGCGTTTCGGCGGCTAACTGATCGCGCCACGGAGGTCGTCGACTATAGCTTTATTTATGCTCATCTAGTTTGGGACGTAAAAAGAATGCTAACTAGCTGCCGTTCCTCCCGGCATGTCGTAAAAGGCGACTAAATATAAGTAGGTCTAGACGTAAATAGAATCTTTTGGGGGATGAGCTAGTAATCTGTCATCAATGTTCTATTATGAGATCGCAAACCCAATATTTGTGCTAATAAGTGACTTAGGAGATGTTATATCTCCGAGCTTCTGTTCACCCCGAAAGGGATTAAAGAACCTGTATGTATATGTAGGTTATGCTTTTCTGTTCTTCACTACTTAATTTGACAAGTTATTATAGTAACAGTTAGATAGACACTATATTGAAAAAAGGTGACGTTAGGAGTATCTATAACCGCCAAGAGTGTATGAGAAGATGTATGTATGTCGATGAAGCGAAAGTGGTCTGTCAAGAGGGACAAATGGGGATCCGTGATCTCTGCCTACCGCTCTACAGGGAATTAGGCGTGATGTGTATGTATTATAGTAAGATAGTAGTACGTAGTGAAGAACAGAAGAGCGTGTAAGAAGATTAATTGTGAGTGAAGCAAGAGATTTGTCACCCGTTCCAGGTGGCGATCGATGACTATAGACTATGTAAGCATATAGTCTAAAAGCAATAAAATGATTATTCAACATGTTTACAAACGAAAATAGATTTTGATTCACATTTGTATGTGTGTGTGCTGTTTTGTCGATGATAAAGTCAAAGTAAAAATATCTTTAGTCAAAACATACGTATTTACATCCTTTAACCTCTTTAAGTAAAGCTGGATAGAACCTGTGAAATATAAATAATATCTCCTTACAATTTACATTATGACATACATACATACATATCACGCCAGATTCCCTGTAGAAGGTAGGCAAAGATCACGGATCCCGATCTGTCCCGATTCATTGCCACTCATAGACCTCTAAAACTCGACGGTTAAAGGTACTGCTAACGTCACCCTTATTCAATATGGCATCTATCTGACTGTCATATCTATTAATACCGATATACAACATTAAAACTATGCTTTTAAATATGAATTACATCAATATCCTTCATTATTATAAGCATAACATGACACAATTATGAAACATTAGTGGCAGTTTTCTATCCCATCGTCTAATAGTTAGTAGGAACGTAGTTAGTGGATATTATATAATCCTATTATATCATAAGTACATAATAGTCAGTATTATGAAACACCTATTATGTCATACATACATATATGTAGCTTATATGCGTTCATTTCCATACATATACTATTCGTGTTAAGTATATAGTTTCCTTATGATATTCAGAGGTTTATCTGGCCAATAAGACGTTGGCTATTGAGAAAAAAAACATATTGACCAATCACAGGCAACCCTTGTCACATCTCTTTGGTCAATACGTGAAATGATGACGACATTATTTTCTTAATACAAATCAATACATAGTATAAAACAAAGTCGCTTTCTCTGTCCCTATGTCCCTTTGTATGCTTAAATCTTTGAAACTACGCAACGGATTTTGATGCAGTTTTTTTTAATAGATAGAGTGATTCAAGAGGAAGGTTTATATGTATAACAACATCCATTAAATAGTGGAGTAGGCTATATTTTTTATACCCGTGCGAAGCCGGAGCGGGTCGCTAGTATACTATAAAGACAAGACATGAACACACACACACACACACAAAATGGCGTAAACATGACGTTTTTAAACTTGTTTTTGTTACCAAATGTTTTTATCGCGATGTTTTCCACTTTTCTCGATCGGCTTCGATATTTGACATTGGTTATTATTGTTATGATGCGCAAATAACACTTGCAGGACTGGTACTAATAATAATAATATTGTAGGATATTATTACACCAATTGAACTAGCCCCTTGGTAAGAACATTTGAGACTTGTGTTAAGGGTACCTAGTCAACGTATATTTCAGAAATATATACTCACTATGATCGATAGGATTATTATTATTACTAGTGTTGATGATCTTTGGTCACTGGAAACTAACTTTTTACCTGATAATCCATATCAAACGTGATATGTGGTAAACTATGTAGCCAAACAGTTACTGACTATTACTTTTTCGAAAAATAGGCCAGATTTCTTACGACCTCATCCCCAATAGATTCCATTGACCCCTAGTCCATTAGTCGACTCCTACATGCCGTGAAGAACGGCAGCTAGTTATTCTTATTACGTCCCAGACTAGCGCGTTTTGTCAATTAAGTCCAATTTATTTTGGTTAGACACACAATATACTCTAAATATATTCGCTCGTTTCATTCAAAGGTCAATGAACCAACCGGGCTTCGAATCTGAGACCTTTGGATCGAAGCGATGACTTTTAACTGAATAACAAGAAGTCCAGCATATAGTTTTAGTGTCTTAAGTCCGGTGCAAGTCTGGGGGGTAAAAAGAATTCTAACGTTCTAATTCTAAAGTTATTGGCATATCGTAGGAGGTGAATATATTCCTTATAAGGGAATATAGGTTTTAATCATTTCATTCGTCATCATTTTAGACCATAGTTTTGCTGACACACGACATTTTAATGGACGCCATATTGAAAGGGTGACGTTAGAAGTACCTATAACCGCCGAGTGTGTTAGAGGTGTATGAGTGTCAATGAAGTGTACTTGGTTTGTTAGAATAGTGTGTTAATTTTGCACACAAGACCAGCGTTGCGTTTGCTATAAAAGGCAACATACCCAGCTGAGTTGGAACCCTTTTGCTGCGACAATAACATGCACAAGTTATATCCCCTAGTTTTTAAATTTTCATTGTAAACGTTTTGTATTGTGTATGTTTTTGTTGCTGTGAATAAATGCTTTTATTATTATTATTACATACATACATACATACATTGCTTCACTCACACGCATTAAACCTACATATTTATAATATATATTCATTCGTAGGTATACATATATTTGTATGTGTATGTATGTATAAGTAGAGGATATCAAATACAATGATTTTAGTATCAGAATAACAAATAAGTGATTGTACCGTGAAAAACACATTTTAATCTCATGATTTCTCTTATCGGAATGATGTGCAGACTCAACTGATTACATACATACAAATCATACACACACAAGCATTTACTGATACCAAAAATACCGGATTTGTATGAATATAATCATATTATTTAACATTTACATTCACGTCCTTTAATCCCTTTCGGAATTCAAAACTCGGAGGCGTTAAAATATCCCCTAGGTGACTTTTAAGCTACATTTTATTTAATCAATATTTACATAAAGGAATAAATAAAAAAAATAAGACTAAATAAATGAAACTTTAAATAAATTATTAAATTAAATCTTAAACCTAAAAAACTATATTTACAAATAAAATATATCTTGCCTATTAGCAACCGGAATAGGGTTGTGATGTCATACGAAACAACAGTAACAGGTTGCCAGCCCACCGCCCAATAGATTCCATTGACCCCTAGTCTCTTAGTCGCCTCCTACGATACCGAACGGCAGCTATATATTATTCTATTTACGTCACTGAGCAAGATATCAGTTCAATATCACGCACAAAACAGCTGTTTAAAAATATGCAAATATCTTTTCTATTTCATTGACGAAGGTCGTTCACATTTCTTTTTGATACGTGTACGATGAACTTTAGATAGGAAAGCAAGATAGAGGGTATATATGTGTATTATTGGCTTAATAATACTGTCATAGTGTCATAATATCTTGATAGTTACGGCTAATATAATAACAACTAATAATGATTGGGACATTATTATACCAATTGAATTAGCACCTTGATAAGTTCATTTAAGACTTGTGTTAAGGGTGCTAATCAACGTATATTTAAGAAATATTAACTTACTATTATAGATAGATAAATACTTACTTATGTTGCGTATATAATCAACAACCAGACTGGAAAGCAGAAGAAAAGCGTAGTTCTTAACTCTGCCTCCACCGGAAATCGAACCTCACGATTAGCGTTCAGATACTTAACCAATCGCGCCACGGAGATTGTCAATATTTAAAAAAACATCAAATATTACGAAAAACTAAACGACATTGTACATACATAAATATATTCACGCCTCTATGTTAAGAGGATAGGCAGAGACTGTCGATCGCCACCTGGAACGGGTGACAAATCTCTCTTGCATCAATGTAGTGACCGTGGTATTAATAAGCAATATTAGTATCAATCATAGTCTAATAGATTTCATTTAGTCCCACAGTCTTCTCTAACGACAAACCAGGAAGAAATATATTACTCGTGTAAAGTTTTTATAGTTGTTACAAAACTATACATACGTAACATTTTTCTCTAATTACATGAACTAGTTTGAGTATTCACGTGAATGTTATAATAGGAATCCGTAGGTTGAATATACATACATATATATATACGTATATATCTCCAAATATATTCCTTTATTTTAATTTCTTTTGTGGTGGAGAGAGCCTAGGAGATACAATATCTTCTTGATGACTTGTAAAAAACATATTTGGTTGTGATGACATTAATAATAATAATAAAAGCGTTTATTTACAGCCACAAAAACATACACAATACTAAACGTTTACTTTAAAAAAATACAAACTAGGGGATAAAACTTGTGCATGTTATTGTCGCAGCAAAAGGGTTCCAACTCAGCTGGGTATGTTGCGTTTGATAGCAAACGCAACGCTTGTCTTATGTCTGAACCATTATGTAGAACTTTGATAGTAACCTACTATCCCATAGTCCAATCGATTCTACTTACCTTATAGTTAGTCGCCTCACATGCCGGGAAGAACGACAGTTAGTTAACATTATTTTATGTTCCAAACTAACAAATAACTATTCCATATATGAACTTCCAAAATAAACGTGTTCTACGGAATCTTTTAAAACTGGCAAACACGCTCCTGACCAGTCAATTAAAATTGTTCGTAGCAGAATTGATTAAAGAAACAATTGGATACCAACAAGGAAGTAAGATTTCTATGCAGCTGCATTTTAATTTGATAACATGTTACGTCTACATACATATATTCACGTCCTTTAATCCCTTTCGGGTAGACAGAAGTTTATTTGAAAGTAGAAAAGTAGGTTTACATTGACCATGCTTACTTCTTAAACCTTTGACTACCCCATTCGTCTTAACGGTATTATGGACGTGTAAAATATAGTGAATAGAATGCTAACTAGCTGCCGTTCTTCCTGGCATGTAAATACGTCTAAAGGATTCGGGATCAATAGATTCTATTGGTCTTTGGGCTAGAAACCTATCATCAATATTCCATATAACATCACAACCCCAATGTACATGCTAATAAGTGACCTAAAATATCGTCTCAAAGGTTCTATTCACCCCAAAACAGATTAGTGGACAAAAACAAAAAAAGACAAACGCGTTCACGACCATTAACCCTTGCGGGGTAGTCAGAGCTTCAGGCAATTCCGCAATTGTAAAGGTAGTTATTCTATAGCCATCTCGAAGCCACGTGTTGACAAAGTCAGTACTGAATGTGACAGGCGGTAAGCCATGTCGCTATTTACAAGCACTAACTATTACCTGTTCGGGGAACAGATAGGTTCCCTCACGATGTTTTCCCTCACCGTTAGTATTAGTGGACGTGAATGTATGTATATGTACGTATAATCACGTTTTTTATAAGTTGTGCGTGCGTCCTGATATGAAAACGTGACGTTTATGCGTTAGTTTTAATTTTATGCGTTGATAAGCTATTTGATAAGAGTAAGTGCGTCTGCGTTTTGTAATAGAAACTATTGAGAAATCTATTACGACTTATAAGAGGTAGGGTAGGGTAGAATTATGGGGTATTGATTTATTAGTAACTTTTGTATGGTTTGTTATATATGTTTGTCTTTATTTTTACTTCAGGTATAATAATGATAAAAACCGTTTATTTAAAGCTACAAAAACATACACAGTACGAAACGTTTACAATTAAAAGTTACAAACTCGGGGGTATAGCTTGTGCATGTTATTGTCGCAGCAAAAGGGTTGGAATGAAAGTTAAAGTATAAATACTACTATTCAATCTTATATACAAAAACTAACTATGTTACGATCATTAACCTTTGCGGGGTAGTCAGAGGTTCGAATGGTTATCACCGCGATTGCAGAGGTAATAATTCTATGGCCACCTCGTACCTTTGTGTGTTAGTCAAGTCCCTGACTACCCCTAAAAGACTAACTTTCGAAAGCTTTATGTTCATTGAATTATACCTATAAAGTTCGAAATATATGTATAAGATAAACTTATGTTTTTATGTACCAGCAACAAGGTTTATTAAATTATTTGTTAACTTTAAGAACTGTTATTATTAATATGATGAAAATATGACACACACACACATATATATCTTATATATGTATCTGTTATACTAAACATGACAATCATAGATTCAAAACGTGTATTTTTAATATGTACTTTGAAAGATAGATAAGTAATCTCATACATCAATATAATAATTATACATATAAGGTTAATATCCTTATTATTATTTTTCTACGTAATCTACAATTACACAAACATTTAATATTACGTACTATTCTATCATTATTTAGTAAGAAAGACAGTAAAGTATATTATGTAAATATTTATCACTATTTTATACGTATTTTGATATGTACTAAAAAATACGTTGAACTATTTTATATTAAATACAGGATATCTTTAAAAAATCTATTATAAATTATTGTAATTGAATTTGTAGATTGTTTTTATATGTCTATATGTATTGTTTATTCATTAAAAATATGTAAATAGACATTTTAAATTATATTTACATATATGGTTTCTACCACTCGTGTAGAAACAAATAATATTACTTGCACATATATAATCATATATACACATTAGTACACAATACTCATATCTCAATTCCCAATTTTACAGGAATATAAACTAAACAATATAACAAAAACAATACCCTGTCAATCGACCCCACACTCTAAAGAGTATAAAAATAGTATTAAGGGATAACCCCCATTTTAGGGAGAGTCCCAGTGTATACTAGGGGTTAAGGGTAAAACCGAGTGTTTAAACTGTATTAATCATTTCGACCTTTACAACTTTGCTCAACCACAGTTGTAATTCTACCTTGACTCAGCGCTAAGGTGGCTAGGCAATTGTTTTTCAACAAAACATTGGACTAGTAACCTTACTATTCCTTCAAATTCCTACTCCATTGAATAGTCCTTAAAATTCCTACTCCATTGAATAGTCCTTGAAATTCCAACACCCTTGAATAGTCCTTAAAATTCCTATAATAATCCCTATTACTGATTATCCTTTATTCATTTACCTATTACATACCTAACTGTTTACTACATCTCAGTAATTACAGTTTTCCTATCATATACCTTTATTACAAAAATCTCATTTATAACTTACCTTTATAAACCATATTTTAACGCCATTCAATCCCTTTTTACACTAACTACCAGCGCCATCTCTGATAACAAAACCTAACTATCTCCCTTTTCTAAATTTTACCTTGAACCTAACTCAAGTTACCCATACCCTATACCCGTACCCCGGTCTCGTACTCGTGGGTACTAAAGCGCATTTTGTGTCAGGTACGAGGTCTCGACGCTCGGTCGGTAGACGCTGAGCGGATCCGCTAATCCGGCTGTTTGACTTTGAGGTAAGGTGTCTTTGTTTACTATACTCGTGCTAGGGCGTAAAGAGTGCTTACTAGCTGCCGTTCTTCCCGGCATGTCGTAGGAGGTGACTGAGGGTAAATACAAACATAGACATATATTCCAGATTCTACGTCCCCAACGGGATAGGCAGAGACTTGATCGCCACCTGGAACGGATGACAAATCTCTTGCTTCACTCACACTCATTAACCTTAGAGGTAAATGGATTGGGCGATAGGCTAGTAACTTGTCACCAATGTTAACGTAGAGGATACAAATACACACAAATCTTACCCGATTCCCTACACAGGGGTAAACAGAGTTACGAATCAGTTAATTAGTAAACCGTATCATCGTTGCCTAGGCGACAGGCAGGTTTAATAAGATGTTTTTCCTCACCTTTATCGACAAATCATATATGTAAAGGAAATCTTCCATATTTTAATTTCCATATTCACTCTTTTACTTTTTTATATTTACATACATTTATTCACACCTCTACATCCCCAACGGGATATGCTGAAACTATCGATCGCCACCATTGTATTTCATTAACATATTTAGTTTACAAGATTCTTTTCCTATATATCCAATTACCTTATATTAAAGCGACTTATTGCAAGTTTCAATAGCTATGATTAATAACTAACGGGACTTAAGCCTTGGTCACGGACAGACTGACGATTCATATTTCTTCGCCTCTACCACGTAACGTAGCCGAAACGTTGGGTTAATAAAGGTAACTTCATTATACAAAAACTTACGCGATAAGTCCCGTTACTCATTAATCAAGAGCATAAATCGCGTATCTCTTAAAACTATAGCTAAACCTTATTCTTGCAGGGTTTCCAATCCACCCCATCAGCATGCTCCGTACCAGCGCGAGACGCCCGGATGCGGCCGACGCCAGCCAACTCTTCAACACCGTCACCGAGTACCTCCAGCTGGAATGCAAGTTCCAGCCGCGACTGCAGCTGGGAGATGATCCAGAGGTAGGTTTCATGATTAGGATGCTATTACACCAAATATTGTCCATTTCAGGGTGGAGAGAACCTCGGAAAACGAATATTAGTACTATAAGTACCAATAACCGCCGAGTGTGTATGATATACAGTCAGCGCTGAAAGTGCAGTCCCAGTAACGTTTTATAAGATTTACGTTTATAAGAACAAAAGAGATTATTTTTAATTTCGAAGCACGCGAACGAATAGTGGCCATAACAATGCATAGTGGCGCCAGTTTTAAAATAAAAAATATTGTCTTATAAACTTAAACGTTTTAAAACGTTACTGGGACTGCACTTTTAGCGCTGACTGTATATCAAACACACTCGGTGGTTATACGTACTATTAATATTTAAAATTATATCCGTTTTCCAAGGTTCTGTCCACCCTGAAAAGGACAAAACAACATGTATTTATTTATATATGTTAACAACATTTACAAACAGCTGTCCGGGAACCTTGCGAAAGATTATTCAATGTCAATGTCTGTACCGGTCTATTGGTGTCGAGGTCGTGAAGATATGAACGACTGACGTCACTCACATACACATATGAACTCAAATGTCACGCCTGTAAACTCCTAAGGGGTAAAACATATACATTCACGTTTCGTTCTTAGAGGTAGATATATGTATATTAGTCTACCTTCTTAGGGGTAGATACATATACATTCACGTCTTTTAATCCCTTTCAGTGTGGACAGAACCTCGGAGACATGATAATATCTCCTAGGTCATTTTTTAACATATTATTTAGAATATTCATTTGATGGGTTATAGAAAAAAATATTGTGGCCATAGAACTACCTCCGCGATTGCGGTGATGGAAACCAGAACTACCCCGTAAGGGATAAAGGTCTTAAAAGTGTTTGTTTGTTATTGTACTCATTTCTTTTCCCCTTCCAGTCAGGAGAGGTGACTAGAGGCGCGAGGGACGGCGCAGCGCACGTTTTGAGGTGCCTCAAAGTGTGGTTCGATCTGCCTGCTGACCTGCTCATCCATGCTGTCAACCTGTTCGACCGGTGAGTACTTAATATGTCATATAATACATACATACATACACACAAATGTACATATGTTCATAATAATAATATTAAGGACACAATTACACAAATTGAACTAGCACCTTGCTAAGTACATTTAAGACTTGTGTTAAGGATACTAGTCGACGCATATTTAAGAAATATATAAGAATTACACATAGATAAATACATGATAACATATAAAATCAACGACCAAACTGGAAAGCAGAAGAAGAGCGTAGATCTTAAGTCTGCCTCCACTGGGAATCGAACCCCTCACAAGTAGCGTTACGGTGGTTTACCGCTAGCTAGTTCAGTTGATTTAGTGTCCCAATTATTATATTATATCTCCGAGGTTCGAACCCGGAAAGATGTATGAATAGAGTTGTTAAGCACCTTGAAGACGTAGTAACATAGGCTCTAGTTATATATTATTTATTTTATTGGTGACAAGTTGCTATTCCATCGTCCTATTTAATCCATGTTTTTCTTTTTCAGCTTCCTAACCAAGATGAAAGTACGTCCGTGCCATGTACCCTGTATAACGGTGGCTTGCATGAACATCGCGCTTGATTGCCACGCGAAGAGCACGCAGGAACCCAGGACCGTTACTGTGGAAGAACTGGGTGAGTACAGACAAACAAACATACATACACATCACGCCTGATTCCCTGTAGGCAGAGATCACGGATCCCCATTTGTCCCACTGACAGACCACTTTCGCTTCATTGACACTCATACGTCTTCTCATATACTCTCGTAGGTTATAGGTACTCCTAACGTCACTTTTTTTCAATATAGAGTCTATCTGACTGTTATAAGTCTTATTAGGCCGGTCCCTTCGTACCCGCCCTTCCACTTCACTCATATATATTTCTTTTGTCAATCTGCTATCATTCATCCGCATAACATGTCCAAACCATCGAAGCATGCCCTTTTCAATCTTAGTCACTACATCTTCTTTTTGAGTAAAGACAGATAATAATATATAGGACCATATTACTACAGTTGAACTAGCCCCTTGGTAAGTTTGTTTAAGACTTTTGTTAAGGGTACTAGTCAAGGACTAACAAAAAAAAAACGCATTCACGACCATTAACCCTTGCGGGGTCGAGAGAGGTTCAGGTTTCCATCCGCAATTATTTTGCGAATGTAGTATTTATGGCGACCTCGAACCCACGTGTTTGACCAGATAGTCAGTACTCAATGTGACAAGTGGTAAGCCATGTCGCCATTTCGTCGTGAGTGCGATTGTCTTTTTTTTTGTCATAATAACAAATATTAATACTAACAAACCAATCTCCCTTTACAGTATCAATCAGCCAGTCAGCCTGTACGGCTGGTGACGTGAATCGGATGTCCACCATCATCTCCTCAAAGCTGGCGCTTGCCGACGGTCTTCATGTGACCCTGGTACACTGGCTTCGAACCTTCGCGGCTCTCCTGAATAACGCCGTGCTGTCCTGTGAACCATTGAGCGAGGTTTTGCAGGTAAATACATGGTGTATGTTACTATGTCAAAGTGTGTGTACTGAAGTTGAAGTTCGCTTCTTGGTAATACAGGTATGACCAAAAGTGACTAATTTCACCATTAAAGTCGGCAAGTGTCAAATTTCGCTCAAAAAATAACGAAATTTTACACTTTTGGTCATCCACTACCAACTTCACACTATTACTGATCTTATATTGGTCTGATGTTTACAAAAAGCATTAGTAGACTAAGTTAAGATATTCAGACTTAGATAACATTTAATATCTCTTTATTTTCAACATGTTTAAATTATTATAACAATAATTATGCAATTAATATTTAAAAAAAACTATTATGTATGTATATTAAACAAAACAAAATAAAACTTAGATAACATATATTGTCATATTTTCTTTATATTATGTACTTTTGTCCAGATGCATTATATAATTAACCGGTTGCCATCCCTTCACAGCTGCAGGAGTGTGAGCTGATGAATCTGCTGGAGATCGTGGCCTGCGACTATACGTGTGCCAACGCGCGCCCCAGCGAACTGGCTCTCGTGTTGCTCTACCACAAGATAGGTAAGACTTACTCACACTTTTAAAGATCACTTTAAACGATTATTATTGTCCTTACAAAAGGAGGCTCCGTAATGAAAGTCGTCGTAGAGCAACCTTAATTTAAGTACATTAACATTGCACACGTCCATTACACTCACTCGTATTTATAGTTTTAATAATAGTTTATGTACACGTAATTCACTTCACATTTTACTCACCGTTATATTTTTGATTTTATGTATGCATTATTTTATAATACCCTACTATACTACCCTCTGTGAGCCGCCAGCTGAAAATCGGCGGATTTACTGAGCCCGCGCTCCGTAGATTCCCGCCGAGCTGGACGCCATTTGGGATCTCCACGGCACACACTAATAATTGACTGACATTTAATTCTGATTGGTAATTTTAATATAATAACTTAGTCTTGTATAACATTTTTATTATTTAATTTTTTATTGTATGATTGTTCGTTTATTGTGTCATTCAACGTATTGTGGAGTTTTCAATAAAGGATTATTATTATTATTACTTACATACATACGCTCAAACATTTATACCATACAATATATGTGCCCATACATAAATTATAGCGGCTGTTGCCCAGTGGGTAAGACTTCGGACTTCGTATGAGAAAGGTCCTAGGTTCGAATCCCGACTTTGGCATGTACCAATGAATGAAATTTAAATGTTTTTCATTATGTACATAATTTACAGTCGCTAACGGTAAGGGAAAACATCGTGAGGAAACCTGCCTATCTCTCAGGATAAGTAATAGTCAGTGCCTATATACGGCGATACGGCTCACTACCTATCACGTTGGGTGCTGTCTATCTAGTGATACGCGGGCTTCTAATGACCCATACCTAACATGCCTTCGAAATTTCGGAGATGAGCATTCAAGCCTCTGACTACCCCGCCATAATAAAAAAGGGAGTGTGTATACACAGTCGTGAAGCGTATGTTTATGTATGTATAAAATCCAGATCATATAATCCCGTCCTAGTCTGGGACGTAAAAAGAATGCTAACTTGCTGCCGTTCTTCCCGGCATGACGTAGGAGGCGACTAAGGGAGTATACTCAATGGAATCCGTTGGGTGATGGGTTAGAAACCTGTCTCCATTGATCTGAATGACATTACAACCTCAATACTTTAGCTGAAAAGTGACCTACGAGATACCACTATAAGATAGGTGAGACATACATACATTCAGAGAGCGGCTGTAGCGCAGTGGGTAAGACCTCGGACTTCTTATGACAAAGGTCCTAGGTTCCAACCCCGACTTTAGCATGTACCAATGAATGAAATTTAAATGTGTTTTTCATTTACGTACATAATTTTTACATGCATACAAACCCGATCATCTAATCCCGTGCTAGTTGGGACGTAAAAAGAATGCTAAGTAAGCGTCAGAGGCGGGTCAGGGGACTGGAATCTATTGGGCGATGGGCTAGAAACCTGTTATCATTATGACATCACAACCAGAATACTCTGGCTAAAAGTGACGTAATAGATGTCATTTCTCCGAGTAAGGGATTAAAGGACGTGAATTTATATGTATGCTTCGTTTGCTTTATAGTCTGGTTGTTAATCACGCATACTATAACAATTTTATGTATAAATAATAGCTACATTTTTGTTAAATACACATTGACTAGTACCCTTAATACAAGTCTTAAATGGACTGTTCCAATAGTGTCCTAAATATTGTGTACTTTTATATTAACAAAAACTTTTGTTCTGTATCAGATAATAATATTTTAGAATATAAGACTATATATTACAACATAAACTATACATAAAAGCGTTCATAAATTAAAAAGTATTTCTTCTTATACTTTTGTATTAACTTACTATATTTTCTTTCTTACAGAAACTCAAATAGTGGAGTGGACTCGCAAAAACGAGAAGAAGTCTTTGCCAGAGGAAGTGTACAGTCTCTACGATTACGCCATACAACTGCAGACCCTGTGTCAGGTAAGCCAGATCTTGTAAATTGTTAAGCAAAGTGGGACGTGGTTAGTCATTGGATGGGTGACCGTTAGAGTAATCCCGAGATGTTATAGTGGAAATATAAGGCAATCTAACTATCGGTAAATGTCCCGTGCTAGTCTGGGACGTAAAAAGAATGTTAACTAGCTGTAGGATGTGATTAGTTTTTGTTAAGCAATAGTACGAGAAATTCTAACTGTCGTTTAGATATAGTTTAGAAGTCCTGTGCTTGTCTGTTTACTCACTCACTGTCGTTCTTCCCAGCTTTAATAAAGTAGGATAAATGCAATCTATTGGGCGAAATAATTCGACGTAGCTCAGTTGTTTGAGGCTTGACTCTGTATAATTGGATACAGGGTTCGAATCCTGTTTGAGAGCATGTACTGGGAAATGAAGTTTCATGAATTTCTATGTATATTTTCTTAAGAGAAACACAATGTATCGAATGTTACGGTGAGGGAAAACATCGTGAGGAAACCTACCTGTTCACCGAACAGGTAATAGCTTGTAAATGATGACATGGCTTACCAACTGTCACATTAAGTACTGACTTGGTCAACACGTGGGTTGGTGGCCATAGAATTACTACCTTCGCAATTGCGGAGATGGACACCTGAACCTCGTTTGTCTTTTTATATATGTACTAACTATATTCTTTTTACAGATGCAAGACGCCTCCCTGGCTAACACCCAGCAGCTGGTGCGCTCAGTACTAGCGCATTACGAGGCGCGTTCTGCTAACCCCCATCGGCAACGCTTGGTCTGGCGGCTTAGCGAGCGCACGCTTAAGGTAGGCCTCCTAGCATTCAGGTCTTATAACAGGGGCTTAAGTCCATACATACATACACATCATGTACAACGAATATACAGGAAATATTATACATATATATATGAGTGAAGTGGAAGGGCGGTTACGTAGGGGCCGGCCTAATAAGACATATAACAGTCAGATAGACGCTATATTGAAAAATGGTGACGTTAGGTGTACCTATAACCGCCGAGAGTGTATGAGAGGATGTATGAATGTCAATGAAGCGAAAGTGGTCTGTCAGGATCGAGACAAATGGGGATCCGTGATCTCTCACTACCCCTCTACAGGGAATCAGGCGTGATGTGTATGTATGTATGTACTATACTTATCACTACATAATATAAAACAAAGTCCCTTGCTTTGTCTTTGAAACTTTGAAATCTTTGAAACTACGCAACGGATTTTGATGCGGTTTTTTTAATAGATAGAGTGATTCAAGAGGAAGGTTTATATGTATAAAAACATCCATTAAATAGTGGAGTAGGCTATATATTTTATACCCGTGCGAAGCCGGAGCGCGTCACTAGTTATAGATAAAAAAATTCATAATATATAGCATATATCATTTAAGACCAAATGGACAGCAGAAGCGTTTCCCTATAAAAGGGTAGACAGAGATCACATATTCCCTTTTTTCTCCATCGTAACCTAACCTGGCAAAAGTTGAATCAATCAATCAGCCTATGTCAGTTCACTGCTGGACGTAGGCCTCCCCAAGGGTACGCCACAAAACACGATCACTCGTGGCCCTCAGCCAACCACTACTAGCGACCTTTTTCAGGTCATCAGTCCACCGGGCAAGGGGGCTTCCTACACTATGTTTGGCCAAAGTTAATAAGTTTTTATTTTAATTCCAGGTCCTGAGACCAACGGATCGGTTGACATCCCTTCTCCCCACCATAGAAGAACAGAACATGGTCACTGAAGCATCGCCAGTCAGAAACAGGTAATATTCGTAATTACATACATATTATATTCACGTCATACATATATTAATTTAAATATGTGGTTTTCATTTACGTACATAATTTACAGTCGCTAACGGTGAGGGAAAACATCGTGAGGAAACCTGCCTATCCTTCAGGATAGGTAATAGTCAGTGCCCATATACGGCGATACGGTTCACTACCTATCACGTCGGGTGCTGTCTATCTAGTGATACGCGGGCTTCGAATGACCCATACCTAACATGCCTTCGAAATTTCGGAGATGGGCACTCAAGCCACTGACTACACCGCCATAATAAAAAAGGGAGTGTGTATACACAAGTCGTGAAGCGTATGTTATGTTATATTCACGTCCTTTAATCCCTTTCGGGATGAACATAACTTTGGAGACCTTGTGACGAAGTGTGAAAATTTGTAAAATGTAATCCTCAAATGTATTAATAGGGTATTAGGATTTAATACAATATTGGAAGATGGACTAGCAAACTGCAATTAATATTCTATAACAATGGCTACATTAACATGACAGTTATGCTACGAGTAACCAACGAAAACTTTTTTTGTGGTTACAATGTACTAAGTAATCCTAAATTGAACACCTACTCTCAAACCTTGACGAATCAAGGCACTTAAATCTCCAACTACCCCTAAAAGGTACAACAGTGATATTAATACCAAACTGTATTACAGATCGGGCAGTGAAAGCAGCGTATCAGAAGAAACCTCAGATTGGCCCCGCAGTCCCCTTTTACCAGTTTACTGCGACAACTGACGTCAGAAACCAACCCTGTCTGCCCCTAACAAGAAACAAGCGTGAACAAGCAAGAAAACGTTTCCATCACATCGTGAGTGACTCTCGATTTAACTTCTAGTCCAACAGATGGCTCTGTAGCCCAAGGCCCTAGTCCACTAATGCATTATAGCTACAGTAGTTCAGTAGTGATACAATAGTGCGTCAGTAGCAGTATTTTGACACTTTTGGTACTACATTAACAACTTTACGCTACTGAAACGCCGTCGAATTGCGTCTGAAATTCAAAAAAGCTAATTTACTAATCAATCGTGTCTTAATATCAGTTAAATCGTGTTTTTTGGTACTCCACTATTGTTTTGACAGCTTTGTTTTCTTAAACGTAAGCGAGTCTGCTATTGACTTGTTATTGATGCGCTATTGAGTCACTATCGAGTTACAACCACTTATACAGCGGTGACGCAGTAGCAATGCAGTTGTATCGCCGTCATAGTTAATTAGTGGACTAAGGCCCTTTTTAATAGGGATAACGAACTGTCACTTGCAACTTTTGTATGAGGCTTTAATATGGTATCTTTAGTAACAAATGGAATAAGTTAAAGTTATTGTTGATTTTCTATTTAAATATAACCTTTGCGGACAGTTACTCGGTGATAAAAGAGGTTTTAAATGTCATTTTGACGTTTTAATGACATAACTGTTGTAGCTTTGACAGATGTTATGTAAAGATCTGTGTAGAATGGTGAATTTTCTGTAGTTTGTTGGTTTCATGTAAATATCAGGTGAAAAGGGGTAAGACATTTTTTGTTGGTTCGCAAATATCATATCACAACAGCATAAAGAAAGTTACGATGCCAGTTAAAGAAAGTTAGGTAAGGTTAATTTTAATTTCTAAGTAAGGTTTTGTAAAGTAGAAAAGTAAAAAAAAATATTAAAAAGTGAATATTAATGTAGGGACATGAGTTTTTCTGTAAGAATATGATGTTTTAGTGCAATTTTTTGATGAAAAAATAAACGAAATGAATGTGTAATAGAGCGAATGGCAATACCTTTTGTGTTCCATAGTTTTGAGTGTGTGTAAAAAAAATAAGTATTATTTTTAGTTTGTATTTTTTCTGTCGATTAGGGATTTATCATATTTATGTATGTTATTATGTATTATATAAAATGCTTATCGTTTGGTGAAGAGTTCTATTAATTCATTGTAAGTATATTTTCGCATTAAATGTGTTTAATTTATATAAATAGGGAAAAACTACATATTATTACGTTTAATATATTTCTATTTAATTAGTTGTTTAACTTATTATAGAAAAATCTTTATGCATCTATTAAAATATATTCATGATAAAATATATTTAATATATAAATATTATACCTTAAAATCCAGACGAAGCATATTGTATAATATGAAATGAATGTATACACAGTGACACGTAAAGATCCCTGTAAAAAATCAAACTGAAAAACATATTTTCCATACTGTGATCATTTTTATATAAAACTTAATAGGTAATTATATTTTCTATATTAGGTTTTTTAGCATCAATCATACGATTGTCAACAATTTCTTTGAAAAGCATGTCATTTCTAATAATATCCAATGATTAAATATGCATTTGGGTTGGAAATTGGTAGATTTTTCGGGTATTTCTTTGTGAAATATATAAATTTTGAATGCTTTTGTATTTATAAATAATTTTTCAACCTAAAAATAAGCTTTTTTGGTAAAAAAAACCTTTTTTTTTCTTCGTTTATTTTATGTTTAATACAAATTGTTGATAATTGTGTGTTTGCCAATTGGAAATGCCAAATATGGTTGTAGGAACTTAAAAAAGTATGTAAAGTTTTAGACTTTGAAAGTTGTATAGCACTTTTGGAATAAGATTTCAATTCGATGGCTTGCTAATTTTGTATATATTAGACAAAAATCCCAATTCATAAATTATCTGCATGATTTTCGGACCTAAATCTCTTTGAATCTATGAAATTTCTTCCAATCTTCATTCATTAGAAATGTGATAAAAATAGTAATTATATTTTAACTAATAATGCTTTTTTCTAATTACATACCCAAAACAATATTTTTGTACTATAAAAACTTTAACGTACAAATTTTTTTCTGTACAACTTTAATTTAGTACCTAATAACTATTATACCTTTCTATAACACTTTTATTATAATTTTAAATAGTTTTATCCATAAAAAAATTGGCAAGCTAGTTAAAAGTTGAATATTACTTAAAAGGTGTTATTTATATTTCACTAGTCTAGAAAATAAGTAATTTTTTAAGCTTTCACCGTCCCAAATATTGTCGCTTTAAATACCCTAACATTTCAATACATAGCTATTGTAAAATCTGTACTGGAAGTTTTAATAATCTTGTCTCGGAAGTTGCAATAAGTGTGTATTGAAATATTATATCTCTTTTTAAGGAAAAAGCATTTTAAAGCGATATTATTTAGGAAGGGTGTAATTTTGTATGATTGAAAATTTTCCACCGATTTTTTAAGATGAAAAACCATGTATGTATATTTTTTAAGTATAAAAAAAAGTTTAATATAATATATGACACAAAAGTTTAAATCGAAATAATTTTTATGCATTGACGTATATTGAATTCCAAATTATTTGTAATTTATATATATTAATGAATAGCTGACATATTTTACATTTATAAAATTGTCGAACTTTCTATATTTTTTTTGAAATTTACTTCTACTTATATTTTTATTATTTAGCTTTATAATAAGTCAAAAAAAAATACCTGAGTAAAATATCATAGATAAATTGACAAAAAAATATTAAAAATGTATGTTAAAAAAACAAAAAAATGTGATCTCAAGTTATTTATGCATTTTCTTAATGTTTATATTACAGAAATAAATATTAAGAGAGTGTATAACGCATATTTTAAATTTTACGTATATGGGTGTACTTTTTCGCAAACAAAACCCTTTTATAAATCGAATAAATAAATTATTACTATTTCAAACTTCAGTCAACGTTTGGTGCTTAAATGTGAAAAACTAAATCCACATACGTAAACTATTAAAAACAATTATAAATGCGTGCAAAATAAGTGTATGTTTATATAAAAATACATACAAAACATGAAAAATAACACTCATGTAATTATTAATATATGGAATAAATACCAGCGAATATAATTTTCCTTTCATTCAATTGGAAATGAAAGAGAAATTATATTCAAAAGTTCCTTGTCTACTAAAAACATATACATTTATTCAAAAATGTATGTTTTAACATCTATTTGGATCATTCCATACTTATGTGCTGGTCCTACATTATACAAAGGACTAAAAATGTCTTATATTTTTGTTTCAATCAATATTTCAATGTCATTTTGATTCTATTGCATTTGTGTAGCGCAAAGCATTTTGGTAAAAAGGAAAAAAATGTAAAGTAAATTTTCATTTATGTCATAAAATATCGTCTAAATAAACTTTTTGTGTACAAATGTCTAAAAAGATCAGAAAATTTAGTTTTTGTTTGTATTACAAAACTAGATTGAACAGAATTCTGATAAATGTAGTTACTTTTTAAGCTAAATCGATATATTTTACAACTTGGACTAAGATTAACCTAATAAGATGGTACATTTCTTAGATTAAAATAGTTAATACCTTTTGCATTTCTACAAATGTGCTTTTTTCATGCCATCAAGCATTTTTCTTAATATTTTTAACATTTTTTCACTATTAGTATACAGTAAATTAGAAAACTTTGTAAAAATATGCAAAAAAAACCTTTTTTTCTGAGTTGTAAATAGGGTTTAGCTTAAAAGTGCAAAATATAGATTTTTCATGTTTTTTGTATGAACGTGAGAGGAAGAATGAAGGAATAAAATAATCTCGAATTCACATGAATTGAAAATACATAGATACAAGTCTTAATACCTGCTTTTTATTTAATCTCCTAATACACACCTTACATATACATTCACGTTCTTTAATCCCTTTCGGAGTGGACAAAACCTTGGTGAGAATCATATCTTCAAGGTCACTTTTTAGCATGAATATTGGGGTTGTAATGTTATGGAATTTTAGTGACAGGTACCTAGCCTAACGCCGAACAGATTCCATTGAGCCCTAATCTTCTCCTACGACATACGAAGAACGGCAGCTAGTTTGCATTCTTTGTATGTTCCAGACTAGTACGGGACATACCTTTGCATTCACGACCATAAAATCCTTTTCGAGACAGAGGTTGAGTGTCGACTATTAACTCATTCGACACCGCGCCATTTTTTAGCGTCTTACTAGCGGAGCCGCCATACAAACGGTCATGAACACGCTAGGCGTGTCCGCGGCTTTGCGAATTAGAAAAAATGAACACGCCACGCGTGTCCACTGGCTCTACGCGAAGTTTAATGTTTCTAAATACGTTAATTATTCATTGTGGTAGTTTATTTCCTTAGTTCTGTTTGTGCAACGAAAGAGATAAGATTGTGGCAACAGTATAGTGATTTTAAACCGGGAATTATGGCGGAATATGGATATTCTGGTAAGTAGGTAAATTAAATATGTTGTGATTCTCAAACTTATATATTATTAAATTTATAATATTTTTTGTTTGTATGGTATTATATTATTTACTCATCTATGGACTAAAATCACTCAGAAACATATTATTGTGTTTGTACTAATATTATAATAAACAAGCTAACGTAGTGAGTTTGATGGAAAGTTAAGCAAACTTTTAGAACCTCTGGTCGAATATTCAAAGTGAACACGCGTAGCGTGTTCTTGGCATTACACAAGGTATTCATTTTTAGTATAAATATAACTTCTTTCAAAGTAGAAATCACGTGAAGATATGGTTATTCGTGTGGTAAATACCATGTACACAAATTCTTATTAATTTTTTTCATGTACTTTTCGAGATATACTCGAAAATTTATGCACACACGAGGCGTGTCCGCGGCGCGGCTAGTAGAATTTTGAAGAACACGCTACGCGTGTCGTTGGCTCTGAATGAGTTAACTGAGCATTGTGATGGTCTTTGGCGACTCAAAACCACTTTTATATAAAAGAGTTTATTAACTATTTCGTGAAATACGAAAAACACAATATGCTTATAATACACAATATGCTTAGTCCTTACCCTAAACTAAACATAAACAGAACAACACATTTTAAAATTTCATTCATTACCTATTACATTCTAGAGCGGGGATTCGAACCTAGGACCTATAACGAGTCAGAGGTATTACCCACTTGGCAACAACTATAAGGTGTCTATCTAGTTTACATTTTCGTAATAAAAATACATTTACGAAATGCGTGTAGCGAATACTACGGTGTGGGAAAAACATCGTGAGGAAACCTACCTGTTCCCAGAACAGGTAATAGTTAGTGCTTGTAAATGGCCACATTTATTTTTATTTATTTATTTCCATAAATGTATAATAATGTCCTAACAGGAAAACCTTACGACATTTTTGGAGTAACAATAAAAAAATTTTTAACATAACGTAACAACACATAGGTACAAGTACATAAGAAAACAAACAGAGAGACTAACTCATTTCGTAACATATGTAGCGCATGGCAATCCTCTTAAAGTCAGGCTTACTGCAGATGCAGAGGTCAACCAGGCCGTTAAGCAGCCGGATGCTACCCACCAGCGGCGACTGCCGGAGCAGCTCGGTACAACACCAGGGCACCTGCAAAAACCTTGAAAACCTTGAAAAGGACGAGAGTCCTTTTCAGGAATATCCTTGAAGGACGAGAGTCCTTTCCAGGAATATCCTTAAAAACCATAGTCCTTTCAGGAATATCCTTAAAGGACGAGAGTCCTTTTCAGGAATATCCTTAAAGGAAGAGAGTCCTTTTCGGGAATATACTTAAAGGACCATAGTCCTTTTTAGTAATATCCTTAAAGGAAGAGAGTCCTTTTCAGGAATATCCTTGAAGGACGATAGTCCTTTTCAGGAATATCCTTAAAGGACAAAAGTCCTTTTCAGGAATATCCTTAACGGACGAGAGTCCTTTTCATGAATATCCTTGAAGGACGAGAGTCCTTTTCAAGAATATCCTTAAAGGACCATAGTCCTTTTCAGGAATATCCTTGAAGGACGAGAGTCCTTTTCAGGAATATCCTTGAAGGACGAGAGTCCTTTTCAGGAATATCCTTGAAGGACGATATTCCTTTTCAGGAATATCCTTAAAGGAAGAGGGTCCTTTTCAGGTATATCCTTGAAGGACGAGAGTCCTTTTCAGGAATATCCTTAACGGACGAGAGTCCTTTTCAGGAATATCCTAGAAGGACGAGAGTTCTTTTCAAGAATATCCTTAAAGGACCATAGTCCTTTTCAGGAATATCCTTAAAGGACGAGAGTCGTTTTCAGGAATATCATTGAAGGACGATAGTCCTTTTCAGGAATATACTTAAAGGACAATAGTCCTTTTCAGGAATATCCTTGAAGGACCATAGTCCTTTTCAGGAATATCCTTGAAGGACGAGAGTCCTTTTCAGGAATATCCTTAAAGGACCATAGTCCTTTTCAGGAATATCCTTAAAGGAAGAGAGTCCTTTTCAGGAATATCCTTGAAGGACGATAGTCCTTTTCAGGAATATCCTTAAAGGACGAGAGTCCTTTTCATGAATATCCTTGAAGGACGAGAGTCCTTTTCAAGAATATCCTTAAAGGACCATAGTCCTTTTCAGGAATATCCTTAAAGGACGAGAGTCCTTTTCAGGAATATCCTTAAAGGACCATAGTCCTTTTCAGGAATATCCTTAAAGGAAGAGAGTCCTTTTCAGGAATATTCTTGAAGGACGATAGTCCTTTTCAGGAATATCCTTAAAGGAAGAGAGTCCTTTTCAGGAATATCCTTAAAGTACGAGAGTCCTTTTCAGGAATATCCTTAAAGGACGAGAGTCCTTATCAGGAATATCCTTAAAGGACCATAGTCCTTAAAGGAATATCCTTAAAGGACGAGAGTCCTTTTCATGAATATCCTTAAAGGAAGAGAGTCCTTTTCAGGAATATCCTTAAAGTACGAGAGTCCTTTTCAGGAATATCCTTAAAGGACGAGAGTCCTTTTCAGGAATATCCTTAAAGGACCATAGTCCTTAAAGGAATATCCTTAAAGGACGAGAGTCTTTTTCAGGAATATCCTTAAAGGAAGAGAGTCCTTTTCAGGAATATCCTTAAAGTACGAGAGTCCTTTTCAGGAATATCCTTGAAGGACGAAAGTCCTTTTCAGGAATATCCTTAAAAGACCATAGTCCTTAAAGGAATATCCTTGAAGGACGACATTCCTGTTCAGGAATATCCTTGAAGGACGATAGTCCTTTTCAGAAATATCCTTAAAGGAAGAGAGTCCTTTTCAGGAATATCCTTGAAGGACGAGAGTCCTTTTCAGGAATATCCTTGAAGGACGATATTCCTTTTCAGGAATATCCTTAAAGGAAGAGGGTCCTTTTCAGGTATATCCTTGAAGGACGAGAGTCCTTTTCAGGAATATCCTTAACGGACGAGAGTCCTTTTCAGGAATATCCTAGAAGGACGAGAGTTCTTTTCAAGAATATCCTTAAAGGACCATAGTCCTTTTCAGGAATATCCTTAAAGGACGAGAGTCGTTTTCAGGAATATCATTGAAGGACGATAGTCCTTTTCAGGAATATACTTAAAGGACAATAGTCCTTTTCAGGAATATCCTTGAAGGACCATAGTCCTTTTCAGGAATATCCTTGAAGGACGAGAGTCCTTTTCAGGAATATCCTTAAAGGACCATAGTCCTTTTCAGGAATATTCTTAAAGGAAGAGAGTCCTTTTCAGGAATATCCTTGAAGGACGATAGTCCTTTTCAGGAATATCCTTAAAGGACAATAGTCCTTTTCAGGAATATCCTTGAAGGACCATAGTCCTTTTCAGGAATATCCTTGAAGGACGAGAGTCCTTTTCAGGAATATCCTTGAAGGACGACATTCCTGTTCAGGAATATCCTTGAAGGACGATAGTCCTTTTCAGAAATATCCCTGAGTGACGATTGTTCTTTTCAGGAATATCCTTAAAGGACGAGAGTCCTTTTCAGGAATATCCTTAAAGGAAGAGAGTCCTTTTCAGGAATATCCTTGAAGGACGAGAGTTCTTTTCAAGAATATCCTTAAAGGACCATAGTCCTTTTCAGGAATATCCTTAAAGGACGAGAGTCGTTTTCAGGAATATCATTGAAGGACGATAGTCCTTTTCAGGAATATACTTAAAGGACAATAGTCCTTTTCAGGAATATCCTTGAAGGACCATAGTCCTTTTCAGGAATATCCTTGAAGGACGAGAGTCCTTTTCAGGAATATCCTTAAAGGACCATAGTCCTTTTCAGGAATATTCTTAAAGGAAGAGAGTCCTTTTCAGGAATATCCTTGAAGGACGATAGTCCTTTTCAGGAATATCCTTAAAGGACGAGAGTCCTTTTCATGAATATCCTTGAAGGACGAGAGTCCTTTTCAAGAATATCCTTAAAGGACCATAGTCCTTTTCAGGAATATCCTTAAAGGACGAGAGTCCTTTTCAGGAATATCCTTAAAGGACCATAGTCCTTTTCAGGAATATCCTTAAAGGAAGAGAGTCCTTTTCAGGAATATTCTTGAAGGACGATAGTCCTTTTCAGGAATATCCTTAAAGGAAGAGAGTCCTTTTCAGGAATATCCTTAAAGTACGAGAGTCCTTTTCAGGAATATCCTTAAAGGACGAGAGTCCTTATCAGGAATATCCTTAAAGGACCATAGTCCTTAAAGGAATATCCTTAAAGGACCGACCGATTTTTTAAGACCGATTTTTTAAGATGAAAAACCATGTATGTATATTTTTTAAGTATAAAAAAAAGTTTAATATAATATATGACAAAAAAGTTTAAATCGAAATAATTTTTATGCATTGACGTATATTGAATTCCAAATTATTTGTAATTTATATATATTAATGAATAGCTGACATATTTTACATTTATAAAATTGTCGAACTTTCTATAATTTTTTTGAAATTTACTTCTACTTATATTTTTATTATTTAGCTTTATAATAAGTCAAAAAAAAATACCTGAGTAAAATATCATAGATAAATTGACAAAAAAATATTAAAAATGTATGTTAAAAAAACAAAAAAATGTGATCTCAAGTTATTTATACATTTTCTTAATGTTTATATTACAGAAATAAATATTAAGAGAGTGTATAACGCATATTTTAAATTTTACGTATATGGGTGTACTTTTTCGCAAACAAAACCCTTTTATAAATCGAATAAATAAATTATTACTATTTCAAACTTCAGTCAACGTTTGGTGCTTAAATGTGAAAAACTAAATCCATATACGTAAACTATTAAAAACAATTATAAATGCGTGCAAAATAAGTGTATGTTTATATAAAAATACATACAAAACATGAAAAATAACACTCATGTAATTATTAATATATGGAATAAATACCAGCGAATATAATTTTCCTTTCATTCAATTGGAAATGAAAGAGAAATTATATTCAAAAGTTCCTTGTCTACTAAAAACATATACATTTATTCA
The DNA here is from genome assembly GCA_030578115.1 of Leucoptera coffeella. Classification (NCBI taxonomy): domain Eukaryota; kingdom Metazoa; phylum Arthropoda; class Insecta; order Lepidoptera; family Lyonetiidae; genus Leucoptera; species Leucoptera coffeella. The sequence goes on along the minus strand of JAMBLF010000552.1, from coordinate 86,025 downwards.
AAAATGTATGTTTTAACATCTATTTGGATCATTCCATACTTATGTGCTGGTCCTACATTATACAAAGGACTAAAAATGTCTTATATTTTTGTTTCAATCAATATTTCAATGTCATTTTGATTCTATTGCATTTGTGTAGCGCAAAGCATTTTGGTAAAAAGGAAAAAAATGTAAAGTAAATTTTCATTTATGTCATAAAATATCGTCTAAATAAACTTTTTGTGTACAAATGTCTAAAAAGATCAGAAAATTTAGTTTTTGTTTGTATTACAAAACTAGATTGAACAGAATTCTGATAAATGTAGTTACTTTTTAAGCTAAATCGATATATTTTACAACTTGGACTAAGATTAACCTAATAAGATGGTACATTTCTTAGATTAAAATAGTTAATACCTTTTGCATTTCTACAAATGTGCTTTTTTCATGCCATCAAGCATTTTTCTTAATATTTTTAACATTTTTTCACTATTAGTATACAGTAAATTAGAAAACTTTGTAAAAATATGCAAAAAAAAACCTTTTTTTCTGAGTTGTAAATAGGGTTTAGCTTAAAAGTGCAAAATATAGATTTTTCATGTTTTTTGTATGAACGTGAGAGGAAGAATGAAGGAATAAAATAATCTCGAATTCACATGAATTGAAAATACATAGATACAAGTCTTAATACCTGCTTTTTATTTAATCTCCTAATACACACCTTACATATACATTCACGTTCTTTAATCCCTTTCGGAGTGGACAAAACCTTGGTGAGAATCATATCTCCAAGGTCACTTTTTAGCATGAATATTGGGGTTGTAATGTTATGGAATTTTAGTGACAGGTACCTAGCCTAACGCCGAACAGATTCCATTGAGCCCTAATCTTCTCCTACGACATACGAAGAACGGCAGCTAGTTTGCATTCTTTGTATGTTCCAGACTAGTACGGGACATACCTTTGCATTCACGACCATAAAATCCTTTTCGAGACAGAGGTTGAGTGTCGACTATTAACTCATTCGACACCGCGCCATTTTTTAGCGTCTTACTAGCGGAGCCGCCATACAAACGGTCATGAACACGCTAGGCGTGTCCGCGGCTTTGCGAATTAGAAAAAATGAACACGCCACGCGTGTCCACTGGCTCTACGCGAAGTTTAATGTTTCTAAATACGTTAATTATTCATTGTGGTAGTTTATTTCCTTAGTTCTGTTTGTGCAACGAAAGAGATAAGATTGTGGCAACAGTATAGTGATTTTAAACCGGGAATTATGGCGGAATATGGATATTCTGGTAAGTAGGTAAATTAAATATGTTGTGATTCTCAAACTTATATATTATTAAATTTATAATATTTTTTGTTTGTATGGTATTATATTATTTACTCATCTATGGACTAAAATCACTCAGAAACATATTATTGTGTTTGTACTAATATTATAATAAACAAGCTAACGTAGTGAGTTTGATGGAAAGTTAAGCAAACTTTTAGAACCTCTGGTCGAATATTCAAAGTGAACACGCGTAGCGTGTTCTTGGCATTACACAAGGTATTCATTTTTAGTATAAATATAACTTCTTTCAAAGTAGAAATCACGTGAAGATATGGTTATTCGTGTGGTAAATACCATGTACACAAATTCTTATTAATTTTTTTCATGTACTTTTCGAGATATACTCGAAAATTTATGCACACACGAGGCGTGTCCGCGGCGCGGCTAGTAGAATTTTGAAGAACACGCTACGCGTGTCGTTGGCTCTGAATGAGTTAACTGAGCATTGTGATGGTCTTTGGCGACTCAAAACCACTTTTATATAAAAGAGTTTATTAACTATTTCGTGAAATACGAAAAACACAATATGCTTATAATACACAATATGCTTAGTCCTTACCCTAAACTAAACATAAACAGAACAACACATTTTAAAATTTCATTCATTACCTATTACATTCTAGAGCGGGGATTCGAACCTAGGACCTATAACGAGTCAGAGGTATTACCCACTTGGCAACAACTATAAGGTGTCTATCTAGTTTACATTTTCGTAATAAAAATACATTTACGAAATGCGTGTAGCGAATACTACGGTGTGGGAAAAACATCGTGAGGAAACCTACCTGTTCCCAGAACAGGTAATAGTTAGTGCTTGTAAATGGCCACATTTATTTTTATTTATTTATTTCCATAAATGTATAATAATGTCCTAACAGGAAAACCTTACGACATTTTTGGAGTAACAATAAAAAAATTTTTAACATAACGTAACAACACATAGGTACAAGTACATAAGAAAACAAACAGAGAGACTAACTCATTTCGTAACATATGTAGCGCATGGCAATCCTCTTAAAGTCAGGCTTACTGCAGATGCAGAGGTCAACCAGGCCGTTAAGCAGCCGGATGCTACCCACCAGCGGCGACTGCCGGAGCAGCTCGGTACAACACCAGGGCACCTGCAAAAACCTTGAAAACCTTGAAAAGGACGAGAGTCCTTTTCAGGAATATCCTTGAAGGACGAGAGTCCTTTCCAGGAATATCCTTAAAAACCATAGTCCTTTCAGGAATATCCTTAAAGGACGAGAGTCCTTTTCAGGAATATCCTTAAAGGAAGAGAGTCCTTTTCGGGAATATACTTAAAGGACCATAGTCCTTTTTAGTAATATCCTTAAAGGAAGAGAGTCCTTTTCAGGAATATCCTTGAAGGACGATAGTCCTTTTCAGGAATATCCTTAAAGGACAAAAGTCCTTTTCAGGAATATCCTTAACGGACGAGAGTCCTTTTCATGAATATCCTTGAAGGACGAGAGTCCTTTTCAAGAATATCCTTAAAGGACCATAGTCCTTTTCAGGAATATCCTTGAAGGACGAGAGTCCTTTTCAGGAATATCCTTGAAGGACGAGAGTCCTTTTCAGGAATATCCTTGAAGGACGATATTCCTTTTCAGGAATATCCTTAAAGGAAGAGGGTCCTTTTCAGGTATATCCTTGAAGGACGAGAGTCCTTTTCAGGAATATCCTTAACGGACGAGAGTCCTTTTCAGGAATATCCTAGAAGGACGAGAGTTCTTTTCAAGAATATCCTTAAAGGACCATAGTCCTTTTCAGGAATATCCTTAAAGGACGAGAGTCGTTTTCAGGAATATCATTGAAGGACGATAGTCCTTTTCAGGAATATACTTAAAGGACAATAGTCCTTTTCAGGAATATCCTTGAAGGACCATAGTCCTTTTCAGGAATATCCTTGAAGGACGAGAGTCCTTTTCAGGAATATCCTTAAAGGACCATAGTCCTTTTCAGGAATATCCTTAAAGGAAGAGAGTCCTTTTCAGGAATATCCTTGAAGGACGATAGTCCTTTTCAGGAATATCCTTAAAGGACCATAGTCCTTTTCATGAATATCCTTGAAGGACGAGAGTCCTTTTCAAGAATATCCTTAAAGGACCATAGTCCTTTTCAGGAATATCCTTAAAGGACGAGAGTCCTTTTCAGGAATATCCTTAAAGGACCATAGTCCTTTTCAGGAATATCCTTAAAGGAAGAGAGTCCTTTTCAGGAATATTCTTGAAGGACGATAGTCCTTTTCAGGAATATCCTTAAAGGAAGAGAGTCCTTTTCAGGAATATCCTTGAAGGACGAGAGTCCTTTCCAGGAATATCCTTAAAAACCATAGTCCTTTCAGGAATATCCTTAAAGGACGAGAGTCCTTTTCAGGAATATCCTTAAAGGAAGAGAGTCCTTTTCGGGAATATACTTAAAGGACCATAGTCCTTTTTAGTAATATCCTTAAAGGAAGAGAGTCCTTTTCAGGAATATCCTTGAAGGACGATAGTCCTTTTCAGGAATATCCTTAAAGGACAAAAGTCCTTTTCAGGAATATCCTTAACGGACGAGAGTCCTTTTCATGAATATCCTTGAAGGACGAGAGTCCTTTTCAAGAATATCCTTAAAGGACCATAGTCCTTTTCAGGAATATCCTTGAAGGACGAGAGTCCTTTTCAGGAATATCCTTGAAGGACGAGAGTCCTTTTCAGGAATATCCTTGAAGGACGATATTCCTTTTCAGGAATATCCTTAAAGGAAGAGGGTCCTTTTCAGGTATATCCTTGAAGGACGAGAGTCCTTTTCAGGAATATCCTTAACGGACGAGAGTCCTTTTCAGGAATATCCTAGAAGGACGAGAGTTCTTTTCAAGAATATCCTTAAAGGACCATAGTCCTTTTCAGGAATATCCTTAAAGGACGAGAGTCGTTTTCAGGAATATCATTGAAGGACGATAGTCCTTTTCAGGAATATACTTAAAGGACAATAGTCCTTTTCAGGAATATCCTTGAAGGACCATAGTCCTTTTCAGGAATATCCTTGAAGGACGAGAGTCCTTTTCAGGAATATCCTTAAAGGACCATAGTCCTTTTCAGGAATATCCTTAAAGGAAGAGAGTCCTTTTCAGGAATATCCTTGAAGGACGATAGTCCTTTTCAGGAATATCCTTAAAGGACGAGAGTCCTTTTCATGAATATCCTTGAAGGACGAGAGTCCTTTTCAAGAATATCCTTAAAGGACCATAGTCCTTTTCAGGAATATCCTTAAAGGACGAGAGTCCTTTTCAGGAATATCCTTAAAGGACCATAGTCCTTTTCAGGAATATCCTTAAAGGAAGAGAGTCCTTTTCAGGAATATTCTTGAAGGACGATAGTCCTTTTCAGGAATATCCTTAAAGGAAGAGAGTCCTTTTCAGGAATATCCTTAAAGTACGAGAGTCCTTTTCAGGAATATCCTTAAAGGACGAGAGTCCTTATCAGGAATATCCTTAAAGGACCATAGTCCTTAAAGGAATATCCTTAAAGGACGAGAGTCCTTTTCATGAATATCCTTAAAGGAAGAGAGTCCTTTTCAGGAATATCCTTAAAGTACGAGAGTCCTTTTCAGGAATATCCTTAAAGGACGAGAGTCCTTTTCAGGAATATCCTTAAAAGACCATAGTCCTTAAAGGAATATCCTTGAAGGACGACATTCCTGTTCAGGAATATCCTTGAAGGACGATAGTCCTTTTCAGAAATATCCTTAAAGGAAGAGAGTCCTTTTCAGGAATATCCTTGAAGGACGAGAGTCCTTTTCAGGAATATCCTTGATGGACGATATTCCTTTTCAGGAATATCCTTAAAGGAAGAGGGTCCTTTTCAGGTATATCCTTGAAGGACGAGAGTCCTTTTCAGGAATATCCTTAACGGACGAGAGTCCTTTTCAGGAATATCCTAGAAGGACGAGAGTTCTTTTCAAGAATATCCTTAAAGGACCATAGTCCTTTTCAGGAATATCCTTAAAGGACGAGAGTAGTTTTCAGGAATATCATTGAAGGACGATAGTCCTTTTCAGGAATATACTTAAAGGACAATAGTCCTTTTCAGGAATATCCTTGAAGGACCATAGTCCTTTTCAGGAATATCCTTGAAGGACGAGAGTCCTTTTCAGGAATATCCTTAAAGGACCATAGTCCTTTTCAGGAATATTCTTAAAGGAAGAGAGTCCTTTTCAGGAATATCCTTGAAGGACGATAGTCCTTTTCAGGAATATCCTTAAAGGACAATAGTCCTTTTCAGGAATATCCTTGAAGGACCATAGTCCTTTTCAGGAATATCCTTGAAGGACGAGAGTCCTTTTCAGGAATATCCTTGAAGGACGACATTCCTGTTCAGGAATATCCTTGAAGGACGATAGTCCTTTTCAGAAATATCCCTGAGTGACGATTGTTCTTTTCAGGAATATCCTTAAAGGACGAGAGTCCTTTTCAGGAATATCCTTAAAGGAAGAGAGTCCTTTTCAGGAATATCCTGAAAGTACGAGAGTCCTTTTCAGGAATATCCTTTAAGGACGAGAGGCCTTATCAGGAATATCCTTAAAGGACCATTGTCCTTAAAGGAATATCCTTAAAGGACGAGAGTCCTTTTCAGGAATATCCTTAAAGGAAGAGAGTCCTTTTCAGGAATATCCTTAAAGTACGAGAGTCCTTTTCAGGAATATCCTTGAAGGACGAGAGTCCTTTTCAGGAATATCCTTAAAGGACCATAGTCCTTTTCAGGAATATCCATAAATGACGAGAGTCCTTTTCAAAAATATCCTTAAAGGACGAGAGTACTTTTCGGGAATATACTTAAAGGACCATAGTCCTTTTTAGTAATATCCTTAAAGGAAGAGAGTCCTTTTCAGGAATATCCTTAAAGGACGATAGTCCTTTTCAGGAATATCCTTAAAGGACAAAAGTCCTTTTCAGGAATATCCTTGAAGGACCATAGTCCTTTTCAGGAATATCCTTGAAGGACGAGAGTCCTTTTCAGGAATATCCTTGAAGGACGATAGTCCTTTTCAGGAATATCCTTAAAGGAAGAGGGTTCTTTTCAGGTATATCCTTGAAGGACGAGAGTCCTTTTCAGGAATATCCTTAACGGACGAGAGTCCTTTTCATGAATATCCTTGAAGGACGAGAGTCCTTTTCAAGAATATCCTTAAAGGACCATAGTCCTTTTCAGGAATATCCTTAAAGGACGAGAGTCCTTTTCAGGAATATCCTTAAAGGACCATAGTCCTTTTCAGGAATATCCTTAAAGGAAGAGAGTCCTTTTCAGGAATATTCTTGAAGGACGATAGTCCTTTTCAGGAATATCCTTAAAGGAAGAGAGTCCTTTTCAGGAATATCCTTAAAGTACGAGAGTCCTTTTCAGGAATATCCTTAAAGGACGAGAGTCCTTATCAGGAATATCCTTAAAGGACCATAGTCCTTAAAGGAATATCCTTAAAGGACGAGAGTCCTTTTCATGAATATCCTTAAAGGAAGAGAGTCCTTTTCAGGAATATCCTTAAAGTACGAGAGTCCTTTTCAGGAATATCCTTAAAGGACGAGAGTGCTTTTCAGGAATATCCTTAAAGGACCATAGTCCTTAAAGGAATATCCTTAAAGGACGAGAGTCTTTTTCAGGAATATCCTTAAAGGAAGAGAGTCCTTTTCAGGAATATCCTTAAAGTACGAGAGTCCTTTTCAGGAATATCCTTGAAGGACGAAAGTCCTTTTCAGGAATATCCTTAAAAGACCATAGTCCTTAAAGGAATATCCTTGAAGGACGACATTCCTGTTCAGGAATATCCTTGAAGGACGATAGTCCTTTTCAGAAATATCCTTAAAGGAAGAGAGTCCTTTTCAGGAATATCCTTAAAGTACGAGAGTCCTTTTCAGGAATATCCTAAAAGGACGAAAGTCCTTATCAGGAATATCCTTAAAGGACCATAGTCCTTAAAGGAATATCCTTAAAGGACGAGAGTCCTTTTCAGGAATATCCTTAAAGGAAGAGAGTCCTTTTCAGGAATATCCTTAAAGTACGAGAGTCCTTTTCAAGAATATCCTTGAAGGACGAGAGTCCTTTTCAGGAATATCCTTAAAGGACCATAGTCCTTTTCAGAAATATCCATAAATGACGAGAGTCCTTTTCAAAAATATCCTTAAAGGACGAAAGTCCTTTTCGGGAATATACTTAAAGGACCATAGTCCTTTTCAGGAATATCCTTGAAGGACGATAGTCCTTTTCAGAAATATCCCTAAAGGATGAGAGTCATTTTCAGGAATATCCTTGAAGGACGAGAGTCCTTTTCAGGAATATCCTTGAAGGACCATAGTCCTTTTCAGGAATATCCTTGAAGGACGAGAGTCCTTTTCAGAAATATCCCTAAAGGATGAGAGTCCTTTTCAGGAATATCCTTGAAGGACGATAGTCCTTTTCAGGAATATCCTTAAAGGACAATAGTCCTTTTCAGGAATATCCTTGAAGGACCATAGTCCTTTTCAGGAATATCCTTGAAGGACGAGAGTCCTTTTCAGGAATATCCTTGAAGGACGACATTCCTGTTCAGGAATATCCTTGAAGGACGATAGTCCTTTTCAGAAATATCCCTGAGTGACGATTGTTCTTTTCAGGAATATCCTTAAAGGACGAGAGTCCTTTTCAGGAATATCCTTAAAGGAAGAGAGTCCTTTTCAGGAATATCCTGAAAGTACGAGAGTCCTTTTCAGGAATATCCTTTAAGGACGAGAGTCCTTATCAGGAATATCCTTAAAGGACCATTGTCCTTAAAGGAATATCCTTAAAGGACGAGAGTCCTTTTCAGGAATATCCTTAAAGGAAGAGAGTCCTTTTCAGGAATATCCTTAAAGTACGAGAGTCCTTTTCAGGAATATCCTTGAAGGACGAGAGTCCTTTTCAGGAATATCCTTAAAGGACCATAGTCCTTTTCAGGAATATCCATAAATGACGAGAGTCCTTTTCAAAAATATCCTTAAAGGACGAGAGTCCTTTTCGGGAATATACTTAAAGGACCATAGTCCTTTTTAGTAATATCCTTAAAGGAAGAGAGTCCTTTTCAGGAATATCCTTGAAGGACGATAGTCCTTTTCAGGAATATCCTTAAAGGACAAAAGTCCTTTTCAGGAATATCCTTAAAGGACCATAGTCCTTTTCAGGAATATCCTTGAAGGACGAGAGTCCTTTTCAGGAATATCCTTGAAGGACGATAGTCCTTTTCAGGAATATCCTTAAAGGAAGAGGGTTCTTTTCAGGTATATCCTTGAAGGACGAGAGTCCTTTTCAGGAATATCCTTAACGGACGAGAGTCCTTTTCATGAATATCCTTGAAGGACGAGAGTCCTTTTCAAGAATATCCTTAAAGGACCATAGTCCTTTTCAGGAATATCCTTAAAGGACGAGAGTCCTTTTCAGGAATATCCTTAAAGGACCATAGTCCTTTTCAGGAATATCCTTAAAGGAAGAGAGTCCTTTTCAGGAATATTCTTGAAGGACGATAGTCCTTTTCAGGAATATCCTTAAAGGAAGAGAGTCCTTTTCAGGAATATCCTTAAAGTACGAGAGTCCTTTTCAGGAATATCCTTAAAGGACGAGAGTCCTTATCAGGAATATCCTTAAAGGACCATAGTCCTTAAAGGAATATCCTTAAAGGACGAGAGTCCTTTTCATGAATATCCTTAAAGGAAGAGAGTCCTTTTCAGGAATATCCTTAAAGTACGAGAGTCCTTTTCAGGAATATCCTTAAAGGACGAGAGTCCTTTTCAGGAATATCCTTAAAGGAATATCCTTAAAGGACGAGAGTCTTTTTCAGGAATATCCTTAAAGGAAGAGAGTCCTTTTCAGGAATATCCTTAAAGTACGAGAGTCCTTTTCAGGAATATCCTTGAAGGACGAACGTCCTTTTCAGGAATATCCTTAAAAGACCATTGTCCTTAAAGGAATATCCTTGAAGGACGACATTCCTGTTCAGGAATATCCTTGAAGGACGAAAGTCCTTTTCAGAAATATCCTTAAAGGAAGAGAGTCCTTTTCAGGAATATCCTTTAAGTACGAGAGTCCTTTTCAGGAATATCCTAAAAGGACGAAAGTCCTTATCAGGAATATCCTTAAAGGACCATAGTCCTTAAAGGAATATCCTTAAAGGACGAGAGTCCTTTTCAGGAATATCCTTAAAGGAAGAGAGTCCTTTTCAGGAATATCCTTAAAGTACGAGAGTCCTTTTCAAGAATATGCTTGAAGGACGAGAGTCCTTTTCAGGAATATCCTTAAAGGACCATAGTCCTTTTCAGAAATATCCATAAATGACGAGAGTCCTTTTCAAAAATATCCTTAAAGGACGAAAGTCCTTTTCGGGAATATACTTAAAGGACCATAGTCCTTTTCAGGAATATCCTTGAAGGACCATAGTCCTTTTCAGGAATATCCTTGACGGACCATAGTCCTTTTCAGGAATATCCTTAAAGGACGAGAGTCCTTTTCAGGAATATCCTTGAAGGACGAGAGTCTTTTTCAGGAATATCCTTGAAGTAGGACAGTACTTTTCAGGAATATCCTTAAAGGACCAGAGTCCTTTTCAGAAATATCCTTGAAGTACGACAGTCCTTTTCAGGAATATCCTTTAAGGACGAGAGTGCTTTTCAGGAATATCCTTGACGGACCATAGTCCTTTTCAGGAATATCCTTGAAGGACGAGAGTCCTTTTCAGGAATATCCTTGACGGACCATAGTCCTTTTCAGGAATATACTTGACGGACCATAGTCCTTTTCAGGAATATCCTTAAAGGACGAGAGTCCTTTTCAGGAATATCCTTGAAGGAAGAGAGTCCTTTTCAGGAATATCCTTGACGGACCATAGTCCTTTTCAGGAATATCCTTGAAGGACGATAGTCCTTTTCAGGAATATCGTTGAAGGATGACAGTCTTTTTCAGGAATATCCTTGAAGGACGACAGTCCTTTTTAGGAATATCCTTGAAGGACGAGAGTCCTTTTCAGGAATATCCTTAAAGGACAAGAGTCCTTTTCAGGAATATCCTTGAAGGACGGGAGTCCTTTTCAGGAATATCCTTAAAGGACAAGAGTCCTTTTCAGGAATATCCTTTAAGGACAAGAGTCCTTTTCAGGAATATCCTTGACGGACCGAAATCCTTTTCAGGAATATCCTTGAAGGACGTGAGTCCTTTTCAGGAATATCCTTAAAGGACGAGAGTCCTTTTCAGGAATATCCTTAAAGGACGAGAGTCCTTTTAAGGAATATCCTTGACGGACCATAGTCCTTTTCAGGAATATCCTTAAAGGACAAGAGTCCTTTTCAGGAATATCCTTGACGGACCATAGTCCTTTTCAAGAATATCCTTAAAGGACGAGAGTCCTTTTCAGGAATATACTTAAAGGACAAGAGTCCTTTTCAGGAATATCCTTGACGGACCAAAATCCTTTTCAGGAATATCCTTGAAGGACGTGAGTCCTTTTCAGGAATATCCTTGAAGGACGAGAGTCCTTTTCAGGAATATCCTTAAAGGACGAGAGTCCTTTTCAGGAATATCCTTGAAGGACGAGAGTCTTTTTCAGGAATATCCTTGAAGGACGGGAGTCCTTTTCAGGAATATCCTTAAAGGACAAGAGTCCTTTTCAGGAATATCCTTTAAGGACAAGAGTCCTTTTCAGGAATATCCTTGACGGACCAAAATCCTTTTCAGGAATATCCTTGAAGGACGTGAGTCCTTTTCAGGAATATCCTTAAAGGACGAGAGTCCTTTTCAGGAATATCCTTAAAGGACGAGAGTCCTTTTAAGGAATATCCTTGACGGACCATAGTCCTTTTCAGGAATATCCTTAAAGGACAAGAGTCCTTTTCAGGAATATCCTTGACGGACCATAGTCCTTTTCAAGAATATCCTTGAAGGACGAGAGTCCTTTTCAGGAATATACTTAAAGGACAAGAGTCCTTTTCAGGAATATCCTTGACGGACCAAAATCCTTTTCAGGAATATCCTTGAAGGACGTGAGTCCTTTTCAGGAATATCCTTGAAGGACGAGAGTCCTTTTCAGGAATATCCTTAAAGGACGAGAGTCCTTTTCAGGAATATCCTTAAAGTACGAGAGTCCTTTTCAGGAATATCCTTAAAGGACGAGAGTCCTTATCAGGAATATCCTTAAAGGACCATAGTCCTTAAAGGAATATCCTTAAAGGACGAGAGTCCTTTTCATGAATATCCTTAAAGGAAGAGAGTCCTTTTCAGGAATATCCTTAAAGTACGAGAGTCCTTTTCAGGAATATCCTTAAAGGACGAGAGTGCTTTTCAGGAATATCCTTAAAGGACCATAGTCCTTAAAGGAATATCCTTAAAGGACGAGAGTCTTTTTCAGGAATATCCTTAAAGGAAGAGAGTCCTTTTCAGGAATATCCTTAAAGTACGAGAGTCCTTTTCAGGAATATCCTTGAAGGACGAAAGTCCTTTTCAGGAATATCCTTAAAAGACCATAGTCCTTAAAGGAATATCCTTGAAGGACGACATTCCTGTTCAGGAATATCCTTGAAGGACGATAGTCCTTTTCAGAAATATCCTTAAAGGAAGAGAGTCCTTTTCAGGAATATCCTTAAAGTACGAGAGTCCTTTTCAGGAATATCCTAAAAGGACGAAAGTCCTTATCAGGAATATCCTTAAAGGACCATAGTCCTTAAAGGAATATCCTTAAAGGACGAGAGTCCTTTTCAGGAATATCCTTAAAGGAAGAGAGTCCTTTTCAGGAATATCCTTAAAGTACGAGAGTCCTTTTCAAGAATATCCTTGAAGGACGAGAGTCCTTTTCAGGAATATCCTTAAAGGACCATAGTCCTTTTCAGAAATATCCATAAATGACGAGAGTCCTTTTCAAAAATATCCTTAAAGGACGAAAGTCCTTTTCGGGAATATACTTAAAGGACCATAGTCCTTTTCAGGAATATCCTTGAAGGACGATAGTCCTTTTCAGAAATATCCCTAAAGGATGAGAGTCATTTTCAGGAATATCCTTGAAGGACGAGAGTCCTTTTCAGGAATATCCTTGAAGGACCATAGTCCTTTTCAGGAATATCCTTGAAGGACGAGAGTCCTTTTCAGAAATATCCCTAAAGGATGAGAGTCCTTTTCAGGAATATCCTTGAAGGACGATAGTCCTTTTCAGGAATATCCTTAAAGGACAATAGTCCTTTTCAGGAATATCCTTGAAGGACCATAGTCCTTTTCAGGAATATCCTTGAAGGACGAGAGTCCTTTTCAGGAATATCCTTGAAGGACGACATTCCTGTTCAGGAATATCCTTGAAGGACGATAGTCCTTTTCAGAAATATCCCTGAGTGACGATTGTTCTTTTCAGGAATATCCTTAAAGGACGAGAGTCCTTTTCAGGAATATCCTTAAAGGAAGAGAGTCCTTTTCAGGAATATCCTGAAAGTACGAGAGTCCTTTTCAGGAATATCCTTTAAGGACGAGAGTCCTTATCAGGAATATCCTTAAAGGACCATTGTCCTTAAAGGAATATCCTTAAAGGACGAGAGTCCTTTTCAGGAATATCCTTAAAGGAAGAGAGTCCTTTTCAGGAATATCCTTAAAGTACGAGAGTCCTTTTCAGGAATATCCTTGAAGGACGAGAGTCCTTTTCAGGAATATCCTTAAAGGACCATAGTCCTTTTCAGGAATATCCATAAATGACGAGAGTCCTTTTCAAAAATATCCTTAAAGGACGAGAGTCCTTTTCGGGAATATACTTAAAGGACCATAGTCCTTTTTAGTAATATCCTTAAAGGAAGAGAGTCCTTTTCAGGAATATCCTTGAAGGACGATAGTCCTTTTCAGGAATATCCTTAAAGGACAAAAGTCCTTTTCAGGAATATCCTTAAAGGACCATAGTCCTTTTCAGGAATATCCTTGAAGGACGAGAGTCCTTTTCAGGAATATCCTTGAAGGACGATAGTCCTTTTCAGGAATATCCTTAAAGGAAGAGGGTTCTTTTCAGGTATATCCTTGAAGGACGAGAGTCCTTTTCAGGAATATCCTTAACGGACGAGAGTCCTTTTCATGAATATCCTTGAAGGACGAGAGTCCTTTTCAAGAATATCCTTAAAGGACCATAGTCCTTTTCAGGAATATCCTTAAAGGACGAGAGTCCTTTTCAGGAATATCCTTAAAGGACCATAGTCCTTTTCAGGAATATCCTTAAAGGAAGAGAGTCCTTTTCAGGAATATTCTTGAAGGACGATAGTCCTTTTCAGGAATATCCTTAAAGGAAGAGAGTCCTTTTCAGGAATATCCTTAAAGTACGAGAGTCCTTTTCAGGAATATCCTTAAAGGACGAGAGTCCTTATCAGGAATATCCTTAAAGGACCATAGTCCTTAAAGGAATATCCTTAAAGGACGAGAGTCCTTTTCATGAATATCCTTAAAGGAAGAGAGTCCTTTTCAGGAATATCCTTAAAGTACGAGAGTCCTTTTCAGGAATATCCTTAAAGGACGAGAGTCCTTTTCAGGAATATCCTTAAAGGAATATCCTTAAAGGACGAGAGTCTTTTTCAGGAATATCCTTAAAGGAAGAGAGTCCTTTTCAGGAATATCCTTAAAGTACGAGAGTCCTTTTCAGGAATATCCTTGAAGGACGAACGTCCTTTTCAGGAATATCCTTAAAAGACCATTGTCCTTAAAGGAATATCCTTGAAGGACGACATTCCTGTTCAGGAATATCCTTGAAGGACGAAAGTCCTTTTCAGAAATATCCTTAAAGGAAGAGAGTCCTTTTCAGGAATATCCTTTAAGTACGAGAGTCCTTTTCAGGAATATCCTAAAAGGACGAAAGTCCTTATCAGGAATATCCTTAAAGGACCATAGTCCTTAAAGGAATATCCTTAAAGGACGAGAGTCCTTTTCAGGAATATCCTTAAAGGAAGAGAGTCCTTTTCAGGAATATCCTTAAAGTACGAGAGTCCTTTTCAAGAATATGCTTGAAGGACGAGAGTCCTTTTCAGGAATATCCTTAAAGGACCATAGTCCTTTTCAGAAATATCCATAAATGACGAGAGTCCTTTTCAAAAATATCCTTAAAGGACGAAAGTCCTTTTCGGGAATATACTTAAAGGACCATAGTCCTTTTCAGGAATATCCTTGAAGGACGATAGTCCTTTTCAGAAATATCCCTAAAGGATGAGAGTCATTTTCAGGAATATCCTTGAAGGACGAGAGTCCTTTTCAGGAATATCCTTGAAGGACCATAGTCCTTTTCAGGAATATCCTTGAAGGACGAGAGTCCTTTTCAGGAATATCCTTGAAGGATGACATTCCTGTTCAGGAATATCCTTGAAGGACGATAGTCCTTTTCAGAAATATCCCTGAAGGACGATTGTTCTTTTCAGGAATATCCTTAAAGAACGAGAGTCCTTTTCAGGAATATCCTTAAAGGACGAGAGTCCTTTTCAGGAATATCCTTAAAGGAATATCCTTAAAGGACGAGAGTCTTTTTCAGGAATATCCTTAAAGGAAGAGAGTCCTTTTCAGGAATATCCTTAAAGTACGAGAGTCCTTTTCAGGAATATCCTTGAAGGACGAACGTCCTTTTCAGGAATATCCTTAAAAGACCATTGTCCTTAAAGGAATATCCTTGAAGGACGACATTCCTGTTCAGGAATATCCTTGAAGGACGAAAGTCCTTTTCAGAAATATCCTTAAAGGAAGAGAGTCCTTTTCAGGAATATCCTTTAAGTACGAGAGTCCTTTTCAGGAATATCCTAAAAGGACGAAAGTCCTTATCAGGAATATCCTTAAAGGACCATAGTCCTTAAAGGAATATCCTTAAAGGACGAGAGTCCTTTTCAGGAATATCCTTAAAGGAAGAGAGTCCTTTTCAGGAATATCCTTAAAGGACAATAGTCCTTTTCAGGAATATCCTTGAAGGACCATAGTCCTTTTCAGGAATATCCTTGAAGGACGAGAGTCCTTTTCAGGAATATCCTTGAAGGACGACATTCCTGTTCAGGAATATCCTTGAAGGACGATAGTCCTTTTCAGAAATATCCCTGAGTGACGATTGTTCTTTTCAGGAATATCCTTAAAGGACGAGAGTCCTTTTCAGGAATATCCTTAAAGGAAGAGAGTCCTTTTCAGGAATATCCTGAAAGTACGAGAGTCCTTTTCAGGAATATCCTTGAAGGACGAACGTCCTTTTCAGGAATATCCTTAAAAGACCATTGTCCTTAAAGGAATATCCTTGAAGGACGACATTCCTGTTCAGGAATATCCTTGAAGGACGAAAGTCCTTTTCAGAAATATCCTTAAAGGAAGAGAGTCCTTTTCAGGAATATCCTTTAAGTACGAGAGTCCTTTTCAGGAATATCCTAAAAGGACGAAAGTCCTTATCAGGAATATCCTTAAAGGACCATAGTCCTTAAAGGAATATCCTTAAAGGACGAGAGTCCTTTTCAGGAATATCCTTAAAGGAAGAGAGTCCTTTTCAGGAATATCCTTAAAGTACGAGAGTCCTTTTCAAGAATATGCTTGAAGGACGAGAGTCCTTTTCAGGAATATCCTTAAAGGACCATAGTCCTTTTCAGAAATATCCATAAATGACGAGAGTCCTTTTCAAAAATATCCTTAAAGGACGAAAGTCCTTTTCGGGAATATACTTAAAGGACCATAGTCCTTTTCAGGAATATCCTTGAAGGACGATAGTCCTTTTCAGAAATATCCCTAAAGGATGAGAGTCATTTTCAGGAATATCCTTGAAGGACGAGAGTCCTTTTCAGGAATATCCTTGAAGGACCATAGTCCTTTTCAGGAATATCCTTGAAGGACGAGAGTCCTTTTCAGGAATATCCTTGAAGGATGACATTCCTGTTCAGGAATATCCTTGAAGGACGATAGTCCTTTTCAGAAATATCCCTGAAGGACGATTGTTCTTTTCAGGAATATCCTTAAAGAACGAGAGTCCTTTTCAGGAATATCCTTAAAGGACGAGAGTCCTTATCAGGAATATACTTAAAGGAAGAGAGTCCTTTTCAGGAATATCCTTAAAGGACCATAGTCCTTTTCAGGAATATCCTTAAAGGAAGAGAGTCCTTTTCAGGAATATCCTTAAAGGACCATAGTCCTTTTCAGGAATATCCTTAAAGGAAGAGAGTCCTTTTCAGGAATATCCTTGAAGGACGATAGTCCTTTTCAGGAATATCCTTAAAGGACAATAGTCCTTTTCAGGAATATCCTTGAAGGACGATAGTCCTTTTCAGGAATATCCTTAAAGGAAGAGGGTCCTTTTCAGGTATATCTTTGAAGGACGAGAGTCCTTTTCAGGAATATCCTTGAAGGACGAGAGTCCTTTTCAGGAATATCCTTAAAGGACCACAGTCCTTTTCAGGAATATCCTTGAAGGACGTGAGTCCTTTTCAGGAATATCCTTAAAGGACGAGAGTCCTTTTCAGGAATATCCTTTAAGGACGAGAGTCCTTTTCAGGAATATCCTTAAAGGACAAGAGTCCTTTTCAGAAATATCCTTGAAGGACGAGAGTCCTTTTCAGGAATATCCTTAAAGGACGAGAGTCCTTTTCAGGAATATCCTTTAAGGACGAGAGTCCTTTTCAGGAATATCCTTAAAGGACAAGAGTCCTTTTCAGAAATATCCTTGAAGGACGAGAGTCCTTTTCAGAAATATCCTTTAAGGACAAGAGTCCTTTTCAGGAATATCCTTGACGGACCAAAATCCTTTTCAGGAATATCCTTGAAGGACGAGAGTCCTTTTCAGGAATATCCTTAAAGGACAAGAGTCCTTTTCAGGAATATCCTTGAAGGACGAGAGTCCTTTTCAGGAATATCCTTTAAGGACGAGAGTCCTTTTCAGGAATATCCTTAAAGGACAAGAGTCCTTTTCAGAAATATCCTTGAAGGACGAGAGTCCTTTTCAGAAATATCCTTTAAGGACAAGAGTCCTTTTCAGGAATATCCTTAAAGGACAAGAGTCCTTTTCAGAAATATCCTTGAAGGACGAGAGTCCTTTTCAGGAATATCCTTAAAGGACAAGAGTCCTTTTCAGAAATATCCTTGAAGGACGAGAGTCCTTTTCAGGAATATCCTTGAAGTAGGACAATCCTTTTCAGGAATATCCTTGAAGGACGAGAGTCCTTTTCAGGAATATCCTTGAAGGACGAGAGTCTTTTTCAGGAATATCCTTGAAGTAGGACAGTACTTTTCAGGAATATCCTTAAAGGACGAGAGTCCTTTTCAGAAATATCCTTGAAGTACGACAGTCCTTTTCAGGAATATCCTTTAAGGACGAGAGTGCTTTTCAGGAATATCCTTGACGGACCATAGTCCTTTTCAGGAATATCCTTGAAGGACGAGAGTCCTTTTCAGGAATATCCTTGACGGACCATAGTCCTTTTCAGGAATATCCTTGACGGACCATAGTCCTTTTCAGGAATATCCTTAAAGGACGAGAGTCCTTTTCAGGAATATCCTTGAAGGACGAGAGTCTTTTTCAGGAATATCCTTGAAGTAGGACAGTACTTTTCAGGAATATCCTTAAAGGACCAGAGTCCTTTTCAGAAATATCCTTGAAGTACGACAGTCCTTTTCAGGAATATCCTTTAAGGACGAGAGTGCTTTTCAGGAATATCCTTGACGGACCATAGTCCTTTTCAGGAATATCCTTGAAGGACGAGAGTCCTTTTCAGGAATATCCTTGACGGACCATAGTCCTTTTCAGGAATATACTTGACGGACCATAGTCCTTTTCAGGAATATCCTTAAAGGACGAGAGTCCTTTTCAGGAATATCCTTGAAGGAAGAGAGTCCTTTTCAGGAATATCCTTGACGGACCATAGTCCTTTTCAGGAATATCCTTGAAGGACGATAGTCCTTTTCAGGAATATCGTTGAAGGATGACAGTCTTTTTCAGGAATATCCTTGAAGGACGACAGTCCTTTTTAGGAATATCCTTGAAGGACGAGAGTCCTTTTCAGGAATATCCTTAAAGGACAAGAGTCCTTTTCAGGAATATCCTTGAAGGACGGGAGTCCTTTTCAGGAATATCCTTAAAGGACAAGAGTCCTTTTCAGGAATATCCTTTAAGGACAAGAGTCCTTTTCAGGAATATCCTTGACGGACCGAAATCCTTTTCAGGAATATCCTTGAAGGACGTGAGTCCTTTTCAGGAATATCCTTAAAGGACGAGAGTCCTTTTCAGGAATATCCTTAAAGGACGAGAGTCCTTTTAAGGAATATCCTTGACGGACCATAGTCCTTTTCAGGAATATCCTTAAAGGACAAGAGTCCTTTTCAGGAATATCCTTGACGGACCATAGTCCTTTTCAAGAATATCCTTAAAGGACGAGAGTCCTTTTCAGGAATATACTTAAAGGACAAGAGTCCTTTTCAGGAATATCCTTGACGGACCAAAATCCTTTTCAGGAATATCCTTGAAGGACGTGAGTCCTTTTCAGGAATATCCTTAAAGGACGAGAGTCCTTTTCAGGAATATCCTTGAAGGACGAGAGTCTTTTTCAGGAATATCCTTGAAGGACGGGAGTCCTTTTCAGGAATATCCTTAAAGGACAAGAGTCCTTTTCAGGAATATCCTTTAAGGACAAGAGTCCTTTTCAGGAATATCCTTGACGGACCAAAATCCTTTTCAGGAATATCCTTGAAGGACGTGAGTCCTTTTCAGGAATATCCTTAAAGGACGAGAGTCCTTTTCAGGAATATCCTTAAAGGACGAGAGTCCTTTTAAGGAATATCCTTGACGGACCATAGTCCTTTTCAGGAATATCCTTAAAGGACAAGAGTCCTTTTCAGGAATATCCTTGACGGACCATAGTCCTTTTCAAGAATATCCTTGAAGGACGAGAGTCCTTTTCAGGAATATCCTTAAAGGACGAGAGTCCTTTTCAGGAATATCCTTGAAGGACGAGAGTCTTTTTCAGGAATATCCTTGAAGGACGGGAGTCCTTTTCAGGAATATCCTTAAAGGACAAGAGTCCTTTTCAGGAATATCCTTTAAGGACAAGAGTCCTTTTCAGGAATATCCTTGACGGACCAAAATCCTTTTCAGGAATATCCTTGAAGGACGTGAGTCCTTTTCAGGAATATCCTTAAAGGACGAGAGTCCTTTTCAGGAATATCCTTAAAGGACGAGAGTCCTTTTAAGGAATATCCTTGACGGACCATAGTCCTTTTCAGGAATATCCTTAAAGGACAAGAGTCCTTTTCAGGAATATCCTTGACGGACCATAGTCCTTTTCAAGAATATCCTTGAAGGACGAGAGTCCTTTTCAGGAATATACTTAAAGGACAAGAGTCCTTTTCAGGAATATCCTTGACGGACCAAAATCCTTTTCAGGAATATCCTTGAAGGACGTGAGTCCTTTTCAGGAATATCCTTGAAGGACGAGAGTCCTTTTCAGGAATATCCTTAAAGGACGAGAGTCCTTTTCAGGAATATCCTTAAAGTACGAGAGTCCTTTTCAGGAATATCCTTAAAGGACGAGAGTCCTTATCAGGAATATCCTTAAAGGACCATAGTCCTTAAAGGAATATCCTTAAAGGACGAGAGTCCTTTTCATGAATATCCTTAAAGGAAGAGAGTCCTTTTCAGGAATATCCTTAAAGTACGAGAGTCCTTTTCAGGAATATCCTTAAAGGACGAGAGTGCTTTTCAGGAATATCCTTAAAGGACCATAGTCCTTAAAGGAATATCCTTAAAGGACGAGAGTCTTTTTCAGGAATATCCTTAAAGGAAGAGAGTCCTTTTCAGGAATATCCTTAAAGTACGAGAGTCCTTTTCAGGAATATCCTTGAAGGACGAAAGTCCTTTTCAGGAATATCCTTAAAAGACCATAGTCCTTAAAGGAATATCCTTGAAGGACGACATTCCTGTTCAGGAATATCCTTGAAGGACGATAGTCCTTTTCAGAAATATCCTTAAAGGAAGAGAGTCCTTTTCAGGAATATCCTTAAAGTACGAGAGTCCTTTTCAGGAATATCCTAAAAGGACGAAAGTCCTTATCAGGAATATCCTTAAAGGACCATAGTCCTTAAAGGAATATCCTTAAAGGACGAGAGTCCTTTTCAGGAATATCCTTAAAGGAAGAGAGTCCTTTTCAGGAATATCCTTAAAGTACGAGAGTCCTTTTCAAGAATATCCTTGAAGGACGAGAGTCCTTTTCAGGAATATCCTTAAAGGACCATAGTCCTTTTCAGAAATATCCATAAATGACGAGAGTCCTTTTCAAAAATATCCTTAAAGGACGAAAGTCCTTTTCGGGAATATACTTAAAGGACCATAGTCCTTTTCAGGAATATCCTTGAAGGACGATAGTCCTTTTCAGAAATATCCCTAAAGGATGAGAGTCATTTTCAGGAATATCCTTGAAGGACGAGAGTCCTTTTCAGGAATATCCTTGAAGGACCATAGTCCTTTTCAGGAATATCCTTGAAGGACGAGAGTCCTTTTCAGAAATATCCCTAAAGGATGAGAGTCCTTTTCAGGAATATCCTTGAAGGACGATAGTCCTTTTCAGGAATATCCTTAAAGGACAATAGTCCTTTTCAGGAATATCCTTGAAGGACCATAGTCCTTTTCAGGAATATCCTTGAAGGACGAGAGTCCTTTTCAGGAATATCCTTGAAGGACGACATTCCTGTTCAGGAATATCCTTGAAGGACGATAGTCCTTTTCAGAAATATCCCTGAGTGACGATTGTTCTTTTCAGGAATATCCTTAAAGGACGAGAGTCCTTTTCAGGAATATCCTTAAAGGAAGAGAGTCCTTTTCAGGAATATCCTGAAAGTACGAGAGTCCTTTTCAGGAATATCCTTTAAGGACGAGAGTCCTTATCAGGAATATCCTTAAAGGACCATTGTCCTTAAAGGAATATCCTTAAAGGACGAGAGTCCTTTTCAGGAATATCCTTAAAGGAAGAGAGTCCTTTTCAGGAATATCCTTAAAGTACGAGAGTCCTTTTCAGGAATATCCTTGAAGGACGAGAGTCCTTTTCAGGAATATCCTTAAAGGACCATAGTCCTTTTCAGGAATATCCATAAATGACGAGAGTCCTTTTCAAAAATATCCTTAAAGGACGAGAGTCCTTTTCGGGAATATACTTAAAGGACCATAGTCCTTTTTAGTAATATCCTTAAAGGAAGAGAGTCCTTTTCAGGAATATCCTTGAAGGACGATAGTCCTTTTCAGGAATATCCTTAAAGGACAAAAGTCCTTTTCAGGAATATCCTTAAAGGACCATAGTCCTTTTCAGGAATATCCTTGAAGGACGAGAGTCCTTTTCAGGAATATCCTTGAAGGACGATAGTCCTTTTCAGGAATATCCTTAAAGGAAGAGGGTTCTTTTCAGGTATATCCTTGAAGGACGAGAGTCCTTTTCAGGAATATCCTTAACGGACGAGAGTCCTTTTCATGAATATCCTTGAAGGACGAGAGTCCTTTTCAAGAATATCCTTAAAGGACCATAGTCCTTTTCAGGAATATCCTTAAAGGACGAGAGTCCTTTTCAGGAATATCCTTAAAGGACCATAGTCCTTTTCAGGAATATCCTTAAAGGAAGAGAGTCCTTTTCAGGAATATTCTTGAAGGACGATAGTCCTTTTCAGGAATATCCTTAAAGGAAGAGAGTCCTTTTCAGGAATATCCTTAAAGTACGAGAGTCCTTTTCAGGAATATCCTTAAAGGACGAGAGTCCTTATCAGGAATATCCTTAAAGGACCATAGTCCTTAAAGGAATATCCTTAAAGGACGAGAGTCCTTTTCATGAATATCCTTAAAGGAAGAGAGTCCTTTTCAGGAATATCCTTAAAGTACGAGAGTCCTTTTCAGGAATATCCTTAAAGGACGAGAGTCCTTTTCAGGAATATCCTTAAAGGAATATCCTTAAAGGACGAGAGTCTTTTTCAGGAATATCCTTAAAGGAAGAGAGTCCTTTTCAGGAATATCCTTAAAGTACGAGAGTCCTTTTCAGGAATATCCTTGAAGGACGAACGTCCTTTTCAGGAATATCCTTAAAAGACCATTGTCCTTAAAGGAATATCCTTGAAGGACGACATTCCTGTTCAGGAATATCCTTGAAGGACGAAAGTCCTTTTCAGAAATATCCTTAAAGGAAGAGAGTCCTTTTCAGGAATATCCTTTAAGTACGAGAGTCCTTTTCAGGAATATCCTAAAAGGACGAAAGTCCTTATCAGGAATATCCTTAAAGGACCATAGTCCTTAAAGGAATATCCTTAAAGGACGAGAGTCCTTTTCAGGAATATCCTTAAAGGAAGAGAGTCCTTTTCAGGAATATCCTTAAAGTACGAGAGTCCTTTTCAAGAATATGCTTGAAGGACGAGAGTCCTTTTCAGGAATATCCTTAAAGGACCATAGTCCTTTTCAGAAATATCCATAAATGACGAGAGTCCTTTTCAAAAATATCCTTAAAGGACGAAAGTCCTTTTCGGGAATATACTTAAAGGACCATAGTCCTTTTCAGGAATATCCTTGAAGGACGATAGTCCTTTTCAGAAATATCCCTAAAGGATGAGAGTCATTTTCAGGAATATCCTTGAAGGACGAGAGTCCTTTTCAGGAATATCCTTGAAGGACCATAGTCCTTTTCAGGAATATCCTTGAAGGACGAGAGTCCTTTTCAGGAATATCCTTTAAGGACAAGAGTCCTTTTCAGGAATATCCTTGCAGGACGTGAGTCCTTTTCAGGAATATCCTTGAAGGACGAGAGTCCTTTTCAGGAATATCCTTAAAGGACAAGAGTCCTTTTCAGGAATATCCTTAAAGGACAAGAGTCCTTTTCAGGAATATCCTTGACGGACCAAAATCCTTTTCAGGAATATCCTTGAAGGACGTGAGTCCTTTTCAGGAATATCCTTGAAGGACGTGAGTCCTTTTCAGGAATATCCTTAAAGGACGAGAGTCCTTTTCAGGAATATCCTTAAAGGACGAGAGTCCTTTTCAGGAATATCCTTAAAGGACGAGAGTCCTTTTAAGGAATATCCTTTAAGGACGAGAGTCCTTTTCAGGAATATCCTTGAAGGACGATAGTCTTTTTCAGTAAAATCCTTGAAGTAAAATCCTTTTCCGGACTACGTTTGTCAAAACATTTGAATGACACTGTTTGTCTCTCAGAATTGAAATTCTACCGTTTTATAACCGCAGAGTATGAACAGACTTATGGATGTCAATGAAGCGAAAGTGCTTTGTCAGGATCGAGAAAAATGGTAATCCTTGATCTCTGCTTACCTCTCTAAAGGGTAATCTACCCTGCGGTAGGGATGTGTATGTGTAATGTTCATGACATACGCTTCACGACTTGTGTATACGCACTCCCGTTTTTATTATGGCGGGATAGTCAGAGGCTTGAGTGCCCTTCTCCGAAATTTCGAAGGCCCGTTAGATATTGGTCACTCGAAGCCCGCGTTTCACTAGATAGACAGCAACCAAGGCAGTGAACTGTATCGCCGTATATAAGCACTGGCTATCCTATCCTGAGGGATATGCAGGTTTCGTCATAATGTTTTCCCTCACCATAGTCCTTTTTAGGAATATCCTCAAAGGACGACAGTCCTTTTTAGGAATATCCTTGAAGGACGAGAGTCCTTTTCAGGAATATCCTTAAAGGACAAGAGTCCTTTTCAGGAATATCCTTGACGGACCATAGTCCTTTTCAAGAATATCCTTGAAGGACGAGAGTCCTTTTCAGGAATATCCTTAAAGGACAAGAGTCCTTTTCAGGAATATCCTTGACGGACCAAAATCCTTTTCAGGAATATCCTTGCAGGACGTGAGTCCTTTTCAGGAATATCCTTGAAGGACGAGAGTCCTTTTCAGGAATATCCTTTAAGGACAAGAGTCCTTTTCAGGAATATCCTTGACGGACCAAAATCCTTTTCAGGAATATCCTTGAAGGACGTGAGTCCTTTTCAGGAATATCCTTAAAGGACGAGAGTCCTTTTCAGGAATATCCTTAAAGGACGAGAGTCCTTTTAAGGAATATCCTTGACGGACCATAGTCCTTTTCAGGAATTTCCTTGAAGGACGAGAGTCCTTTTCAGGAATATCCTTGACGGACCATAGTCCTTTTCAGGAATATCCTTGAAGGACGAGAGTCCTTTTCAGGAATATCCTTGACGGACCATAGTCCTTTTCAGGAATTTCCTTGAAGGACGAGAGTCCTTTTTAGGAATATCCTTGACGAACCATAGTCCTTTTCAGGAATATCCTTGAAGGACGAGAGTCCTTTTCAGGAATATCCTTGAAGGACGAGTCCTTTTCAGGAATATCCTTGACGGACCATAGTCCTTTTCAGGAATATCCTTGAAGGACGAGAGTCCTTTTCAGGAATATCCTTGAAGGACGAGTCCTTTTCAGGAATATCCTTGAAGTACGATAGTCCTTTTTAGGAATATCTTTGAAGGACGAGAGTCCTTTTTAGTAATATCCTTGAAGTACGACAGTCTTTTCAGGAATATCCTTGAAGGACGAGAGTCCTTTTCAGGAATATCCTTGAAGTAGGACAGTCCTTTTCAGGAATATCCTTAAAGGACGAGAGTCCCTTTCAGAAATATCCTTGAAGTACGACAGCCCTTTTCAGGAATATCCTTAAAGGACGAGAGTCCTTTTCAGGAATATCCTTGAAGGACGAGAGTCCTTTTCAGGAATATCCTTAAAGGACG
This sequence comes from Leucoptera coffeella, assembly GCA_030578115.1. Lineage (NCBI taxonomy): Eukaryota > Metazoa > Arthropoda > Insecta > Lepidoptera > Lyonetiidae > Leucoptera > Leucoptera coffeella. The sequence goes on along the minus strand of JAMBLF010000552.1, from coordinate 61,002 downwards.
AGAGTCCTTTTCAGGAATATCCTTGAAGGACGAGAGTCCTTTTCAGGAATATCCTTGAAGTAGGACAGTCCTTTTCAGAAATATCCTTGAAGGACGAGAGTCCTTTTCAGGAATATCCTTGAAGTAGGACAGTCCTTTTCAGGAATATCCTTAAAGGACGAGAGTCCCTTTCAGAAATATCCTTGAAGTACGACAGCCCTTTTCAGGAATATCCTTGACGGACCATAGTCCTTTTCAGGAATATCCTTGAAGGACGATAGTCCTTTTCAGGAATATCCTTAAAGGACAAGAGTCCTTTTCAGGAATATCCTTAAAGGACGAGAGTCCTTTTCAGGAATATCCTTAAAGGACGAGTGTCCTTTTCAGGAATATCCTTAAAGGACAAGAGTCCTTTTCAGGAATATCCTTTAAGGACAAGAGTCCTTTTCAGGAATATCCTTAAAGGACGAGAGTCCTTTTCAGGAATATCCTTAAAGGACAAGAGTCCTTTTCAGGAATATCCTTGAAGGACGAGAGTCGTTTTCAGGAATATTATTTAAGGACAAGAGTCCTTTTCAGGAATATCCTTGACGGACCAAAATCCTTTTCAGGAATATCCTTGAAGGACGTGAGTCCTTTTCAGGAATATCCTTAAAGGACGAGAGTCCTTTTCAGGAATATCCTTAAAGGACAAGAGTCCTTTTCAGGAATATCCTTGAAGGACAAGAGTCCTTTTCAGGAATATCCTTGAAGGACGACAGTCCTTTTTAGGAATATCCTTGAAGGACGAGAGTCCTTTTCAGGAATATCCTTAAAGGACAAGAGTCCTTTTCAGGAATATCCTTGACGGACCATAGTCCTTTTCAAGAATATCCTTGAAGGACGAGAGTCCTTTTCAGGAATATCCTTAAAGGACAAGAGTCCTTTTCAGGAATATCCTTGACGGACCAAAATCCTTTTCAGGAATATCCTTGCAGGACGTGAGTCCTTTTCAGGAATATCCTTGAAGGACGAGAGTCCTTTTCAGGAATATCCTTTAAGGACAAGAGTCCTTTTCAGGAATATCCTTGACGGACCAAAATCCTTTTCAGGAATATCCTTGAAGGACGTGAGTCCTTTTCAGGAATATCCTTAAAGGACGAGAGTCCTTTTCAGGAATATCCTTAAAGGACGAAAGTCCTTTTAAGGAATATCCTTGACGGACCATAGTCCTTTTCAGGAATTTCCTTGAAGGACGAGAGTCCTTTTCAGGAATATCCTTGACGGACCATAGTCCTTTTAAGGAATATCCTTGAAGGACGAGAGTCCTTTTCAGGAATATCCTTGACGGACCATAGTCCTTTTCAGGAATTTCCTTGAAGGACGAGAGTCCTTTTCAGGAATATCCTTGACGGACCATAGTCCTTTTCAGGAATATCCTTGAAGGACGAGAGTCCTTTTCAGGAATATCCTTGAAGGACGAGTCCTTTTCAGGAATATCCTTGAAGTACGATAGTCCTTTTTAGGAATATCCTTTAAGGACGAGAGTCCTTTTTAGTAATATCCTTGAAGTACGACAGTCCTTTTCAGGAATATCCTTGAAGGACGAGAGTCCTTTTCAGGAATATCCTTAAAGGACGAGAGTCCTTTTCAGGAATATCCTCAACGGACGAGCGTCCTTTTCAGGAATATCCTTGAAGTACGACAGTCCTTTTCAGGAATATCCTTGAAGGACGATAGTCCTTTTCAGCAATATCTTTGAAGGACGATAGTCCTTTTCAGGAATATCCTTAAAGGACGAGAGTCCTTTTCAGGAATATCCTTGAAGGACGAGAGTCCTTTTCAGGAATATCCTTTAAGGACAAGAGTCCTTTTCAGGAATATCCTTAAAGGACGAGAGTCCTTTTCAGGAATATCCTTAAAGGACGAGAGTCCTTTTCAGGAATATCCTTAAAGGACAAGAGTCCTTTTCAGGAATATCCTTTAAGGACAAGAGTCCTTTTCAGGAATATCCTTAAAGGACGAGAGTCCTTTTCAGGAATATCCTTAAAGGACAAGAGTCCTTTTCAGGAATATCCTTGAAGGACGAGAGTCGTTTTCAGGAATATCCTTTAAGGACAAGAGTCCTTTTCAGGAATATCCTTTAAGGACAAGAGTCCTTTTCAGGAATATCCTTGAAGGACGTGAGTCCTTTTCAGGAATATCCTTAAAGGACGAGAGTCCTTTTCAGGAATATCCTTAAAGGACAAGAGTCCTTTTCAGGAATATCCTTGAAGGACAAGAGTCCTTTTCAGGAATATCCTTGAAGGACGACAGTCCTTTTTAGGAATATCCTTGAAGGACGAGAGTCCTTTTCAGGAATATCCTTAAAGGACAAGAGTCCTTTTCAGGAATATCCTTGACGGACCATAGTCCTTTTCAAGAATATCCTTGAAGGACGAGAGTCCTTTTCAGGAATATCCTTAAAGGACAAGGGTCCTTTTCAGGAATATCCTTGACGGACCAAAATCCTTTTCAGGAATATCCTTGCAGGACGTGAGTCCTTTTCAGGAATATCCTTGAAGGACGAGAGTCCTTTTCAGGAATATCCTTTAAGGACAAGAGTCCTTTTCAGGAATATCCTTGACGGACCAAAATCCTTTTCAGGAATATCCTTGAAGGACGTGAGTCCTTTTCAGGAATATCCTTAAAGGACGAAAGTCCTTTTAAGGAATATCCTTGACGGACCATAGTCCTTTTCAGGAATTTCCTTGAAGGACGAGAGTCCTTTTCAGGAATATCCTTGACGGACCATAGTCCTTTTCAGGAATATCCTTGAAGGACGAGAGTCCTTTTCAGGAATATCCTTGACGGACCATAGTCCTTTTCAGGAATTTCCTTGAAGGACGAGAGTCCTTTTCAGGAATATCCTTGACGGACCATAGTCCTTTTCAGGAATATCCTTGAAGGACGAGAGTCCTTTTCAGGAATATCCTTGAAGGACGAGTCCTTTTCAGGAATATCCTTGAAGTACGATAGTCCTTTTTAGGAATATCCTTGAAGGACGAGAGTCCTTTTTAGTAATATCCTTGAAGTACGACAGTCCTTTTCAGGAATATCCTTGAAGGACGAGTGTCCTTTTCAGGAATATCCTTGAAGTAGGACAGTCCTTTTCAGGAATATCCTTAAAGGACGAGAGTCCCTTTCAGAAATATCCTTGAAGTACGACAGCCCTTTTCAGGAATATCCTTAAAGGACAAGAGTCCTTTTCAGGAATATCCTTGACGGACCAAAATCCTTTTCAGGAATATCCTTGCAGGACGTGAGTCCTTTTCAGGAATATCCTTGAAGGACGAGAGTCCTTTTCAGGAATATCCTTTAAGGACAAGAGTCCTTTTCAGGAATATCCTTGACGGACCAAAATCCTTTTCAGGAATATCCTTGAAGGACGTGAGTCCTTTTCAGGAATATCCTTGAAGGACGAGAGTCCTTTTCAGGAATATCCTTAAAGGACGAGAGTCCTTTTAAGGAATATCCTTGACGGACCATAGTCCTTTTCAGGAATTTCCTTGAAGGACGAGAGTCCTTTTCAGGAATATCCTTGACGGACCATAGTCCTTTTCAGGAATATCCTTGAAGGACGAGAGTCCTTTTCAGGAATATCCTTGACGGACCATAGTCCTTTTCAGGAATTTCCTTGAAGGACGAGAGTCCTTTTTAGGAATATCCTTGACGAACCATAGTCCTTTTCAGGAATATCCTTGAAGGACGAGAGTCCTTTTCAGGAATATCCTTGAAGGACGAGTCCTTTTCAGGAATATCCTTGACGGACCATAGTCCTTTTCAGGAATATCCTTGAAGGACGAGAGTCCTTTTCAGGAATATCCTTGAAGGACGAGTCCTTTTCAGGAATATCCTTGAAGTACGATAGTCCTTTTTAGGAATATCTTTGAAGGACGAGAGTCCTTTTTAGTAATATCCTTGAAGTACGACAGTCCTTTTCAGGAATATCCTTGAAGGACAAGAGTCCTTTTCAGGAATATCCTTGAAGTAGGACAGTCCTTTTCAGGAATATCCTTAAAGGACGAGAGTCCCTTTCAGAAATATCCTTGAAGTACGACAGCCCTTTTCAGGAATATCCTTAAAGGACGAGAGTCCTTTTCAGGAATATCCTTGAAGGACGAGAGTCCTTTTCAGGAATATCCTTAAAGGACGAGAGTCCTTTTCAGGAATATCCTTGAAGGACGAGAGTCCTTTTCAGGAATATCCTTGAAGTAGGACAGTCCTTTTCAGAAATATCCTTGAAGGACGAGAGTCCTTTTCAGGAATATCCTTGAAGTAGGACAGTCCTTTTCAGGAATATCCTTAAAGGACGAGAGTCCCTTTCAGAAATATCCTTGAAGTACGACAGCCCTTTTCAGGAATATCCTTGACGGACCATAGTCCTTTTCAGGAATATCCTTGAAGGACGATAGTCCTTTTCAGGAATATCCTTAAAGGACAAGAGTCCTTTTCAGGAATATCCTTAAAGGACGAGAGTCCTTTTCAGGAATATCCTTAAAGGACGAGAGTCCTTTTCAGGAATATCCTTTCCTTTTCAAGGACAAGAGTCCTTTTCAGGAATATCCTTAAAGGACGAGAGTCCTTTTCAGGAATATCCTTAAAGGACAAGAGTCCTTTTCAGGAATATCCTTGAAGGACGAGAGTCGTTTTCAGGAATATCCTTTAAGGACAAGAGTCCTTTTCAGGAATATCCTTGACGGACCAAAATCCTTTTCAGGAATATCCTTGAAGGACGTGAGTCCTTTTCAGGAATATCCTTAAAGGACGAGAGTCCTTTTCAGGAATATCCTTAAAGGACAAGAGTACTTTTCAGGAATATCCTTGAAGGACAAGAGTCCTTTTCAGGAATATCCTTGAAGGACGACAGTCCTTTTTAGGAATATCCTTGAAGGACGAGAGTCCTTTTCAGGAATATCCTTAAAGGACAAGAGTCCTTTTCAGGAATATCCTTGAAGGACGAGAGTCGTTTTCAGGAATATCCTTTAAGGACAAGAGTCCTTTTCAGGAATATCCTTGACGGACCAAAATCCTTTTCAGGAATATCCTTGAAGGACGTGAGTCCTTTTCAGGAATATCCTTAAAGGACGAGAGTCCTTTTCAGGAATATCCTTAAAGGACAAGAGTCCTTTTCAGGAATATCCTTGAAGGACAAGAGTCCTTTTCAGGAATATCCTTGAAGGACGACAGTCCTTTTTAGGAATATCCTTGAAGGACGAGAGTCCTTTTCAGGAATATCCTTAAAGGACAAGAGTCCTTTTCAGGAATATCCTTGACGGACCATAGTCCTTTTCAAGAATATCCTTGAAGGACGAGAGTCCTTTTCAGGAATATCCTTAAAGGACAAGAGTCCTTTTCAGGAATATCCTTGACGGACCAAAATCCTTTTCAGGAATATCCTTGCAGGACGTGAGTCCTTTTCAGGAATATCCTTGAAGGACGAGAGTCCTTTTCAGGAATATCCTTTAAGGACAAGAGTCCTTTTCAGGAATATCCTTGACGGACCAAAATCCTTTTCAGGAATATCCTTGAAGGACGTGAGTCCTTTTCAGGAATATCCTTAAAGGACGAGAGTCCTTTTCAGGAATATCCTTAAAGGACGAAAGTCCTTTTAAGGAATATCCTTGACGGACCATAGTCCTTTTCAGGAATTTCCTTGAAGGACGAGAGTCCTTTTCAGGAATATCCTTGACGGACCATAGTCCTTTTCAGGAATATCCTTGAAGGACGAGAGTCCTTTTCAGGAATATCCTTGACGGACCATAGTCCTTTTCAGGAATTTCCTTGAAGGACGAGAGTCCTTTTCAGAAATATCCTTGACGGACCATAGTCCTTTTCAGGAATATCCTTGAAGGACGAGAGTCCTTTTCAGGAATATCCTTGAAGGACGAGTCCTTTTCAGGAATATCCTTGAAGTACGATAGTCCTTTTTAGGAATATCCTTGAAGGACGAGAGTCCTTTTTAGTAATATCCTTGAAGTACGACAGTCCTTTTCAGGAATATCCTTGAAGGACGAGAGTCCTTTTCAGGAATATCCTTGAAGTAGGACAGTCCTTTTCAGGAATATCCTTAAAGGACGAGAGTCCCTTTCAGAAATATCCTTGAAGTACGACAGCCCTTTTCAGGAATATCCTTAAAGGACAAGAGTCCTTTTCAGGAATATCCTTGACGGACCAAAATCCTTTTCAGGAATATCCTTGCAGGACGTGAGTCCTTTTCAGGAATATCCTTGAAGGACGAGAGTCCTTTTCAGGAATATCCTTTAAGGACAAGAGTCCTTTTCAGGAATATCCTTAAAGGACGAGAGTCCTTTTCAGGAATATCCTTAAAGGACGAGAGTCCTTTTCAGGAATATCCTTAAAGGACAAGAGTCCTTTTCAGGAATATCCTTTAAGGACAAGAGTCCTTTTCAGGAATATCCTTAAAGGACGAGAGTCCTTTTCAGGAATATCCTTAAAGGACAAGAGTCCTTTTCAGGAATATCCTTGAAGGACGAGAGTCGTTTTCAGGAATATCCTTTAAGGACAAGAGTCCTTTTCAGGAATATCCTTGACGGACCAAAATCCTTTTCAGGAATATCCTTGAAGGACGTGAGTCCTTTTCAGGAATATCCTTAAAGGACGAGAGTCCTTTTCAGGAATATCCTTAAAGGACAAGAGTCCTTTTCAGGAATATCCTTGAAGGACAAGAGTCCTTTTCAGGAATATCCTTGAAGGACGACAGTCCTTTTTAGGAATATCCTTGAAGGACGAGAGTCCTTTTCAGGAATATCCTTAAAGGACAAGAGTCCTTTTCAGGAATATCCTTGACGGACCATAGTCCTTTTCAAGAATATCCTTGAAGGACGAGAGTCCTTTTCAGGAATATCCTTAAAGGACAAGAGTCCTTTTCAGGAATATCCTTGACGGACCAAAATCCTTTTCAGGAATATCCTTGCAGGACGTGAGTCCTTTTCAGGAATATCCTTGAAGGACGAGAGTCCTTTTCAGGAATATCCTTTAAGGACAAGAGTCCTTTTCAGGAATATCCTTGACGGACCAAAATCCTTTTCAGGAATATCCTTGAAGGACGTGAGTCCTTTTCAGGAATATCCTTAAAGGACGAGAGTCCTTTTCAGGAATATCCTTAAAGGACGAAAGTCCTTTTAAGGAATATCCTTGACGGACCATAGTCCTTTTCAGGAATTTCCTTGAAGGACGAGAGTCCTTTTCAGGAATATCCTTGACGGACCATAGTCCTTTTCAGGAATATCCTTGAAGGACGAGAGTCCTTTTCAGGAATATCCTTGACGGACCATAGTCCTTTTCAGGAATTTCCTTGAAGGACGAGAGTCCTTTTCAGGAATATCCTTGACGGACCATAGTCCTTTTCAGGAATATCCTTGAAGGACGAGAGTCCTTTTCAGGAATATCCTTGAAGGACGAGTCCTTTTCAGGAATATCCTTGAAGTACGATAGTCCTTTTTAGGAATATCCTTGAAGGACGAGAGTCCTTTTTAGTAATATCCTTGAAGTACGACAGTCCTTTTCAGGAATATCCTTGAAGGACGAGAGTCCTTTTCAGGAATATCCTTGAAGTAGGACAGTCCTTTTCAGGAATATCCTTAAAGGACGAGAGTCCCTTTCAGAAATATCCTTGAAGTACGACAGCCCTTTTCAGGAATATCCTTAAAGGACAAGAGTCCTTTTCAGGAATATCCTTGACGGACCAAAATCCTTTTCAGGAATATCCTTGCAGGACGTGAGTCCTTTTCAGGAATATCCTTGAAGGACGAGAGTCCTTTTCAGGAATATCCTTTAAGGACAAGAGTCCTTTTCAGGAATATCCTTGACGGACCAAAATCCTTTTCAGGAATATCCTTGAAGGACGTGAGTCCTTTTCAGGAATATCCTTAAAGGACGAGAGTCCTTTTCAGGAATATCCTTAAAGGACGAGAGTCCTTTTAAGGAATATCCTTGACGGACCATAGTCCTTTTCAGGAATTTCCTTGAAGGACGAGAGTCCTTTTCAGGAATATCCTTGACGGACCATAGTCCTTTTCAGGAATATCCTTGAAGGACGAGAGTCCTTTTCAGGAATATCCTTGACGGACCATAGTCCTTTTCAGGAATTTCCTTGAAGGACGAGAGTCCTTTTTAGGAATATCCTTGACGAACCATAGTCCTTTTCAGGAATATCCTTGAAGGACGAGAGTCCTTTTCAGGAATATCCTTGAAGGACGAGTCCTTTTCAGGAATATCCTTGACGGACCATAGTCCTTTTCAGGAATATCCTTGAAGGACGAGAGTCCTTTTCAGGAATATCCTTGAAGGACGAGTCCTTTTCAGGAATATCCTTGAAGTACGATAGTCCTTTTTAGGAATATCTTTGAAGGACGAGAGTCCTTTTTAGTAATATCCTTGAAGTACGACAGTCCTTTTCAGGAATATCCTTGAAGGACGAGAGTCCTTTTCAGGAATATCCTTGAAGTAGGACAGTCCTTTTCAGGAATATCCTTAAAGGACGAGAGTCCCTTTCAGAAATATCCTTGAAGTACGACAGCCCTTTTCAGGAATATCCTTAAAGGATGAGAGTCCTTTTCAGGAATATCCTTGAAGGACGAGAGTCCTTTTCAGGAATATCCTTAAAGGACGAGAGTCCTTTTCAGGAATATCCTTGAAGGACGAGAGTCCTTTTCAGGAATATCCTTGAAGTAGGACAGTCCTTTTCAGAAATATCCTTGAAGGACGAGAGTCCTTTTCAGGAATATCCTTGAAGTAGGACAGTCCTTTTCAGGAATATCCTTAAAGGACGAGAGTCCCTTTCAGAAATATCCTTGAAGTACGACAGCCCTTTTCAGGAATATCCTTGACGGACCATAGTCCTTTTCAGGAATATCCTTGAAGGACGATAGTCCTTTTCAGGAATATCCTTAAAGGACAAGAGTCCTTTTCAGGAATATCCTTAAAGGACGAGAGTCCTTTTCAGGAATATCCTTAAAGGACGAGAGTCCTTTTCAGGAATATCCTTAAAGGACAAGAGTCCTTTTCAGGAATATCCTTTAAGGACAAGAGTCCTTTTCAGGAATATCCTTAAAGGACGAGAGTCCTTTTCAGGAATATCCTTAAAGGACAAGAGTCCTTTTCAGGAATATCCTTGAAGGACGAGAGTCGTTTTCAGGAATATCCTTTAAGGACAAGAGTCCTTTTCAGGAATATCCTTGACGGACCAAAATCCTTTTCAGGAATATCCTTGAAGGACGTGAGTCCTTTTCAGGAATATCCTTAAAGGACGAGAGTCCTTTTCAGGAATATCCTTAAAGGACAAGAGTCCTTTTCAGGAATATCCTTGAAGGACAAGAGTCCTTTTCAGGAATATCCTTGAAGGACGACAGTCCTTTTTAGGAATATCCTTGAAGGACGAGAGTCCTTTTCAGGAATATCCTTAAAGGACAAGAGTCCTTTTCAGGAATATCCTTGACGGACCATAGTCCTTTTCAAGAATATCCTTGAAGGACGAGAGTCCTTTTCAGGAATATCCTTAAAGGACAAGAGTCCTTTTCAGGAATATCCTTGACGGACCAAAATCCTTTTCAGGAATATCCTTGCAGGACGTGAGTCCTTTTCAGGAATATCCTTGAAGGACGAGAGTCCTTTTCAGGAATATCCTTTAAGGACAAGAGTCCTTTTCAGGAATATCCTTGACGGACCAAAATCCTTTTCAGGAATATCCTTGAAGGACGTGAGTCCTTTTCAGGAATATCCTTAAAGGACGAGAGTCCTTTTCAGGAATATCCTTAAAGGACGAGAGTCCTTTTAAGGAATATCCTTGACGGACCATAGTCCTTTTCAGGAATTTCCTTGAAGGACGAGAGTCCTTTTCAGGAATATCCTTGACGGACCATAGTCCTTTTCAGGAATATCCTTGAAGGACGAGAGTCCTTTTCAGGAATATCCTTGACGGACCATAGTCCTTTTCAGGAATTTCCTTGAAGGACGAGAGTCCTTTTCAGGAATATCCTTGACGGACCATAGTCCTTTTCAGGAATATCCTTGAAGGACGAGAGTCCTTTTCAGGAATATCCTTGAAGGACGAGTCCTTTTCAGGAATATCCTTGAAGTACGATAGTCCTTTTTAGGAATATCCTTGAAGGACGAGAGTCCTTTTTAGTAATATCCTTGAAGTACGACAGTCCTTTTCAGGAATATCCTTGAAGGACGAGAGTCCTTTTCAGGAATATCCTTGAAGTAGGACAGTCCTTTTCAGGAATATCCTTAAAGGACGAGAGTCCCTTTCAGAAATATCCTTGAAGTACGACAGCCCTTTTCAGGAATATCCTTAAAGGACGAGAGTCCTTTTCAGGAATATCCTTGAAGGACGAGAGTCCTTTTCAGGAATATCCTTAAAGGACGAGAGTCCTTTTCAGGAATATCCTTGAAGGACGAGAGTCCTTTTCAGGAATATCCTTGAAGTAGGACAGTCCTTTTCAGAAATATCCTTGAAGGATGAGAGTCCTTTTCAGGAATATCCTTGAAGTAGGACAGTCCTTTTCAGGAATATCCTTAAAGGACGAGAGTCCCTTTCAGAAATATCCTTGAAGTAAGACAGCTCTTTTCAGGAATATCCTTGACGGACCATAGTCCTTTTCAGGAATATCCTTGAAGGACGATAGTCCTTTTCAGGAATATCCTTAAAGGACAAGAGTCCTTTTCAGGAATATCCTTAAAGGACGAGAGTCCTTTTCAGGAATATCCTTAAAGGACGAGAGTCCTTTTCAGGAATATCCTTAAAGGACAAGAGTCCTTTTCAGGAATAACCTTAAAGGACGAGAGTCCTTTTCAGGAATATCCTTAAAGGACGAGAGTCCTTTTCAGGAATATCCTTAAAGGACAAGAGTCCTTTTCAGGAATATCCTTGAAGGACGAGAGTCGTTTTCAGGAATATCCTTTAAGGACAAGAGTCCTTTTCAGGAATATCCTTGACGGACCAAAATCCTTTTCAGGAATATCCTTGACGGACCACAATCCTTTTCAGGAATATCCTTGAAGGACGAGAGTCCTTTTCAGGAATATCCTTAAAGGACAAGAGTCCTTTTCAGGAATATCCTTTAAGGACAAGAGTCCTTTTCAGGAATATCCTTAAAGGACGAGAGTCCTTTTCAGGAATATCCTTAAAGGACAAGAGTCCTTTTCAGGAATATCCTTGAAGGACGAGAGTCGTTTTCAGGAATATCCTTTAAGGACAAGAGTCCTTTTCAGGAATATCCTTGACGGACCAAAATCCTTTTCAGGAATATCCTTGAAGGACGTGAGTCCTTTTCAGGAATATCCTTAAAGGACGAGAGTCCTTTTCAGGAATATCCTTAAAGGACAAGAGTCCTTTTCAGGAATATCCTTGAAGGACAAGAGTCCTTTTCAGGAATATCCTTGAAGGACGACAGTCCTTTTTAGGAATATCCTTGAAGGACGAGAGTCCTTTTCAGGAATATCCTTAAAGGACAAGAGTCCTTTTCAGGAATATCCTTGACGGACCATAGTCCTTTTCAAGAATATCCTTGAAGGACGAGAGTCCTTTTCAGGAATATCCTTAAAGGACAAGAGTCCTTTTCAGGAATATCCTTGACGGACCAAAATCCTTTTCAGGAATATCCTTGCAGGACGTGAGTCCTTTTCAGGAATATCCTTGAAGGACGAGAGTCCTTTTCAGGAATATCCTTTAAGGACAAGAGTCCTTTTCAGGAATATCCTTGACGGACCAAAATCCTTTTCAGGAATATCCTTGAAGGACGTGAGTCCTTTTCAGGAATATCCTTAAAGGACGAGAGTCCTTTTCAGGAATATCCTTAAAGGACGAGAGTCCTTTTAAGGAATATCCTTGACGGACCATAGTCCTTTTCAGGAATTTCCTTGAAGGACGAGAGTCCTTTTCAGGAATATCCTTGACGGACCATAGTCCTTTTCAGGAATATCCTTGAAGGACGAGAGTCCTTTTCAGGAATATCCTTGACGGACCATAGTCCTTTTCAGGAATTTCCTTGAAGGACGAGAGTCCTTTTCAGGAATATCCTTGACGGACCATAGTCCTTTTCAGGAATATCCTTGAAGGACGAGAGTCCTTTTCAGGAATATCCTTGAAGGACGAGTCCTTTTCAGGAATATCCTTGAAGTACGATAGTCCTTTTTAGGAATATCCTTGAAGGACGAGAGTCCTTTTTAGTAATATCCTTGAAGTACGACAGTCCTTTTCAGGAATATCCTTGAAGGACGAGAGTCCTTTTCAGGAATATCCTTGAAGTAGGACAGTCCTTTTCAGGAATATCCTTAAAGGACGAGAGTCCCTTTCAGAAATATCCTTGAAGTACGACAGCCCTTTTCAGGAATATCCTTAAAGGACGAGAGTCCTTTTCAGGAATATCCTTGAAGGACGAGAGTCCTTTTCAGGAATATACTTAAAGGACGAGAGTCCTTTTCAGGAATATCCTTGAAGGACGAGAGTCCTTTTCAGGAATATCCTTGAAGTAGGACAGTCCTTTTCAGAAATATCCTTGAAGGATGAGAGTCCTTTTCAGGAATATCCTTGAAGTAGGACAGTCCTTTTCAGGAATATCCTTAAAGGACGAGAGTCCCTTTCAGAAATATCCTTGAAGTACGACAGCCCTTTTCAGGAATATCCTTGACGGACCATAGTCCTTTTCAGGAATATCCTTAAAGGACAAGAGTCCTTTTCAGGAATATCCTTAAAGGACGAGAGTCCTTTTCAGGAATATCCTTAAAGGACGAGAGTCCTTTTCAGGAATATCCTTAAAGGACAAGAGTCCTTTTCAGGAATATCCTTGAAGGACGAGAGTCGTTTTCAGGAATATCCTTTAAGGACAAGAGTCCTTTTCAGGAATATCCTTGACGGACCAAAATCCTTTTCAGGAATATCCTTGAAGGACGTGAGTCCTTTTCAGGAATATCCTTAAAGGACGAGAGTCCTTTTCAGGAATATCCTTAAAGGACGAGAGTCCTTTTCAGGAATATCCTTAAAGGACGAGAGTCCTTTTCAGGAATATCCTTTAAGGACGAGAGTCCTTTTCAGGAATATCCTTAAAGGACAAGAGTCCTTTTCAGAAATATCCTTGAAGGACGAGAGTCCTTTTCAGGAATATCCTTTAAGGACAAGAGTCCTTTTCAGGAATATCCTTGACGGACCAAAATCCTTTTCAGGAATATCCTTGAAGGACGAGAGTCCTTTTCAGGAATATCCTTAAAGGACAAGAGTCCTTTTCAGGAATATCCTTAAAGGACAAGAGTCCTTTTCAGGAATATCCTTGACGGACCAAAATCCTTTTCAGGAATATCCTTGAAGGACGTGAGTCCTTTTCAGGAATATCCTTGACGGACCAAAATCCTTTTCAGGAATATCCTTGACGGACCACAATCCTTTTCAGGAATATCCTTGAAGGACGAGAGTCCTTTTCAGGAATATCCTTAAAGGACAAGAGTCCTTTTCAGGAATATCCTTTAAGGACAAGAGTCCTTTTCAGGAATATCCTTAAAGGACGAGAGTCCTTTTCAGGAATATCCTTAAAGGACAAGAGTCCTTTTCAGGAATATCCTTGAAGGACGAGAGTCGTTTTCAGGAATATCCTTTAAGGACAAGAGTCCTTTTCAGGAATATCCTTGACGGACCAAAATCCTTTTCAGGAATATCCTTGAAGGACGTGAGTCCTTTTCAGGAATATCCTTTAAGGACGAGAGTCCTTTTCAGGAATATCCTTAAAGGACAAGAGTCCTTTTCAGGAATATCCTTGAAGGACAAGAGTCCTTTTCAGGAATATCCTTGAAGGACGACAGTCCTTTTTAGGAATATCCTTGAAGGACGAGAGTCCTTTTCAGGAATATCCTTAAAGGACAAGAGTCCTTTTCAGGAATATCCTTGACGGACCATAGTCCTTTTCAAGAATATCCTTGAAGGACGAGAGTCCTTTTCAGGAATATCCTTAAAGGACAAGAGTCCTTTTCAGGAATATCCTTGACGGACCAAAATCCTTTTCAGGAATATCCTTGCAGGACGTGAGTCCTTTTCAGGAATATCCTTGAAGGACGAGAGTCCTTTTCAGGAATATCCTTTAAGGACAAGAGTCCTTTTCAGGAATATCCTTGACGGACCAAAATCCTTTTCAGGAATATCCTTGAAGGACGTGAGTCCTTTTCAGGAATATCCTTAAAGGACGAGAGTCCTTTTCAGGAATATCCTTAAAGGACGAGAGTCCTTTTAAGGAATATCCTTGACGGACCATAGTCCTTTTCAGGAATTTCCTTGAAGGACGAGAGTCCTTTTCAGGAATATCCTTGACGGACCATAGTCCTTTTCAGGAATATCCTTGAAGGACGAGAGTCCTTTTCAGGAATATCCTTGACGGACCATAGTCCTTTTCAGGAATTTCCTTGAAGGACGAGAGTCCTTTTCAGGAATATCCTTGACGGACCATAGTCCTTTTCAGGAATATCCTTGAAGGACGAGAGTCCTTTTCAGGAATATCCTTGAAGGACGAGTCCTTTTCAGGAATATCCTTGAAGTACGATAGTCCTTTTTAGGAATATCCTTGAAGGACGAGAGTCCTTTTTAGTAATATCCTTGAAGTACGACAGTCCTTTTCAGGAATATCCTTGAAGGACGAGAGTCCTTTTCAGGAATATCCTTGAAGTAGGACAGTCCTTTTCAGGAATATCCTTAAAGGACGAGAGTCCCTTTCAGAAATATCCTTGAAGTACGACAGCCCTTTTCAGGAATATCCTTAAAGGACGAGAGTCCTTTTCAGGAATATCCTTGAAGGACGAGAGTCCTTTTCAGGAATATACTTAAAGGACGAGAGTCCTTTTCAGGAATATCCTTGAAGGACGAGAGTCCTTTTCAGGAATATCCTTGAAGTAGGACAGTCCTTTTCAGAAATATCCTTGAAGGATGAGAGTCCTTTTCAGGAATATCCTTGAAGTAGGACAGTCCTTTTCAGGAATATCCTTAAAGGACGAGAGTCCCTTTCAGAAATATCCTTGAAGTACGACAGCCCTTTTCAGGAATATCCTTGACGGACCATAGTCCTTTTCAGGAATATCCTTAAAGGACAAGAGTCCTTTTCAGGAATATCCTTAAAGGACGAGAGTCCTTTTCAGGAATATCCTTAAAGGACGAGAGTCCTTTTCAGGAATATCCTTAAAGGACAAGAGTCCTTTTCAGGAATATCCTTGAAGGACGAGAGTCGTTTTCAGGAATATCCTTTAAGGACAAGAGTCCTTTTCAGGAATATCCTTGACGGACCAAAATCCTTTTCAGGAATATCCTTGAAGGACGTGAGTCCTTTTCAGGAATATCCTTAAAGGACGAGAGTCCTTTTCAGGAATATCCTTAAAGGACGAGAGTCCTTTTCAGGAATATCCTTAAAGGACGAGAGTCCTTTTCAGGAATATCCTTTAAGGACGAGAGTCCTTTTCAGGAATATCCTTAAAGGACAAGAGTCCTTTTCAGAAATATCCTTGAAGGACGAGAGTCCTTTTCAGGAATATCCTTTAAGGACAAGAGTCCTTTTCAGGAATATCCTTGACGGACCAAAATCCTTTTCAGGAATATCCTTGAAGGACGAGAGTCCTTTTCAGGAATATCCTTAAAGGACAAGAGTCCTTTTCAGGAATATCCTTAAAGGACAAGAGTCCTTTTCAGGAATATCCTTGACGGACCAAAATCCTTTTCAGGAATATCCTTGAAGGACGTGAGTCCTTTTCAGGAATATCCTTAAAGGACAAGAGTCCTTTTCAGGAATATCCTTAAAGGACGAGAGTCCTTTTCAGGAATATCCTTAAAGGACGAGAGTCCTTTTCAGGAATATCCTTAAAGGATAAGAGTCCTTTTTAGGAATATCCTTGAAGGACGAGAGTCCTTTTCAGGAATATCCTTTAAGGACAAGAGTCCTTTTCAGGAATATCCTTGACGGCCCAAAATCCTTTTCAGGAATATCCTTGAAGGACGTGAGTCCTTTTCAGGAATATCCTTAAAGGACGAGAGTCCTTTTCAGGAATATCCTTAAAGGACGAGAGTCCTTTTCAGGAATATCCTTAAAGGACGAGAGTCCTTTTAAGGAATATCCTTGACGGACCATAGTCCTTTTCAGGAATATCCTTGAAGGACGATAGTCTTTTTCAGTAAAATCCTTGAAGTAAAATCCTTTTCCGGACTACGTTTGTCAAAACATTTGAATGACACTGTTTGTCTCTCAGAATTGAAATTCTACCGTTTTATAACCGCAGAGTATGAACAGACTTATGGATGTCAATGAAGCGAAAGTGCTTTGTCAGGATCGAGAAAAATGGTAATCCTTGATCTCTGCTTACCTCTCTAAAGGGTAATCTACCCTGCGGTAGGGATGTGTATGTATAATGTTCATGACATACGCTTCACGACTTGTGTATACGCACTCCCGTTTTTATTATGGCGGGATAGTCAGAGGCTTGAGTGCCCTTCTCCGAAATTTCGAAGGCCCGTTAGATATTGGTCACTCGAAGCCCGCGTTTCACTAGATAGACAGCAACCAAGGCAGTGAACTGTATCGCCGTATATAGGCACTGGCTATCCTATCCTGAGGGATATGCAGGTTTCGTCATAATGTTTTCCCTCACCATAGTCCTTTTCAGGAATATCCTCAAAGGACGACAGTCCTTTTTAGGAATATCCTTGAAGGACGAGAGTCCTTTTCAGGAATATCCTTAAAGGACAAGAGTCCTTTTCAGGAATATCCTTAAAGGACAAGAGTCCTTTTCAGGAATATCCTTGAAGGACAAGAGTCCTTTTCAGGAATATCCTTGAAGGACGAGAGTCCTTTTCAGGAATATCCTTTAAGGACAAGAGTCCTTTTCAGGAATATCCTTGACGGACCAAAATCCTTTTCAGGAATATCCTTGAAGGACGTGAGTCCTTTTCAGGAATATCCTTAAAGGACGAGAGTCCTTTTCAGGAATATCCTTAAAGGACGAGAGTCCTTTTAAGGAATATCCTTGACGGACCATAGTCCTTTTCAGGAATATCCTTAAAGGACAAGAGTCCTTTTCAGGAATATCCTTGACGGACCATAGTCCTTTTCAAGAATATCCTTGAAGGACGAGAGTCCTTTTCAGGAATATCCTTAAAGGACAAGAGTCCTTTTAAGGAATATCCTTGACGGACCATAGTCCTTTTCAGGAATATCCTTAAAGGACAAGAGTCCTTTTCAGGAATATCCTTGACGGACCATAGTCCTTTTCAAGAATATCCTTGAAGGACGTGAGTCCTTTTCAGGAATATCCTTAAAGGACGAGAGTCCTTTTCAGGAATATCCTTAAAGGACGAGAGTCCTTTTCAGGAATATCCTTTAAGGACGAGAGTCCTTTTCAGGAATATCCTTAAAGGACAAGAGTCCTTTTCAGAAATATCCTTGAAGGACGAGAGTCCTTTTCAGGAATATCCTTAAAGGACAAGAGTCCTTTTCAGAAATATCCTTGAAGGACGAGAGTCCTTTTAAGGAATATCCTTGACGGACCATAGTCCTTTTCAGGAATATCCTTAAAGGACAAGAGTCCTTTTCAGGAATATCCTTAAAGGACGAGAGTCCTTTTAAGGAATATCCTTGACGGACCATAGTCCTTTTTAGGAATATCCTTAAAGGACAAGAGTCCTTTTCAGGAATATCCTTGACGGACCATAGTCCTTTTCAAGAATATCCTTGAAGGACGTGAGTCCTTTTCAGGAATATCCTTAAAGGACGAGAGTCCTTTTCAGGAATATCCTTAAAGGACGAGAGTCCTTTTCAGGAATATCCTTTAAGGACGAGAGTCCTTTTCAGGAATATCCTTAAAGGACAAGAGTCCTTTTCAGAAATATCCTTGAAGGACGAGAGTTCTTTTCAGGAATATCCTTAAAGGACAAGAGTCCTTTTCAGAAATATCCTTGAAGGACGAGAGTCCTTTTCAGGAATATCTTTAAAGGACGAGAGTCCTTTTCTGGAATATCCTTGAAGTAGGACAATCCTTTTCAGGAATATCCTTGAAGGACGAGAGTCCTTTTCAGGAATATCCTTGACGGACCATAGTCCTTTTCAGGAATATCCTTGAAGGACGATAGTCCTTTTCAGGAATATCCTTGAAGGATGACAGTCTTTTTCAGGAATATCCTTGAAGGACGACAGTCCTTTTTAGGAATATCCTTGAAGGACGAGAGTCCTTTTCAGGAATATCCTTAAAGGACAAGAGTCCTTTTCAGGAATATCCTTGAAGGACGAGAGTCCTTTTCAGGAATATCCTTGAAGGACGAGAGTCCTTTTCAGGAATATCCTTAAAGGACAAGAGTCCTTTTCAGGAATATCCTTGAAGGACGAGAGTCCTTTTCAGGAATATCCTTTAAGGACAAGAGTCCTTTTCAGGAATATCCTTGACGGACCAAAATCCTTTTCAGGAATATCCTTGAAGGACGAGAGTCCTTTTCAGGAATATCCTTAAAGGACAAGAGTCCTTTTCAGGAATATCCTTAAAGGACAAGAGTCCTTTTCAGGAATATCCTTGACGGACCAAAATCCTTTTCAGGAATATCCTTGAAGGACGTGAGTCCTTTTCAGGAATATCCTTAAAGGACAAGAGTCCTTTTCAGGAATATCCTTAAAGGACGAGAGTCCTTTTCAGGAATATCCTTAAAGGACAAGAGTCCTTTTCAGGAATATCCTTGAAGGACGAGAGTCCTTTTCAGGAATATCCTTTAAGGACAAGAGTCCTTTTCAGGAATATCCTTGACGGCCCAAAATCCTTTTCAGGAATATCCTTGAAGGACGTGAGTCCTTTTCAGGAATATCCTTAAAGGACGAGAGTCCTTTTCAGGAATATCCTTAAAGGACGAGAGTCCTTTTCAGGAATATCCTTAAAGGACGAGAGTCCTTTTAAGGAATATCCTTGACGGACCATAGTCCTTTTCAGGAATATCCTTGAAGGACGATAGTCTTTTTCAGTAAAATCCTTGAAGTAAAATCCTTTTCCGGACTACGTTTGTCAAAACATTTGAATGACACTGTTTGTCTCTCAGAATTGAAATTCTACCGTTTTATAACCGCAGAGTATGAACAGACTTATGGATGTCAATGAAGCGAAAGTGCTTTGTCAGGATCGAGAAAAATGGTAATCCTTGATCTCTGCTTACCTCTCTAAAGGGTAATCTACCCTGCGGTAGGGATGTGTATGTATAATGTTCATGACATACGCTTCACGACTTGTGTATACGCACTCCCGTTTTTATTATGGCGGGATAGTCAGAGGCTTGAGTGCCCTTCTCCGAAATTTCGAAGGCCCGTTAGATATTGGTCACTCGAAGCCCGCGTTTCACTAGATAGACAGCAACCAAGGCAGTGAACTGTATCGCCGTATATAGGCACTGGCTATCCTATCCTGAGGGATATGCAGGTTTCGTCATAATGTTTTCCCTCACCATAGTCCTTTTCAGGAATATCCTCAAAGGACGACAGTCCTTTTTAGGAATATCCTTGAAGGACGAGAGTCCTTTTCAGGAATATCCTTAAAGGACAAGAGTCCTTTTCAGGAATATCCTTGACGGACCATAGTCCTTTTCAAGAATATCCTTGAAGGACGAGAGTCCTTTTCAGGAATATCCTTAAAGGACAAGAGTCCTTTTCAGGAATATCCTTGACGGACCAAAATCCTTTTCAGGAATATCCTTGCAGGACGTGAGTCCTTTTCAGGAATATCCTTGAAGGACGAGAGTCCTTTTCAGGAATATCCTTTAAGGACAAGAGTCCTTTTCAGGAATATCCTTGACGGACCAAAATCCTTTTCAGGAATATCCTTGAAGGACGTGAGTCCTTTTCAGGAATATCCTTAAAGGACGAGAGTCCTTTTCAGGAATATCCTTAAAGGACGAGAGTCCTTTTAAGGAATATCCTTGACGGACCATAGTCCTTTTCAGGAATTTCCTTGAAGGACGAGAGTCCTTTTCAGGAATATCCTTGACGGACCATAGTCCTTTTCAGGAATATCCTTGAAGGACGAGAGTCCTTTTCAGGAATATCCTTGACGGACCATAGTCCTTTTCAGGAATTTCCTTGAAGGACGAGAGTCCTTTTCAGGAATATCCTTGACGGACCATAGTCCTTTTCAGGAATATCCTTGAAGGACGAGAGTCCTTTTCAGGAATATCCTTGAAGGACGAGTCCTTTTCAGGAATATCCTTGACGGACCATAGTCCTTTTCAGGAATATCCTTGAAGGACGAGAGTCCTTTTCAGGAATATCCTTGAAGGACGAGTCCTTTTCAGGAATATCCTTGAAGTACGACAGTCCTTTTTAGGAATATCCTTGAAGGACGAGAGTCCTTTTTAGTAATATCCTTGAAGTACGACAGTCCTTTTCAGGAATATCCTTGAAGGACGAGAGTCCTTTTCAGGAATATCCTTGAAGTAGGACAGTCCTTTTCAGGAATATCCTTAAAGGACGAGAGTCCCTTTCAGAAATATCCTTGAAGTACGACAGCCCTTTTCAGGAATATCCTTAAAGGACGAGAGTCCTTTTCAGGAATATCCTTGAAGGACGAGAGTCCTTTTCAGGAATATCCTTAAAGGACGATAGTCCTTTTCAGGAATATCCTTGAAGTACGACAGTCCTTTTCAGGAATATACTTAAAGGACGAGAGTCATTTTCAGGAATATCCGTAAAGGACGAGAGTCCTTTTCAGGAATATCCTTGACGGACCATAGTCCTTTTCAGGAATATCCTTGAAGGACGAGAGTCCTTTTCAGGAATATCCTTGAAGTAGGACAGTCCTTTTCAGGAATATCCTTGAAGGACGAGAGTCCTTTTCAGGAATATCCTTGAAGTAGGACAGTCCTTTTCAGGAATATCCTTAAAGGACGAGAGTCCCTTTCAGAAATATCCTTGAAGTACGACAGCCCTTTTCAGGAATATCCTTAAAGGACGAGAGTCCTTTTCAGGAATATTCTTGAAGGACGAGAGTCCTTTTCAGGAATATCCTTAAAGGACGAGAGTCCTTTTCAGGAATATCCTTGACGGACCATAATCCTTTTTAGGAATATCCTTGAAGGACGAGAGTCCTTTTCAGGAATATCCTTAAAGAACGAGAGTCCTTTTCAGGAATGTCCTTGAAGGACGAGATTTCTTTTCAGGAATATCCTTAAAGGACGAGAGTCCTTTTCAGGAATTTCCTTGACGGACCATAGTCCTTTTCAGGAATATCCTTAACGGACGAGAGTCCTTTTCAGAAATATCCTTGAAGGACGATAGTCCTTTTCAGGAATATCCTTGAAGGATGATAGTCCTTTTCAGGAATATCCTTTAAGGACAAGAGTCCTTTTCAGGAATATCCTTGACGGACCAAAATCCTTTTCAGGAATATCCTTGAAGGACGTGACTCCTTTTCAGGAATATCCTTGAAGGACGAGAGTCCTTTTCAGGAATATCCTTAAAGGACGAGAGTCCTTTTCAGGAATATCCTTTAAGGACGAGAGTCCTTTTCAGAAATATCCTTGAAGGACGAGAGTCCTTTTCAGGAATATCCTTGACGGACCATAGTCCTTTTCAGGAATTTCCTTGAAGGACGAGAGTCCTTTTCAGGAATATCCTTGACGGACCATAGTCCTTTTCAGGAATATCCTTGAAGGACGAGAGTCCTTTTCAGGAATATCCTTGAAGGACGAGTCCTTTTCAGGAATATCCTTGACGGACCATAGTCCTTTTCAGGAATATCCTTGAAGGACGAGAGTCCTTTTCAGGAATATCCTTGAAGGACGAGTCCTTTTCAGGAATATCCTTGAAGTACGACAGTCCTTTTTAGGAATATCCTTGAAGGACGAGAGTCCTTTTTAGTAATATCCTTGACGGACCAAAATCCTTTTCAGGAATATCCTTGAAGGACGAGTCCTTTTCAGGAATATCCTTGACGGACCATAGTCCTTTTCAGGAATATCCTTGAAGGACGAGAGTCCTTTTCAGGAATATCCTTGAAGGACGAGTCCTTTTCAGGAATATCCTTGAAGTACGACAGTCCTTTTCAGGAATATCCTTGAAGGACGAGAGTCCTTTTCAGGAATATCCTTGAAGTAGGACAGTCCTTTTCAGGAATATCCTTGAAGGACGAGAGTCCTTTTCAGGAATATCCTTGAAATAGGACAGTCCTTTTCAGGAATATCCTTAAAGGACGAGAGTTCCTTTCAGAAATATCCTTGAAGTACGACAGCCCTTTTCAGGAATATCCTTAAAGGACGAGAGTCCTTTTCAGGAATATCCTTGAAGGACTAGAGTCCTTTTCAGGAATATCCTTAAAGGACGAGAGTCCTTTTCAGGAATATCCTTGACGGACCATAATCCTTTTTAGGAATATCCTTGAAGGACGAGAGTCCTTTTCAGGAATATCCTTAAAGAACGAGAGTCCTTTTCAGGAATGTCCTTGAAGGACGAGATTTCTTTTCAGGAATATCCTTAAAGGACGAGAGTCCTTTTCAGGAATTTCCTTGACGGACCATAGTCCTTTTCAGGAATATCCTTAACGGACGAGAGTCCTTTTCAGAAATATCCTTGAAGGACGATAGTCCTTTTCAGGATTATCCTTGAAGGATGATAGTCCTTTTCAGGAATATCCTTTAAGGACAAGAGTCCTTTTCAGGAATATCCTTGACGGACCAAAATCCTTTTCAGGAATATCCTTGAAGGACGTGAGTCCTTTTCAGGAATATCCTTGAAGGACGAGAGTCCTTTTCAGGAATATCCTTAAAGGACGAGAGTCCTTTTCAGGAATATCCTTTAAGGACGAGAGTCCTTTTCAGGAATATCCTTGACGGACCATAGTCCTTTTCAGGAATATCCTTAACGGACGAGAGTCCTTTTCAGAAATATCCTTGAAGGACGATAGTCCTTTTCAGGAATATCCTTGAAGGATGATAGTCCTTTTCAGGAATATCCTTTAAGGACAAGAGTCCTTTTCAGGAATATCCTTGACGGACCAAAATCCTTTTCAGGAATATCCTTGAAGGACGTGACTCCTTTTCAGGAATATCCTTGAAGGACGAGAGTCCTTTTCAGGAATATCCTTAAAGGACGAGAGTCCTTTTCAGGAATATCCTTTAAGGACGAGAGTCCTTTTCAGGAATATCCTTAAAGGACAAGAGTCCTTTTCAGAAATATCCTTGAAGGACGAGAGTCCTTTTCAGGAATATCCTTGACGGACCATAGTCCTTTTCAGGAATTTCCTTGAAGGACGAGAGTCCTTTTCAGGAATATCCTTGACGGACCATAGTCCTTTTCAGGAATATCCTTGAAGGACGAGAGTCCTTTTCAGGAATATCCTTGAAGGACGATAGTCCTTTTCAGGAATATCCTTGAAGGATGATAGTCCTTTTCAGGAATATCCTTTAAGGACAAGAGTCCTTTTCAGGAATATCCTTGACGGACCAAAATCCTTTTCAGGAATATCCTTGAAGGACGTGACTCCTTTTCAGGAATATCCTTGAAGGACGAGAGTCCTTTTCAGGAATATCCTTAAAGGACGAGAGTCCTTTTCAGGAATATCCTTTAAGGACGAGAGTCCTTTTCAGGAATATCCTTAAAGGACAAGAGTCCTTTTCAGAAATATCCTTGAAGGACGAGAGTCCTTTTCAGGAATATCCTTGACGGACCATAGTCCTTTGCAGGAATTTCCTTGAAGGACGAGAGTCCTTTTCAGGAATATCCTTGACGGACCATAGTCCTTTTCAGGAATATCCTTGAAGGACGAGAGTCCTTTTCAGGAATATCCTTGAAGGACGAGTCCTTTTCAGGAATATCCTTGACGGACCATAGTCCTTTTCAGGAATATCCTTGAAGGACGAGAGTCCTTTTCAGGAATATCCTTGAAGGACGAGTCCTTTTCAGGAATATCCTTGAAGTACGACAGTCCTTTTTAGGAATATCCTTGAAGGACGAGAGTCCTTTTTAGTAATATCCTTGAAGTACGACAGTCCTTTTCAGGAATATCCTTGAAGGACGAGAGTCCTTTTCAGGAATATCCTTGAAGTAGGACAGTCCTTTTCAGGAATATCCTTGAAGGACGAGAGTCCTTTTCAGGAATATCCTTGAAATAGGACAGTCCTTTTCAGGAATATCCTTAAAGGACGAGAGTTCCTTTCAGAAATATCCTTGAAGTACGACAGCCCTTTTCAGGAATATCCTTAAAGGACGAGAGTCCTTTTCAGGAATATCCTTGAAGGACTAGAGTCCTTTTCAGGAATATCCTTAAAGGACGAGAGTCCTTTTCAGGAATATCCTTGACGGACCATAATCCTTTTTAGGAATATCCTTGAAGAACGAGAGTCCTTTTCAGGAATATCCTTAAAGAACGAGAGTCCTTTTCAGGAATGTCCTTGAAGGACGAGATTTCTTTTCAGGAATATCCTTAAAGGACGAGAGTCCTTTTCAGGAATTTCCTTGACGGACCATAGTCCTTTTCAGGAATATCCTTAACGGACGAGAGTCCTTTTCAGAAATATCCTTGAAGGACGATAGTCCTTTTCAGGATTATCCTTGAAGGATGATAGTCCTTTTCAGGAATATCCTTTAAGGACAAGAGTCCTTTTCAGGAATATCCTTGACGGACCAAAATCCTTTTCAGGAATATCCTTGAAGGACGTGAGTCCTTTTCAGGAATATCCTTGAAGGACGAGAGTCCTTTTCAGGAATATCCTTAAAGGACGAGAGTCCTTTTCAGGAATATCCCTAAAGGACAAGAGTCCTTTTCAGAAATATCCTTGAAGGACGAGAGTCCTTTTCAGGAATATCCTTTAAGGACAAGAGTCCTTTTCAGGAATATCCTTGACGGACCAAAATCCTTTTCAGGAATATCCTTGAAGGACGTGAGTCCTTTTCAGGAATATCCTTAAAGGACAAGAGTCCTTTTCAGAAACATCCTTGAAGGACGAGAGTCCTTTTCAGGAATATCCTTAAAGGACGAGAGTCCTTTTCAGGAATATCCTTGAAGTAGGACAATCCTTTTCAGGAATATCCTTGAAGGACGAGAGTCTTTTTCAGGAATATCCTTGACGGACCATAGTCCTTTTCAGGAATATCCTTAAAGGACGAGAGTCCTTTTCAGGAATATCCTTGAAGGACGAGAGTCTTTTTCAGGAATATCCTTGAACTAGGACAGTACTTTTCAGGAATATCCTTAAAGGACGAGAGTCCTTTTCAGAAATATCCTTGAAGTACGACAGTCCTTTTCAGGAATATCCTTTAAGGACGAGAGTTCTTTTCAGGAATATCCTTGACGGACCATAGTCCTTTTCAGGAATATCCTTGAAGGACGAGAGTCCTTTTCAGGAATATCCTTGACGGACCATAGTCCTTTTCAGGAATATCCTTGAAGGACGATAGTTCTTTTCAGGAATATCCTTGAAGGATGACAGTCTTTTTCAGGAATATCCTTGAAGGACGACAGTCCTTTTTAGGAATATCCTTGAAGGACGAGAGTCCTTTTCAGGAATATCCTTAAAGGACGAGAGTCCTTTTCAGGAATATCCTTGACGGACCATAATCCTTTTTAGGAATATCCTTGAAGGACGAGAGTCCTTTTCAGGAATATCCTTGAAGGACGAGTCCTTTTCAGGAATATCCTTGACGGACCATAGTCCTTTTCAGGAATATCCTTGAAGGACGAGAGTCCTTTTCAGGAATATCCTTGAAGGACGAGTCCTTTTCAGGAATATCCTTGAAGTACGACAGTCCTTTTTAGGAATATCCTTGAAGGACGAGAGTCCTTTTTAGTAATATCCTTGAAGTACGACAGTCCTTTTCAGGAATATCCTTGAAGGACGAGAGTCCTTTTCAGGAATATCCTTGAAGTAGGACAGTCCTTTTCAGGAATATCCTTGAAGGACGAGAGTCCTTTTCAGGAATATCCTTGAAGTAGGACAGTCCTTTTCAGGAATATCCTTAAAGGACGAGAGTCCCTTTCAGAAATATCCTTGAAATACGACAGCCCTTTTCAGGAATATCCTTAAAGGACGAGAGTCCTTTTCAGGAATATCCTTGAAGGACGAGAGTCCTTTTCAGGAATATCCTTAAAGGACGAGAGTCCTTTTCAGGAATATCCTTGACGGACCATAATCCTTTTTAGGAATATCCTTGAAGGACGAGAGTCCTTTTCAGGAATATCCTTAAAGAACGAGAGTCCTTTTCAGGAATGTCCTTGAAGGACGAGATTTCTTTTCAGGAATATCCTTAAAGGACGAGAGTCCTTTTCAGGAATTTCCTTGACGGACCATAGTCCTTTTCAGGAATATCCTTAACGGACGAGAGTCTTTTTCAGAAATATCCTTGAAGGACGATAGTCCTTTTCAGGATTATCCTTGAAGGATGATAGTCCTTTTCAGGAATATCCTTTAAGGACAAGAGTCCTTTTCAGGAATATCCTTGACGGACCAAAATCCTTTTCAGGAATATCCTTGAAGGACGTGAGTCCTTTTCAGGAATATCCTTGAAGGACGAGAGTCCTTTTCAGGAATATCCTTAAAGGACAAGAGTCCTTTTCAGAAATATCCTTGAAGGACGAGAGTCCTTTTCAGGAATATCCTTTAAGGACAAGAGTCCTTTTCAGGAATATCCTTGACGGACCAAAATCCTTTTCAGGAATATCCTTGAAGGACGTGAGTCCTTTTCAGGAATATCCTTAAAGGACAAGAGTCCTTTTCAGAAATATCCTTGAAGGACGAGAGTCCTTTTCAGGAATATCCTTAAAGGACGAGAGTCCTTTTCAGGAATATCCTTGAAGTAGGACAATCCTTTTCAGGAATATCCTTGAAGGACGAGAGTCTTTTTCAGGAATATCCTTGACGGACCATAGTCCTTTTCAGGAATATCCTTAAAGGACGAGAGTCCTTTTCAGGAATATCCTTGAAGGACGAGAGTCTTTTTCAGGAATATCCTTGAACTAGGACAGTACTTTTCAGGAATATCCTTAAAGGACGAGAGTCCTTTTCAGAAATATCCTTGAAGTACGACAGTCCTTTTCAGGAATATCCTTTAAGGACGAGAGTTCTTTTCAGGAATATCCTTGACGGACCATAGTCCTTTTCAGGAATATCCTTGAAGGACGAGAGTCCTTTTCAGGAATATCCTTGACGGACCATAGTCCTTTTCAGGAATATCCTTGAAGGACGATAGTCCTTTTCAGGAATATCCTTGAAGGATGACAGTCTTTTTCAGGAATATCCTTGAAGGACGACAGTCCTTTTTAGGAATATCCTTGAAGGACGAGAGTCCTTTTCAGGAATATCCTTAAAGGACAAGAGTCCTTTTCAGGAATATCCTTAAAGGACAAGAGTCCTTTTCAGGAATATCCTTGACGGACCAAAATCCTTTTCAGGAATATCCTTGAAGGACGTGAGTCCTTTTCAGGAATATCCTTAAAGGACAAGAGTCCTTTTCAGGAATATCCTTAAAGGACGAGAGTCCTTTTCAGGAATATCCTTAAAGGACGAGAGTCCTTTTCAGGAATATCCTTAAAGGACAAGAGTCCTTTTCAGGAATATCCTTGAAGGACGAGAGTCCTTTTCAGGAATATCCTTTAAGGACAAGAGTCCTTTTCAGGAATATCCTTGACGGACCAAAATCCTTTTCAGGAATATCCTTGAAGGACGTGAGTCCTTTTCAGGAATATCCTTAAAGGACAAGAGTCCTTTTCAGAAACATCCTTGAAGGACGAGAGTCCTTTTCAGGAATATCCTTAAAGGACGAGAGTCCTTTTCAGGAATATCCTTGAAGTAGGACAATCCTTTTCAGGAATATCCTTGAAGGACGAGAGTCTTTTTCAGGAATATCCTTGACGGACCATAGTCCTTTTCAGGAATATCCTTAACGGACGAGAGTCCTTTTCAGAAATATCCTTGAAGGACGATAGTCCTTTTCAGGATTATCCTTGAAGGATGATAGTCCTTTTCAGGAATATCCTTTAAGGACAAGAGTCCTTTTCAGGAATATCCTTGACGGACCAAAATCCTTTTCAGGAATATCCTTGAAGGACGTGAGTCCTTTTCAGGAATATCCTTGAAGGACGAGAGTCCTTTTCAGGAATATCCTTAAAGGACGAGAGTCCTTTTCAGGAATATCCTTTAAGGACGAGAGTCCTTTTCAGGAATATCCCTAAAGGACAAGAGTCCTTTTCAGAAATATCCTTGAAGGACGAGAGTCCTTTTCAGGAATATCCTTTAAGGACAAGAGTCCTTTTCAGGAATATCCTTGACGGACCAAAATCCTTTTCAGGAATATCCTTGAAGGACGTGAGTCCTTTTCAGGAATATCCTTAAAGGACAAGAGTCCTTTTCAGAAACATCCTTGAAGGACGAGAGTCCTTTTCAGGAATATCCTTAAAGGACGAGAGTCCTTTTCAGGAATATCCTTGAAGTAGGACAATCCTTTTCAGGAATATCCTTGAAGGACGAGAGTCTTTTTCAGGAATATCCTTGACGGACCATAGTCCTTTTCAGGAATATCCTTAAAGGACGAGAGTCCTTTTCAGGAATATCCTTGAAGGACGAGAGTCTTTTTCAGGAATATCCTTGAACTAGGACAGTACTTTTCAGGAATATCCTTAAAGGACGAGAGTCCTTTTCAGAAATATCCTTGAAGTACGACAGTCCTTTTCAGGAATATCCTTTAAGGACGAGAGTTCTTTTCAGGAATATCCTTGACGGACCATAGTCCTTTTCAGGAATATCCTTGAAGGACGAGAGTCCTTTTCAGGAATATCCTTGACGGACCATAGTCCTTTTCAGGAATATCCTTGAAGGACGATAGTTCTTTTCAGGAATATCCTTGAAGGATGACAGTCTTTTTCAGGAATATCCTTGAAGGACGACAGTCCTTTTTAGGAATATCCTTGAAGGACGAGAGTCCTTTTCAGGAATATCCTTAAAGGACGAGAGTCCTTTTCAGGAATATCCTTGACGGACCATAATCCTTTTTAGGAATATCCTTGAAGGACGAGAGTCCTTTTCAGGAATATCCTTGAAGGACGAGTCCTTTTCAGGAATATCCTTGACGGACCATAGTCCTTTTCAGGAATATCCTTGAAGGACGAGAGTCCTTTTCAGGAATATCCTTGAAGGACGAGTCCTTTTCAGGAATATCCTTGAAGTACGACAGTCCTTTTTAGGAATATCCTTGAAGGACGAGAGTCCTTTTTAGTAATATCCTTGAAGTACGACAGTCCTTTTCAGGAATATCCTTGAAGGACGAGAGTCCTTTTCAGGAATATCCTTGAAGTAGGACAGTCCTTTTCAGGAATATCCTTGAAGGACGAGAGTCCTTTTCAGGAATATCCTTGAAGTAGGACAGTCCTTTTCAGGAATATCCTTAAAGGACGAGAGTCCCTTTCAGAAATATCCTTGAAATACGACAGCCCTTTTCAGGAATATCCTTAAAGGACGAGAGTCCTTTTCAGGAATATCCTTGAAGGACGAGAGTCCTTTTCAGGAATATCCTTAAAGGACGAGAGTCCTTTTCAGGAATATCCTTGACGGACCATAATCCTTTTTAGGAATATCCTTGAAGGACGAGAGTCCTTTTCAGGAATATCCTTAAAGAACGAGAGTCCTTTTCAGGAATGTCCTTGAAGGACGAGATTTCTTTTCAGGAATATCCTTAAAGGACGAGAGTCCTTTTCAGGAATTTCCTTGACGGACCATAGTCCTTTTCAGGAATATCCTTAACGGACGAGAGTCTTTTTCAGAAATATCCTTGAAGGACGATAGTCCTTTTCAGGATTATCCTTGAAGGATGATAGTCCTTTTCAGGAATATCCTTTAAGGACAAGAGTCCTTTTCAGGAATATCCTTGACGGACCAAAATCCTTTTCAGGAATATCCTTGAAGGACGTGAGTCCTTTTCAGGAATATCCTTGAAGGACGAGAGTCCTTTTCAGGAATATCCTTGAAGGACGAGAGTCCTTTTCAGGAATATCCTTTAAGGACAAGAGTCCTTTTCAGGAATATCCTTGACGGACCAAAATCCTTTTCAGGAATATCCTTGAAGGACGTGAGTCCTTTTCAGGAATATCCTTAAAGGACAAGAGTCCTTTTCAGAAATATCCTTGAAGGACGAGAGTCCTTTTCAGGAATATCCTTTAAGGACAAGAGTCCTTTTCAGGAATATCCTTGACGGACCAAAATCCTTTTCAGGAATATCCTTGAAGGACGTGAGTCCTTTTCAGGAATATCCTTAAAGGACAAGAGTCCTTTTCAGAAATATCCTTGAAGGACGAGAGTCCTTTTCAGGAATATCCTTAAAGGACGAGAGTCCTTTTCAGGAATATCCTTGAAGTAGGACAATCCTTTTCAGGAATATCCTTGAAGGACGAGAGTCTTTTTCAGGAATATCCTTGACGGACCATAGTCCTTTTCAGGAATATCCTTAAAGGACGAGAGTCCTTTTCAGGAATATCCTTGAAGGACGAGAGTCTTTTTCAGGAATATCCTTGAACTAGGACAGTACTTTTCAGGAATATCCTTAAAGGACGAGAGTCCTTTTCAGAAATATCCTTGAAGTACGACAGTCCTTTTCAGGAATATCCTTTAAGGACGAGAGTTCTTTTCAGGAATATCCTTGACGGACCATAGTCCTTTTCAGGAATATCCTTGAAGGACGAGAGTCCTTTTCAGGAATATCCTTGACGGACCATAGTCCTTTTCAGGAATATCCTTGAAGGACGATAGTCCTTTTCAGGAATATCCTTGAAGGATGACAGTCTTTTTCAGGAATATCCTTGAAGGACGACAGTCCTTTTTAGGAATATCCTTGAAGGACGAGAGTCCTTTTCAGGAATATCCTTAAAGGACAAGAGTCCTTTTCAGGAATATCCTTAAAGGACAAGAGTCCTTTTCAGGAATATCCTTGACGGACCAAAATCCTTTTCAGGAATATCCTTGAAGGACGTGAGTCCTTTTCAGGAATATCCTTAAAGGACAAGAGTCCTTTTCAGGAATATCCTTAAAGGACGAGAGTCCTTTTCAGGAATATCCTTAAAGGACGAGAGTCCTTTTCAGGAATATCCTTAAAGGACAAGAGTCCTTTTCAGGAATATCCTTGAAGGACGAGAGTCCTTTTCAGGAATATCCTTTAAGGACAAGAGTCCTTTTCAGGAATATCCTTGACGGACCAAAATCCTTTTCAGGAATATCCTTGAAGGACGTGAGTCCTTTTCAGGAATATCCTTAAAGGACGAGAGTCCTTTTCAGAAATATCCTTAAAGGACAAGAGTCCTTTTCAGAAATATCCTTGAAGGACGAGAGTCCTTTTCAGGAATATCCTTAAAGGACGAGAGTCCTTTTCAGGAATATCCTTGAAGTAGGACAATCCTTTTCAGGAATATCCTTGAAGGACGAGAGTCTTTTTCAGGAATATCCTTGACGGACCATAGTCCTTTTCAGGAATATCCTTAAAGGACGAGAGTCCTTTTCAGGAATATCCTTGAAGGACGAGAGTCTTTTTCAGGAATATCCTTGAACTAGGACAGTACTTTTCAGGAATATCCTTAAAGGACGAGAGTCCTTTTCAGAAATATCCTTGAAGTACGACAGTCCTTTTCAGGAATATCCTTTAAGGACGAGAGTTCTTTTCAGGAATATCCTTGACGGACCATAGTCCTTTTAAGGAATATCCTTGACGGACCATAGTCCTTTTCAGGAATATCCTTAAAGGACGAGAGTCCTTTTCAGGAATATCCTTAAAGGACAAGAGTCCTTTTCAGGAATATCCTTGACGGACCAAAATCCTTTTCAGGAATATCCTTGAAGGACGTGAGTCCTTTTCAGGAATATCCTTGAAGGACGAGAGTCCTTTTCAGGAATATCCTTTAAGGACAAGAGTCCTTTTCAGGAATATCCTTGTCGGACCAAAATCCTTTTCAGGAATATCCTTGAAGGACGTGAGTCCTTTTCAGGAATATCCTTAAAGGACGAGAGTCCTTTTAAGGAATATCCTTGACGGACCATAGTCCTTTTCAAGAATATCCTTGAAGGACGAGAGTCCTTTTCAGGAATATCCTTTAAGGACGAGAGTCCTTTTCAGGAATATCCTTAAAGGACAAGAGTCCTTTTCAGGAATATCCTTGAAGGACGAGAGTCCTTTTCAGGAATATCCTTAAAGGACGAGAGTCCTTTTCAGGAATATCCTTTAAGGACGAGAGTCCTTTTCAGGAATATCCTTAAAGGACAAGAGTCCTTTTCAGAAATATCCTTGAAGGACGAGAGTCCTTTTCAGGAATATCCTTAAAGGACAAGAGTCCTTTTCAGAAATATCCTTGAAGGACGAGAGTCCTTTTCAGGAATATCTTTAAAGGACGAGAGTCTTTCTCAGGAATATCCTTGAAGTACAACATTCCTTTTTAGGAATATCCTTGAAGGACGAGAGTCCTTTTCAGGAATATCCTTGACGGACCATAGTCCTTTTCAGGAATATCCTTAAAGGACGAGAGTCCTTTTCAGGAATATCCTTGAAGGACGAGAGTCCTTTTCAGGAATATCCTTGAAGTAGGACAGTACTTTTCAGGAATATCCTTAAAGGACGAGAGTCCTTTTCAGAAATATCCTTGAAGTACGACAGTCCTTTTCAGGAATATCCTTTAAGGACGAGAGTTCTTTTCAGGAATATCCTTGACGGACCATAGTCCTTTTCAGGAATATCCTTGAAGGACGAGAGTCCTTTTCAGGAATATCCTTGACGGACCATAGTCCTTTTCAGGAATATCCTTGAAGGACGATAGTCCTTTTCAGGAATATCCTTGAAGGATGACAGTCTTTTTCAGGAATATCCTTGAAGGACGACAGTCCTTTTTAGGAATATCCTTGACGGACCATAGTCCTTTTCAGGAATATCCTTGACGGACCATAGTCCTTTTCAGGAATATCCTTAAAGGACGAGAGTCCTTTTCAGAAATATCCTTAAAGGACGAGAGTCCTTTTCAGAAATATCCTTGAAGGACGAGAGTCCTTTTCAGGAATATCCTTAAAGGACGAGAGTCCTTTTCAGGAATATCCTTGAAGTAGGACAATCCTTTTCAGGAATATCCTTGAAGGACGAGAGTCTTTTTCAGGAATATCCTTGACGGACCATAGTCCTTTTCAGGAATATCCTTAAAGGACGAGAGTCCTTTTCAGGAATATCCTTGAAGGACGAGAGTCTTTTTCAGGAATATCCTTGACGGACCATAGTCCTTTTCAGGAATATCCTTAAAGGACGAGAGTTCTTTTCAGGAATATCCTTGACGGACCATAGTCCTTTTCAGGAATATCCTTGAAGGACGAGAGTCCTTTTCAGGAATATCCTTGACGGACCATAGTCCTTTTCAGGAATATCCTTGAAGGACGATAGTCCTTTTCAGGAATATCCTTGAAGGATGACAGTCTTTTTCAGGAATATCCTTGAAGGACGACAGTCCTTTTTAGGAATATCCTTGAAGGACGAGAGTCCTTTTCAGGAATATCCTTAAAGGACAAGAGTCCTTTTCAGGAATATCCTTAAAGGACAAGAGTCCTTTTCAGGAATATCCTTGACGGACCAAAATCCTTTTCAGGAATATCCTTGAAGGACGTGAGTCCTTTTCAGGAATATCCTTAAAGGACAAGAGTCCTTTTCAGGAATATCCTTAAAGGACGAGAGTCCTTTTCAGGAATATCCTTAAAGGACGAGAGTCCTTTTCAGGAATATCCTTAAAGGACAAGAGTCCTTTTCAGGAATATCCTTAAAGGACGAGAGTCCTTTTCAGGAATATCCTTTAAGGACAAGAGTCCTTTTCAGGAATATCCTTGACGGACCAAAATCCTTTTCAGGAATATCCTTGAAGGACGTGAGTCCTTTTCAGGAATATCCTTAAAGGACGAGAGTCCTTTTCAGAAATATCCTTAAAGGACAAGAGTCCTTTTCAGAAATATCCTTGAAGGACGAGAGTCCTTTTCAGGAATATCCTTAAAGGACGAGAGTCCTTTTCAGGAATATCCTTGAAGTAGGACAATCCTTTTCAGGAATATCCTTGAAGGACGAGAGT
This sequence comes from Leucoptera coffeella, assembly GCA_030578115.1. Classification (NCBI taxonomy): domain Eukaryota; kingdom Metazoa; phylum Arthropoda; class Insecta; order Lepidoptera; family Lyonetiidae; genus Leucoptera; species Leucoptera coffeella. The sequence continues at coordinate 26,940 of JAMBLF010000552.1, read as the reverse complement.
CTTTTTCAGGAATATCCTTGACGGACCATAGTCCTTTTCAGGAATATCCTTAAAGGACGAGAGTCCTTTTCAGGAATATCCTTGAAGGACGAGAGTCTTTTTCAGGAATATCCTTGAACTAGGACAGTACTTTTCAGGAATATCCTTAAAGGACGAGAGTCCTTTTCAGAAATATCCTTGAAGTACGACAGTCCTTTTCAGGAATATCCTTTAAGGACGAGAGTTCTTTTCAGGAATATCCTTGACGGACCATAGTCCTTTTAAGGAATATCCTTGACGGACCATAGTCCTTTTCAGGAATATCCTTAAAGGACGAGAGTCCTTTTCAGGAATATCCTTAAAGGACAAGAGTCCTTTTCAGGAATATCCTTGACGGACCAAAATCCTTTTCAGGAATATCCTTGAAGGACGTGAGTCCTTTTCAGGAATATCCTTGAAGGACGAGAGTCCTTTTCAGGAATATCCTTTAAGGACAAGAGTCCTTTTCAGGAATATCCTTGTCGGACCAAAATCCTTTTCAGGAATATCCTTGAAGGACGTGAGTCCTTTTCAGGAATATCCTTAAAGGACGAGAGTCCTTTTAAGGAATATCCTTGACGGACCATAGTCCTTTTCAAGAATATCCTTGAAGGACGAGAGTCCTTTTCAGGAATATCCTTTAAGGACGAGAGTCCTTTTCAGGAATATCCTTAAAGGACAAGAGTCCTTTTCAGGAATATCCTTGAAGGACGAGAGTCCTTTTCAGGAATATCCTTAAAGGACGAGAGTCCTTTTCAGGAATATCCTTTAAGGACGAGAGTCCTTTTCAGGAATATCCTTAAAGGACAAGAGTCCTTTTCAGAAATATCCTTGAAGGACGAGAGTCCTTTTCAGGAATATCCTTAAAGGACAAGAGTCCTTTTCAGAAATATCCTTGAAGGACGAGAGTCCTTTTCAGGAATATCTTTAAAGGACGAGAGTCCTTTTCAGGAATATCCTTGAAGTACGACAGTCCTTTTCAGGAATATCCTTGAAGGACGAGAGTCCTTTTCAGGAATATCCTTGACGGACCATAGTCCTTTTCAGGAATATCCTTAAAGGACGAGAGTCCTTTTCAGGAATATCCTTGAAGGACGAGAGTCTTTTTCAGGAATATCCTTGAAGTAGGACAGTACTTTTCAGGAATATCCTTAAAGGACGAGAGTCCTTTTCAGAAATATCCTTGAAGTACGACAGTCCTTTTCAGGAATATCCTTTAAGGACGAGAGTTCTTTTCAGGAATATCCTTGACGGACCATAGTCCTTTTCAGGAATATCCTTGAAGGACGAGAGTCCTTTTCAGGAATATCCTTGACGGACCATAGTCCTTTTCAGGAATATCCTTGAAGGACGATAGTCCTTTTCAGGAATATCCTTGAAGGATGACAGTCTTTTTCAGGAATATCCTTGAAGGACGACAGTCCTTTTTAGGAATATCCTTGACGGACCATAGTCCTTTTCAGGAATATCCTTAAAGGACAAGAGTCCTTTTCAGGAATATCCTTAAAGGACAAGAGTCCTTTTCAGAAATATCCTTGACGGACCAAAATCCTTTTCAGGAATATCCTTGAAGGACGTGAGTCCTTTTCAGGAATATCCTTGAAGTAGGACAGTCCTTTTCAGGAATATCCTTAAAGGACGAGAGTCCCTTTCAGAAATATCCTTGAAGTACGACAGCCCTTTTCAGGAATATCCTTAAAGGACGAGAGTCCTCTTCAGGAATATCCTTAAAGGACGAGAGTCTTTTTTAGGAATATCCTTAAAGGACGAGAGTCCTTTTCAGGAATATCCTTAAAGGACAAGAGTCCTTTTCAGGAATATCCTTGAAGGACGAGAGTCCTTTTCAGGAATATCCTTGAAGTAGGACAGTCCTTTTCAGGAATATCCTTAAAGGACGAGAGTCCCTTTCAGAAATATCCTTGAAGTACGACAGCCCTTTTCAGGAATATCCTTAAAGGACGAGAGTCCTCTTCAGGAATATCCTTAAAGGACGAGAGTCTTTTTTAGGAATATCCTTAAAGGACGAGAGTCCTTTTCAGGAATATCCTTAAAGGACAAGAGTCCTTTTCAGGAATATCCTTGAAGGACGAGAGTCCTTTTCAGGAATATCCTTTAAGGACAAGAGTCCTTTTCAGGAATATCCTTGACGGACCAAAATCCTTTTCAGGAATATCCTTGAAGGACGTGAGTCCTTTTCAGGAATATCCTTAAAGGACGAGAGTCCTTTTCAGGAATATCCTTAAAGGACGAGAGTCCTTTTAAGGAATATCCTTGACGGACCATAGTCCTTTTCAGGAATATCCTTGAAGGACGATAGTCTTTTTCAGTAAAATCCTTGAAGTAAAATCCTTTTCCGGACTACGTTTGTCAAAACATTTGAATGACACTGTTTGTCTCTCAGAATTGAAATTCTACCGTTTTATAACCGCAGAGTATGAACAGACTTATGGATGTCAATGAAGCGAAAGTGGTTTTTAAGGATCGAGAAAAATGGTAATCCCTGATCTCTGCCTACCTCTCTAAAGGGTAATCTACTTTGCGGTAGGGATGTGTATGTGTAATGTTCATGACATACGCTTTACGACCTGGGTTAACACACTCCATTTTTTATTCTGGCGGGATAGTCAGAGGCTTGAGTGCCCTTCTTAGAAATTCCAAAGGCATATTAGATTGGGTCACTCGAAGTCCGCGTTTCACTAGATAGACAGCAACCAAGGCAGTGAACTGTATCGTATGTATATAGGCACTGGCTATCCTATCCTGAGGGATATGCAGGTGTCCTTATAATGTTTTCCCTCACCGTTTACGACTGTAAATTATGTACATTCATGAAAAACATATTTGAATTTAATTCATTGGTACATGCCAGAGCTGGGATACGAACCTAGGACCTTTCTCATACGAAGTCCGAGGTCTTACCCACTGGGCTACAGACGTCCTGTATAACATTAATGGATATATAAATAAAAACACTATTTCTAAACTATAACATTTATTTTTCGACTTAACAAAAACTTATTCTACTTAATGTTAGACATTCTAAGCTAAATTTCTTATTTACAATGTTAGTTTCAATAATATTCCATTTAACATTCTTTTCGATATAAATAATTTGTATATAGATGAATCAGAATCATATTACATAAAATGTAAAAGCCTCAAAATATTCCAAGTTCAAAAAAATATATGTTTCCTGCATATTATATAATATACATTTAGTATATATACAATTAAATATATGGTAAAATAGTGCCTCTAATCTCTACATACCCAAAAAGGGTATTAATCGTGAAACTGTATGTATGTATAGCATAAAGTATTATTAGTAATACCCAACACATTTAAAATACTTATAAAAATCTCTTTCATACAACTTATAAGTTAAAAGAAATTTCAAGTTACAATTAGCATTAGTTGGGTTGAAATCTAATGTGGGTACGCAACCTCTGACTACCCCTAAGGAAAGTCGTGATACATGTATGTACAGTCAACGCTAAAAGTGCAGTCCCAGTAACTATTATAATTTAAGCTTAGAAGAACAAAGACAATATTTTACATTTAAAACTGGCGCCACTATGCATTGTAATGGCCACTATACGTTCGCGTTCTTCGAAATAAACAATATTGTCTTTTGTTCTTATAAACTTAAACCTTATAAAAAGTTACTGGGACTGCACTTTTAGCGTTGACTGCACGGTTTGTGAATTCTAGATTCTATAAATCTAAAGTGACAAAGGTATTATTAATATAATTATTTATTTTGATCATTCGCAAACTTAATATTACTAATGCTTTTTACAATAATTCAATAACACTTCAGTAATGGTGTGAAATGAAATAGAAAAATGACAGTTTAGCTTCTATCAATGTTGAAATTTGTCACTTGTTAATCCACTAACAACTTCACACTATTATTGAAGTGCTATCGTACTGCGATTGTACTTAAACGCATGAGTACGGTCTTTGTTAATATTAACTTATATTTTACTCACATATTCAGTTATAGTTTTGGATTTTGCTTAAAAATACGACAAAACTAAACACCTATTAAGATTAGGATGAAAAAAATAATCAAAAATGTTTTAATTACACATAACGACATATTGAAAAAGGGTGACGTTAGAAGTATCTATAACCACCGAGTGTGTATGAGTTGTATGAATGTCAATCAAGCTAAAGTGGTTTGCCAGAGGGAAAAATGGGATTCCGTTTTCTCTGCCTACCCCTATCTAGGTAGAAAGGCGTGATATGTATGTATGTACATAGAAAGCAAATATATTTAAATGAAAAAATAATATTCGAATTATTTTCAACTGACTTAAAGAATACTGACATATTAAAACTGACGTATGAATGACTTTCATTTATGATTTTTTTGTTTAACAAGCACCGTAAACATATAAAGAAAATATTATATATTTTACCTTTCCTATAAAATTTCATGAAAATACAAGCTTTCATAATATATAAAACATTTACTTAAACTATAATGAAAAAGATTTAAATAACGGAAATAATTCGATAAAAAATTTCTACATAACGAACGAAGCATATTTATTAATGTTTTACATAAACAAATGCTATAGATTTTACAATAATATGCATTGAAGGCCAAAAAGTTATCAAGAAATATATATAACATGACATTAGAAATTTATTATATAATATATTATTTTAATATTATCGTATTAATATAATTAATATTAAGTAGTGTTTTACACATTTTATTGGTGACAAAAACAATTGTTCAATCAGGTTGAAGTATCTTTTTACGTTTGTACTAATATAGTACCATTACTGTAGTATCCGCACTATTACCGTTGTACTAGTACTAATAAATAATTAGTACTAGTAATTTTTAAACACTCGCCATTTGTACTCATTTTTTTCTATATGAGACCGGGTCGTATCGCGATAAAATTAAATGTATATATATTCTTCTTTGTGTGTATATAATTATATACAAACAAAGATGAATATATTCAAGTATGTATGTATGTAAATTCAAAATTATAGAATTTCATATTTTCAATAACTTTTCTCTCAAACTTAAACCTACATTGCATTTTAGTACTTTCTTCCATCCTTTCTAACACTACTTCCGAATCCTGCTCCATCCAACCTATTGCAATAGTCTGACTATTGCCTCAACTAATCCATCAGCGACATTTCTTCAAGAAAGCCAAAACGTCGTGAGGATAATTGTGGCGAGACGTGGATTTCGAAGCACAACGGGCTAATTCCAAAGCCGACACGCAACTGGAAATAAATAAAAATAGAAACTTTATCAACTATTTTTGAAATTATAACTTATAAGACACTAATTTAAACTTAGTTATTACTCTTCCCGTACTAGTCTGGAACGCAAAAGAATGCAAACTAGCTGCAATTCTTCCCGGTATGTCGTAGATGGCGACTTAGGGACTAGGGGTTGATGCAATATGTCACCAATGTTCCATATAACATCACAACTCTAATATTCATTCTAAAATTAAGGTTGGAGATATACATATTTGTCTCCAAGGTTCTGTCCACGCCGAAAGGGATTAGAGGACGTGAATGTATATGTGTTATTACTTATTTAAATGAGTAATAACACACAGATAACAGTCAGATAGACGTTATATTGAAAAAGGGCGACGTTAGGTGTACCTATAACCACTGAGTGTGTATGAGAAGATGTACGAGTGTCAATGAAGCGAAAGTGGTCTGTCAGTGGGACAAATGGGAATCCGTGTTCTCTGCCTACCCCTCTACAGGGAATCAGGCGTGTTGTGTATGATTGTATAGAAACAGTACACATCATGCCCTTTTCCTTACAAAGGGTAGGCATATATTACCGATCCGTATTGGTCTCGATCCTAGCAAACTACTTTCGCTTCATGAATTTCCATACACACTCGGCGGTTATAGATGCTCCTAACGTCACCTTTTTTCAATATAGCGTCTATTGTGACAGTCACAAACACACTTTTCAATGACTATCTCAATAATAATAATAATATTTAGGAGATTATTACACCAATTTAAACTAGCCCCTTGGTAAGTACATTTAAGACTTGTGTTAAGAGTACTAGTCAACGTATATTTAAGAAATATAAACTTATTATATATAGGTAAATACATATATAGCATATATAATCAACAACCAGACTGAAAAGCAGAAGAAAAGCGTAGTTCTTAACTCATTCGACGCCGCGCGATTTTTCAGCGTCTTACTAGCGGAGCCGTCATACAAACGGTCATGAACACGCGAGGCGTGTCCGCGGCTCTGCGACTAAGAAAATATGAACACGTCACGCGTGTCCACGGGCTCTGGGCGAAGTTTAATGTTTCTAAATACGTTAATAATACATTGTGGTAGTTTATTTCCTTAGTTCTGTTTGTGCAACGAAAGAGATAAGGTTGTGGCAACAGTATAGTGATTTTAAACCAGAAATTATGGCGGAATATGGATATTTAGGTAAATAGGTAAATTAAATATGATGCGATTCTCAAACTTACTTATATATTATTAAATATATAATATTTTTTGTTGTTTGTATAGTATACAAATTATTTACTCATCTTTCGACTAAAATCACTCAGAAACATATTATTGTGTAAGTACTAATATTATAATAAACAAGCTAATGTAGTGAGTTTGATGGAAAGTTAAACAAACTTTTAGAACCTCTGGTTGCATACCCAAAGTGGACACGCGTAACGTGTTCTTGGCATCACACAAGGCATTCGTTTTTAGTATAAACATAACTTCAAAGTAGAAACCACGTGAATATATGGTTATTCGTGTGGTAAATACCATGTACACAAATTCTTATTAAATTAATTCTTATTAAATTTTTTCATGTACTTTTCGAGACATAATCGAAAACTTATGAACACGCGAGGCGTGTCCGCGGCGTGGCGAGTAGAATTTTCATGGACACGCAAGGCGTGTCGTTGGCTCCGAATGAGTTAACTCTGCCTCCAGGGGGAATCTTTGGGACCTCACGATTAGCGTTTAGGTGGTTAACCGATCGCGCCACGGAGGTCGTCATGTATGTTATGCCTCACCTGCGGTTAGGTACATGGGCCAGCTGTTTCCACAGTTTCCTGTCGACGTGCTTGAATAGAACGAGGACCAAATCCAAGTCGCAGTTCACCGAGTTCACCGCTAGATGGAGTGGCGTGTCTCCGCCTTTCAAATCCTGAAAAGATAAAAAAAATAATCTATATATTCACTGAGGTTTTTAGTAACTTAGTAACTGAGCTAAGTAGAATTAACTAAGCTTCATCGACGTAACTGAGCTAAGTCAATTAACTGAGCTTCTTCTAATTAACTGAGCTAAGTCGAATTAACTAAGCTTCGTCGAATTAACTTAGCTTCGTCTAATTAATTGAGCTAAGTCGAATTGAAAGAAAGAAAGAAAGAAAAACATTTAATGACTGAGTTTGAAATGAGCTTGAATTGACTGAGCTTTGACGAATTAGCTGAGCTACATAATCTATGTATGTTATTGGCCCTTAAACACTTTTAGCGATACTATGACCTAAATAAGCTAATGGCACACAATTCATATGAACGTTGTATTTCTACTAACCCCTTTCCATATATCGGCGTGGCCGTGTGTTGTCAAAACGTGTACCGTGTGTAAGGAGCTCGTGGCATTATCGTGTACTGAACAGGCTATATGGAGCGCCGTATAACCTGTAAAATAATAATATTTAGGACACTATTACATTAGTTGAACTAGCCCCTTGGTAAGTTCATTTAAGACTTTTAAGGGTACTAGTCAACGTATATTTAAGAAATATATTCTTATTATATATAGGTAAATACATATCTAGCATATATAATTAACGAAAATCAGAACAAAAGCGTAGTTGTTAACTCTGCCTCCACTGGGAATCTTTGGGACCTCACGATTAGCGTTGGTTAACTGATCGCGCTACGGAGGTCGTCGAAATTAACATATTAATTTGCGGCTATATAATGCTAATTAGATGTCTTTTTTCTCAATATGTATTTTACGGTCATTTAGCCATGCGTGGATGTCGGCGCGCAAGGTAATAGTGGCGAATCACTGTCTCCGCATTAGCGGAGACAGTGATTCGCCACTATTAAACCAATACCATTAAAAAACAATAAATATGCTAAAATATACTTAGAAGGCATTAGAAGGTAATATTTTAAGTAAAAAAGGTATGGTCCACCTCATGGCAATTGAAAGAAACGTAAATACAGCACAAACTATTTTGAAAAAAATATTTCGTGACATACACATAGTTTTATACATATCTACCAAAACCGCCTTTAAACCACCATGTGGCGCCATCTACGCACTAACACTAGAACTACACAGTGCCCACTCACCGTCAGCGTTGTAATGCCCGATGTCGAAGAGCGGTTTCTCCGCGCTATCACGACGCAGTATTTCCGTGAGGGCGTCAGAACAGAGGTCCCCACGACGAGCTAGAGTCGCTACTAGGGTATCGCCGCGGGAATCGGTCTGTAAAGGGTATTGAGAGTTATACATACATATAAAAGGTATTGATAAATTATACATATTGACACGTAACGGCGCACTTGGCGACAATGCGTTAAATATACTGTTCGAATTAAAAAAAAATTCTGCGTTAATTGGTGTAAGTTTAATGGCAAAATGACGACTTTTTTGGCGTGTAGGCGCTAAAAATCGTGGATATTTTTGCTTATCTCGACAACTTTTTCCACTTTAAGCATCTCTCCTGAAAAGTTTGCAAAATTGCGTTTAGGACAAGTGCGCCGTTAGATGTAGATATGTATGTATGTATACTGACACCTCTTACGTCCCCAACGGTATAAGCAGAGACTATTAGGCCACCTACAACGGGTGACAAATCTCTCTTGCTTCACTCACACCCATTATCCTTCTCATACATGGTCTTCTGATCTTTATACTACGTACATAAAATTGTACAAATTTTATGACATGCGAATGAATGATAGTAGATTGACAAAAGGAACATAATATGTGCGTGAAGTAGAAGGGCGGTTACGTAGACGCCATATTGAAAAAGGATTACGCTAGAAGTACCTATAACCGCCGAGTGTAAGAGGTGTGAGTGTCAATGAAGCGAAATTTCTCAGAATCGGGACAAATGGGAATCCTTGATCTCTCCCTTCCCTATACAGGTAATCGTGTGTATGTATAATACCTGTGTGAACACCGGTTCATCGGTTTTCTCGTCCTTTTTCATTTGCAGCGTCTTCCTGATGCATTCTACTATGTACCGCGTTAGCAGGGGATTGGTAGGACAGTGCAATGAAGTGGCCCGTAGCAGGTTCAATCCTGAAAAAAATTGTTAAGCCACGTTAGGGTCGGTCGGTGTTTGGATGGGTGACCGCGTTGTAAGAATTGATGAATTGAAACGAACTTGAAGGTTTAATAAGTAATAATAATATTTAGGACACTATCACACCGATTGAACTAGCCCCTAAGTACATTTAAGACTTGTTAAGGGTTACTAGTCAACGTGTATTTAACAAATATTTACATATTATATATAGATAAATACATATATAGCATATATAATCAACGACCAGACTGGAAAGCAGATGAAAGTGTTGTTCTTAACTCTGCCACCACCGGGAATCTTTGGGACGTCATGATTAGCGTTCAGGTGCTCAATCAATCGCGCCACGGAGGATGCTACATATTTATCTTGATATAATATGTATATATTTCTTAAATTTACGTTGACTAGTACCCTTAACACAAGCCTTAAATGAACTTAGCAAGAGGCTAGTTTAAAAAACAAACAAAACAAAAACAAACGCATTCACGACCATTAACCCTTACGGGGTAGTCAGAGGTTCAGGTGTGCATCTCCGCAATTGCGAAGGTAGTAATTCTATGGACACCTCGAACCCACGTGTTAACCAGATAGTCAGTACTCAATGTGACAGGTGGTCAGCCATGTCGCCATTTACAAGCACTAACTATTACCTGTTCGACGAACAGGTAGGTTTTCTCACGATGTTTTCCCTCACCGTATAATTCGATGTATTTCGTAAATATGTTTTTATTACGAAAATGTACATAGAAATTCATTAAACTTCGTTTCCATTGGTACATGCTCAAACGGGATTTGAACCCTGTACCCACTGATACAGAGTCAAGCCCCAAACAACTGAGCTACGTCGAATTAATTATTAAGAGGCTAGTTTAATTGTTGTAATAGTGTCCTAAATATTAATATTATTTGGCATTCTTGGATTAGACTTTAGAAATTCAACTTGCTTTCAAAAAGAAAATAAAAGATCTAATTCTCTCATTCACTGCACACATACACAATAAGAATTAAAAGAAACATTACTAGTACAGCGCAGTGAAAGGGTGCCTCAACATCAAAACCATTCCATCGTAAAAGTTTTAATACATATACATTCACGTCGTTTAATTCCTTTCCGGGTGGACAGAACATTGAAGACACGACAATATATCCTAGGTCACTTTTAGCATTACATACATGCGCTTCACGACTTGTGTATACACACTCCCTTTTATATTATGGCGGGGTAGTCAGAGGCTTGAATGCCCATCTCCGAAATTTCGAAGGCATGTTAGGTATGGATCATTCGAAGCCCGCGTATCACTAGATAGACAGCACCCAACGTGATAGGTAGTATCGCCGTATACTTTTAGCATTACTATAGGTGTTTTTATGATTTATAACTAAACGGGACTTATCCCGTAAGTTTTTATATAATAAAGTCACCTTTATTATTAACCCGACGTTTCGGCTACGTTGCAGCAGCCATGGTCACGGGCAGACTGTTATAGGTGTTTTTACAACATACATACATACAAAACACGCCTGATTCCCTGTAGAGGGGGTGGCAGAGATCACGGATGCCTATTTGTCCCGATTCTGACGAACCACTTTCGCTTCATTGACACTCATACACACTCGGCGCTTATAAGTACTTCTAACATCAGCCTCTTTCAATATGACTTCTATCTGACTGTAATGTCTTATTGGGCCGGCCCCTACGTAACCGCCCTTCCAGTTCACACACATATTAGTGAATCTGCTATCATTCATCCGCATAACATGTCCAAACTGTCGAAGCATGCTCTTTTCAATCTTAGTCACTACATCTTCTTTCAACCCGCAATCTTCCCTTATCACACTATTTTTAATTCTATTATTCAATATCACTCCTAAAATGCTTCTCAGTGACTTCATTTCGACGGCATTGATTCTACTTTCACGCTTCTTTTGCCATACCCAACTTTCGATATAACTTCTTTTTATTACAAATACTTGATCATAGTATATTGTGAATATCCCTAGTCACTGACTCAAACGACATTAAGAAATGTAGTCAGTCAGCATTCTTTTTACGTCCCAGTCTAGCACGAGACAGAGGATTGGCGAAAGGTGAATCTGGAGGAGGCGACTAAGGGACTAGGGTTCAATTGAATCAATCGCATGATTGGTTAAAAATCTTTCACCAATGTTCCATATAACATTACAACCCCAATTAATAATGCTAAAAAGAGACATTATAGTTTTAAGAGATTCGCGATTTATACTCATGATTAATAACTAACGGGACTTATCACGTGAGTTTTTATATAATAAAGTTACCTTTATTATTAACCCGACGTTTCGGCTACGTTGCAGTAGCCTTGGAATATATGAAAATTGGGAAATATGAAACGTCAGTTCTGTCCGTGGCCAAGGCTACTACAACGTAGCCGAAACGTCGGGTTAATAAAGGTAACTTTATTATATAAAAACTTACGCGATAAGTTCCGTTAGTTATTAATCATGAGTATAAATCGCGAATCTCTTAAAATTATAATGATGACCTAGCAGATATTTCACCAAGGTTCTGTCCACCCCGAAAGGGATTACAGGACGTGATTGTCTCCGGATGTACTTACCCGGTGTCTCCACATATATATCCGGATGTTCAGTCAACATCCGGTCGCAGAGAAGCACGAACATTGACATATTCAGGTTGTCCTGCTTCGATTCCGGACAGGACAAATTCGATATAACATGATGCAGGACTCTGTAAAAAAAGGGATAAATCACTACATAGTATAAAACAAAGTCGCTTTCTTTGTCCCTATGTCCCTTTGTATGCTTAAATCTTTGAAACTACGCTACGGATTTTGATGCGGTTTTTTTAAGAGATAGAGTGATTCAAGAGGAAGGTTTATATGTATAATAACATCCATTAAATAGTGGAGTAGGCTATATATTTTATACTCGTGCGAAGCTGGAGCGGGTCGCTAGTAAACATATACAGGGTGGCGCATTCAAAACGGTCAGTATGGGAAAGTCTGAAACTATAAGAGATACGAAGATTTGTTCTTAGGAACCATGTCACCGATTTTGATAAAAAGAAAAACTGCATTCATACTTTCTTTGAAAAAACAACTGTATCCAGTACGGGAATCGAACCCGGTTGCTTTGAAATAATAAATTGGCCGTTTTCACTTTTTCTTTTTAAATATCGATTGTGTAGGTCTTAAGCTGTAAATGTCTCTATGAAACATGGTGTCGAAAATGAATAAAATGCATTGTTTTGGCATACTATAGTTTATCATAGTAGTTCAACAGACATGTAAAATTGTCGATATGGCTGTTTGTAGTTTTGTACTTCCCTAGTTGTTTCTTTTTATCAAAATCGGTGACATGGTTCCTACGAACAAATCTTCGTATCTCTTATAGTTTCAGACTTTCCCATACTGACCGTTTTGAATGCGCCACCCTGTATACAAAAAGAACATACAAGAAAGATAAACGGGTTCACGATACTTAACCCTTGGGTATTCAGAGGTTCGCGCCATCTCCGCAATTGCGAAGGTAGTAATCCTATAGCCACCTCGACCCCACGTGTTGATAAGATAGTCAGTACTCAATGTGACAGGTGGTAAGCCGTGTCGCCATTTACAAGCATTATAACCTGTTCGGCCAACAGGTAGGTTTCCTCACGATGTTTCTACTCACCGTAGTATTCGATGTATTTCGTTAATGTATTTTTATTACCAAAATGTGTACTAAAAATTCATTAAACTTCATTTCCAATCATCGTCGAATTTTGGCGATGGGCTAGTAACCTATTTAAACCGTTCATAATGATATCACAGAAGTTTTCCTCACGACAACCCTCACCTCTTAGAAATTCCTTACGTTAGCAAGTTATTATAGTTATATTCTTTTTAAGTCCTAATACCAGAAAACATAGATCACTACATAGTATAAAACAAAGTCGCTTTCTCTGTCCCTATGTCCCTTTGTATGCTTAAATCTTTAAAACTACGCAACGGATTTTAATGCGGTTTTTTTAATAGATAGAGTGATTCAAGAGGAAGGTTTATGTGTATAATAACATCCATTAAATAGCCAGAAGTGCGAAGCCGGAGCGGGTCGCTAGTACAAAATAACAGTGTAAACTTACACCCATTAACCTTCTCATACATGCTCTTCTGTTCTTCACGCTACACCCGCCTTGAGAAGTATATCTCCAATTTGATCCGTAAAAGTTCTACGCGGTCTACCCCGTCCAACTCTACCTTCCATTTTGGTGCTATAAATTCCTTTCATAACCTTCCGTTGGTATAAATAAAGAGGCGTGTGTGCTCATGTCCGATATTTCAAATGCATGTTTTGACGACCACCGTGGCGCGATCGGTTAAACACTGCACGCGAATCGTGAGGTCCCAAAGATTCCCCGTGGACGCAGAGTTAAGAACTACGCTTTTCTACTGCTTTCCAGTCTGGTCGTTGATTATATATGCTATATATGTATTTATCTATATATAATATGTATGCATTTCTTAAATATACGTTGACTAGTACCCTTAACACAAGTCTTAAATGTACTTACCAAGGCGCTAGTTCAATTTGAGTAATAATGTCCAAATATTATTATTATGATAGGTATGAGCCACACGAAGCCCTTTTTCACTTGTTAGCACCCAACGTGAGAATATGCACCATATCGCCGTATACAGGCACTGGATATTACCTATCCCGAGAGATAGGCAGGTTTCCTCACGATGTTTTCCCTACTAGAAATAACCTAACTCTTAATTCATACAACTTGATAATTCTATATGCCCATATAAAGTGACAAAGGAAATCTACAAGGTTCTATACTATAAAACATATGTATGTATGTTTTCATTAGAGGCACGTGACAAAACAATTACATACATACACACACATACACACAAATCACGCAGTTATGTCATGTTAGACATAACATAGATCCTTATAAGTAAAATGTAAATAAACGTTTTCTTAATCGTCTCAATACGCAATATAAATTCTTAGTCAAATGTCTGTTTGTATAATTGTCACGTGTGAACATGGGATTTGAGATGATAACTAGTTGTTTTAGCTAGTAATAAGCGATTTGCTATTGTTAGGTCCCAGGTTAGATTCCCAGTGTAGGCAGAGTTAATCAATCAGCCTATGTCGGTCCACTGCTGGACGTAGGCCTCCCCAAGGTTACGCCTCAAAACACGATCACTCGTGGCCCTTAGCCAACCACTACCAGCGACCTTTTTCAGGTCATCGGTCCATCTAGCAGCAGGTATAGTCAAGATTTGCCGGACAAGGTGGGAAGACGACCTGCGCAGGTTGGCCGGCATCGAATGGATGCGAACGGCCACTGACAGGGAGAAGTGGCGTCATTTGGGGAGTTCTATTTCCAACAGTGGATTACTACAGGCTGATGATGTTAATATATCATAAATCACTTTTTAGCATAAATATTATAGATGTGATTTTGCATGAAACATTGATGAGAGGTTGCCAGCCTATAGCCCAATAGATTGCATTTATCCCTAGCTCCTCCGCATGGTACGACATGCTGTGAAGAACGGCAGCTAGTTAGCATTCTTTTGCGGCCCAGACTAGCTCTATGTCACTACGTAGGCACCATTAAATCCCCTGATTTCCTTATAACAAGGAAACTGTTTTCAAAATGCTAACAACGTGCTTAGAATAACTTAGTAATTGTCCAAGTTATAAATAAGTTATACTACGTCAATCGGAGTACGGTTTTTCCTATAAAGCACATAGGTTTTATCAAATGACATATATATGGCAATGAAGTATGTATGTTTGAAGCGAAAGTGGTTTGGTAAGATCGGGAAAAAAATATATTTTTTAGGACACACAGCAATTGAACTAGCCCCTTCGTAAGTTCATTTAAGACTTGTGTTAAGGGTACTAGTCAACGTATGTTGAATAAATGTATACTTATTATACATAGATAAATACATACATATGTAGTATAGTGGAAGGGTGGTTACGTAGGGGCCGGCCTAAAAAGACATATAACAGTTAGATAGACGCTAAATTGAAAAAAGGTGATGTTAGGTGTACCTATAACCGCCGAGAGTATATGAGAAGATGTATGAATGTCAATGAAGCGAAAGTGATCTGTCAGTGGGACAAATGGGGATCCATGATCTCTGCCTATGTGATGTGTATGTATGTATATAATTAACAACCAGACTGGAAAGCAGAAGAAAAGCGTAGTTCTAAACTCTGCCTCCAGTGGGAATCTTTGGGAATCGATTAGCGTAACGCTAACCAATGGCTAACCAATCGCGCCACGGAGGTCGTCAAATGTATGATTATTTATCTCTTTAGGGAAACATGTGTGATGTGTATATATGTATTATCAATATTATTAATTTAGGGGTTATGATGGCATTGATATAGAATATTGGTAACATGTTGATAGCCCAACAAATATTTTTGATGTATGAGTCAAATAACACAATTTTATTTACATTTATTCATTTCATATGTATGGATATCGATGAACCAAAAAATGTGGCTTATTAATAATACCTGAATACACTATTTACCATTTTGTAGAAAAATTTAACATGAATGAGTGTTATCTGTACATCACTACATAGTATAAAACAATGTCGCTTTCTCTGTCCCTATGTCCCTTTGTATGCTTAAATCTTTGAAACTACGCAACGGATTTTGATGCGGTTTTTTTTAATAGATAGAGTGATTCAAGAGGAAGGTTTATATGTATAATAACATCCATTAAATAGCCAGAAGTGCGAGGCCGGAGCGGGTCGCTAGTAGATACATATAATAATATTGAATAATGAACGTGTCTATATAATAAATTCGTAGTATTTGTTAGACATATAACAGTCAGATAGACGCTATATTGAAAAAAGGTGACGTTAGGAGTACCTATAACCGCCGTGAGTGTATGAGAGGATGTATGAATATCAATGAAGCGAAAGTGGTCTGTCAGGATCGGGACAAATGGGGATCCGTGATCTCTGCCTACCCCTCTACAGGGAATCAGGCGTGATGTGTATGTATGTATGTATTTGTTAGATTATATTCGAACTTGACCATCGTTTCACATTCGTTCATTTTATTCTCATTTGCTCAGTCATTCAATATGGAAATCAATGAACCAGTTAACGACCGGTATCTACAAACTACCAACTTTATAACAGACACATTGAGACCTGCAAATGTGTTCTAAGTATATTTTGATTGCACACATTAATTAATGATGAGTAGAGGGTTCAAATCCCGCTTGGGCATGTACCAATGGAATTGAAGTTTAATGAATTTCTATGTACATTTTCGTAATAAAAATACATTTACAAAACGCGTTGAATACTACGGTGAGGGAAAAACATCGTGAGGAAACCTACCTGTTCCCAGAACAGGTAATAGTTAGTGCTTGTAAATGGCGACATGGCTGACCACCTGTCACATTGAGTACTAACTATCTGTTTAACACATGGGTTCGAGGTGGCCATAGAATTACTACCTTCGCAATTACGGAGATGGACACCTGAAACTTTAATGGTCATGAACGCGTACGTATTAATGAATGAACGATTTTTTCAACTTCTACGTACACAAACACATTGAACGATTGAATGAACGAACGATTGATACACAAAGACTCACCGATAAGCAGTCTTAAACTCCAACTTAGCGATGCGGAGACACAAGTTCTTCCGTTCATTCTCGTTCAATCTCCCAAAACTTTCCGCGAAAGCGTCTCGACTGGACGTTTGTTCCCCACAGCACCTTTTACCGAAGCCTTGTACTAGGTTTGTTTGCATGTCCTTATACTGTTTGAGGGTTAGGGACGATTCTGAAGTAGTCCTTGCTCTTGTATAGTCTGTGAGACAGCTAGGTATGTTGTCTTCGTATGGTGGTATGTCCTGATAGTTTTCGTAATCCGTTTTCAAGTATGGTGAACTGGTCGGGGAGTGTTCGCCTGTAGGGAAAAATAGGTATTTAGTAACATTAATAATAATATTTAGATATTATTACAATAATTGAACTAGCCCCTTGGTAAGTACATTTAAGACTTGTGTTAAGGGTTAAGTCAACGTATATTTATGAAATGTATACTTATTATATATAGATAAATACATATATAGCATTAATAATCAACGACCAGACTGGAAAGCAGAAGAAAAGCGTAGTTCTTAACTCTGCCTCCACCGGGAATCGAACCCGGGACCTCACGATTAGCGTTCTGGCGGCTAAACGATAGCGCCACGGAGTTCGTCATGTATGTAGCATTATATACATAATATATCCTCTCTGCGTCTCTAAAGGAAATAGAAAGAGACTATTAGGCCACCTGGAATGATCCTGACAAATCTGTGCCATTTAGATCGAATCTCGGAAACTATGTTTTTTGTCACTTTTATCCTTACTATGTGTGTTAGGAATATACACATATATAATAAAGTAGAAGCGGCTGTAACCCAGTGGGTAAGACCTCTGACTTCTTATGAGAAAGGTCATAAGTTTGAATCCCGGTTCAGTCATGTACCAATTAATGAAATTCAAAACTGTGATTTTTATTTACGTACATAATTTACAGTCGCTAACGGTGAGGGAAAACGTGAGGAAACCTGCTTATACCTCAGGATAGGTAATAGCTAGTGCCTGTATACGCCGATACAGTTCACTACCTATCACGTTGGGTGCTGTATCTAGTGAAAAGCTGTGTGGCTCATACCTAACACGCCTTCGAAAATTTGTAAGGACACTCAAGCTGACTACCCAGCCACAATAAAAAAGGGAGTGTGTATACACAAGTCGTGAAGCGTATGTTATGTAGTATTTAACGAGGTAGAAAAGCAGTTATTTATATTTACGAAGAATTGACGTAGCTCAGTTGTTTGGCGCTTGACATTGTATCAGTGGTACAGGGTTTAAATCCCGCTTGAGCATGTACCAATGGAAATGAAGTTTCATGACTTTCTATGTACATTTTCGTAACAAAAATACATTTACGAAATGCATCGAATACTACGGTGAGGAAAACATCGTGAGGAAACCTACCTGTTCCTCAAACAGGTAATAGTTAGTGCTTGTAAATGGCGACATGGCTGACCACCTGTCACATTGAGCACTGATCAACACGTGGGTTCGAGGTGACCATACATTTCCTACCTTCGCAATTGCGGAGATGGACACCTGAACCTCTGAATGCAAGGGTTAATAATCGTGAACTCACCGATAGACGTATCCGAAGTTAAAGATCCATTCCTAAACGAATTCGGGGAATGTAGTGACGTGACTACAGATTCATTGGACCGCGGCGGCGTGAGTATATACTCAGTAAACACTTTCTCAGTATCATAGGACTCATAGTCTTCGAATCCCATGCTTATGTGACCGTCTATATAGTTGACTATTGCGTTCAGGTCTTTCTCGTTGAAGTGCTCTTGTGTGATTAGGATCTCTGCCAGCCTTTCTGGGGAAAAGTCTTGAAGGGTGTCGTAGTGCAGTTGTTTTTCGTATTCGTCGTTCACTGTTAGTTGTCCCCCGGAAAATGTCGTTTTGTTCACTTGACTTATCTGTTGGGAGAATATTCATTATAATAACACAACTATTATACATTGAAAGTTGGGTATGGCAAAAGGAGCATGAAAGTAGAATTTATGCCGTCGAAATGCTGACCGCATTGACTTCATCATACATATATATTAAGGACGACCTCCGTGGCGCGATTGGTTGAGCACCTGAACGCTAATCGTGAGGTCCCACGATTCCCAGTGGAGGCAGAGTTAACAACTACGATTTTCTACTGCTTTCCAGTCTGGTTGTTGATTATATATGTATGTATCTATATATAATATGTATATATTTGTTAAATATACGTTGACTAGTAGTTGGTATAATAATGTCTAAATCTTATTATTAAAATTTGATCTGTATTAGTTCTACGCGGATATACATATATTATCTTTTCGACATGAAGTAGGTAATATTTTGAACGAGTTTACCGTAACCTTGAACTAAATTATTAATATAAATATTATGTACACAGCGGTATAGTTTACTAATATTCGGTCACTAATTCCTACGATGATACAGAAAATTTTCTCACAATAATAATAATATTTGGACATTATTACACCAATTGAACTAGCCCCTTGGTAAGTACATTTAAGACTTGTGTTCAGGGTACTAGTCAACGTATATTTAACAAATGTATACATATTATGTATAGATGAATACATATGTAGCATATATAATCAACGACCAGACTGGAAAGCAGAAGAAAAGCGTAGTTCTTAACTCTGCTTCCACAACCGAACCCGGGACCTCACGATTAGCGTTCAGGCGTCTAACCGATCGCGCCAAGGAGGTCGTCAATATTACACTATTATCCTAAGACATATAACAGTCAGATAGACGCTATATTGAAAAAAGTTGACATTAGGAGTACCTATAACCGCCGAGAGTGTATAAGAAGATATACGAATGTCAATCGAAAGTGGTCTGTCAGGATCGGGACACAAATGTATGTAATGTAAAACCTACCTGCTGATAAGGATATTCAGGCACATGTCCAATCTTATTCCTGATTGGAGCTCTAGCCACATACACCGTCTGCAACTTCTTCTCCCTCTCACTCCCTCCCAACTCCAACTTCTCTAATACTTCTGCCAACTCTTGTCCACTCTTCTGCGCTTCTACGTCGGAGAAGCCACTGTCCTTGGAAGAGAGGGAGTCGTTTCTTCTCCCTTCTTCGTCTATACGCTTGAAGGAGAAGTTCTCGAATTCATCTTCTATCGGATCTTCTTTTTTGTAGTTCTCGAGGAAGAGTGCTACTGGGTTGATTGGGGCTTTCTGTTGGGGTTCTAGAATGAAATTTATTTATTTATTTACAATAGTATTACATACCTTACAGGTTGAATGCGTATCCAATAAAATATAATAATAACTATAGAAAAAAAGATAAACACATTCACGACCCTTGCGGGGTAATCAGTTCAGGTTTCCATCTCCGCAATTGCGATGGTAGTAAAAAATAGTAGTAAAAAATTCTACATAGCTCAGTTGTTTGGGGCTTGGCTCTGTATCAGTGGGTACAGGGTTTAAATCCCGCTTGAGCATGTACCAATGGAAATGAAGTTTAATGAATTTTTATGTACATTTTCGTAATAAAAACACATTTACGAAATGCATCGAATTATATGGTGAGGGAAAACATCGTGAGGAAAGCTACCTGTTCATCGAACAGGTAATAGTTAGTGCTTTTAAATGGCGACATGCCTTACCACTTGACACATTGAGTACTGGCTATCTGGTCAACACGTGTATCCTAGGTGGCCATACAATTACTACCATAACAATTGTGGAGATGGACATCTGAACCTCTGGTTGTTCTTATTACATACCTTCTTGCACTTCATCTTTCTTCGGTATCTGCGCTTGTTTGTGGTGAAACAAGCGTCTGAATTTTGACCAGACCGTTTTCGTTGGCTTGTTTTTGTCGGCCATTTTTGTTCGTTTGGTTTAGTTTCGAGTTCGTTAGAGGATCAAGATACACTCATTTTGTACCTGTAACAAAATAATTATAAAATTATTTATGTAATAATAATATTAGGACACTATTACACCAATTAACCTAGCTCCTTGGTAAGTTTTAAGACTTGTGTTAAGGGTACAAGTCAACGTATATTTAAGAAATGTACACGTATTGTATATAGATAAATACATATATAATCAATAACTAGACAGGTAAGCAGAAGAAAAGCGTATTTCTTAGCTCTGTCTCCACCGGGAATCGAACCTGGTACCTCACGATTAGCATTCTGGTGGTTAACTTATCACGCCACGGAGGTCGTCATAAATAATGTATGAATGCCATAATGGTAGTCAATTAATAATAACATACATACATATAGTGGTTGTAGCCTAGTGGTCAAGACTTCTGACTTCTTATACTCAGTACTTAGTTCGAATTTAACACACCTTCAAAATTTCGGAAATACCCCACCACAATAAAAAAAAGGTTGTAAGTAGATACTTCTATGACAGTCAGATGCTATATTGAAAAATGGTGACGTTACAAGTACCTATAACCACTGAGTGTGTATGACAAGATATATGAGTGTCAATGAAGCCACAGTGGTCTGTCAGGATCGGGACAGATAGGGATCCATCTCTGCCTACCCTTCTACAGGGAATCAGGCGTGATGTGTATGTATAAGGGATAATAACACTCATACATAACACTTATTTGTATATTACAGAGTTAACTCTAGTGTGTTGATGCCTTATTAATTGCTTTGAAGCAATTAAGATTACACCTTATCAGTTCACACTAACATTTATGTCTCTTCATGTGTTTATTAATGGAATTATTACATAGAGAATATATGTATGTAAGAACATACGAAAACAAACAATGTCATGATGATTAACTTATGGGGAAGTTAGGGGTTCAGGTGTCTATTTGCAATTGTGGTGGTGGTGATTATATGGTCACCTCGAGTGGTAAACTTTGCAACCATTAAATAATAGCTGTTGTTTGCTATCAAACGTAACATACCCAGCTGAGTTGTAACCCTTTTGCTGCAACAATAACATGCACAAGTTATACCCCCTAAGTAGTTTGTAGGTTTTAATTGTAAACGTTTTATCATTATATAATATTATCATTAGTTATTTTATATATAAGTTAAGTAATAATTATTTTTTTGTAACATTACTGTTTCTTATTATTTGTAACGTCAATTACTGAAGTCTAGAGCAAATTCACACAGTGAACACATAATATATATGGGTTATTGTCCCGAACTAAATACTATATTTGAGATACCATTATCACTTATTAAATTACTCACTTGTCCATTGCTATTAATACATATTGACTCACTTCCTATATCATTGTGTGATTGTGTAGCCCTACACAATACAACATATAATATGACAGTCAGATAGATGAAGATGTATTCAATGTTGATCAGTTGTTGGGTTTGGCTCTGTATCAGTGGGTACAGGGTTCAAATCCTGCTTGAGCATGTATCAATGGAAATGAAGTTTATTGAATTTCTATGTGCATTTTTGTAATAACAATACATTTACGTTGAATACTACGGTGAGAGACAAACATTGTGAGGAAACCTACCTGTTCCCCAAACAGATAATAGTTAGTGCTTGCAAATGGTAACATGGCTTACCACCTGTCACATTGAGTAACTACTGAATATCTAATCAACACGTGGGTTCGAGGTAGCCATAGAATTACTACCTTCACAATTGCGGAGAGCCCGAAGCTCTGACTACACCTCAAGGGTTAATGGTTGTGAACATGTTTGTCTTTTGTCAGATAGATGCTATATTAAAAAAGGGTGACGTTAGGAGTATGTAGGGTGAAGCGAAAGTGGTCTGTCAAGATCAGGACAAATGGGGACCTATGATCTCTGTCTACCCCTCTACAGGGAATCAAGCGTGATGTCTATGTATGTATGTAGATAGATGCCACATACAAAAAGGGACATTAGAAGTACCTATAGCCGCCAAGTGTGTATGAGTGTCAATGAACGAATTTGTCGGGATTGGGGGACAGATGGTGATCCATGTTCTCTGCTACCTCTCTACAGGGCAATGGGTGTGATGTGTGTGTACAAACAAAGACAAACTTTCACATCCAACCTACAGGGAGTAAGAGGTTTACTTGACCATCTCCTCAATTGTGAAGGTAGTAATTCTATGGTCACCTTAAACACATGTATTGACCAGATCTTACTCAATGTGACAGATGGTAAGCCATGTCACCATTTCAATCCTATTACTTGTTCTAAGGTATAGGTAGGTTTCCTCACAATGTTTTTCCCAGCGTAAAGATAGCTATAAAAATGTGTAAAGATAAATTTAATCAAGATTAGCTATAACCCTTTGGTGAAGCTGTGATTTTTATCTGCACAACATCTTTAGTTATCTTATTTGCTATGCCATGTTAATCTGGGATCATTTAACTATTCTTCCTAGCATGTTATAAAGGATAGGCAATAGCCAATGGCAATATGGTTCTCTTAAGTGTCTCATAAGAAATGGGCACTCAAGCATCTGACTACAAAGCCACAATAAAAAAGGGAGTGAGTATACATAAGTTGTGAAGTGTATAGTATTGTGTATGTTATTAAGTTGTACGTGTTAGTTCAGGACATACAATGAATATTTAAAAATAACTGGCTTTCATTGTACCATGTCGTAAGAAGCAACTTAGAAACTAGTGCTTTATGGGATCTATTGGGTGATGGGCTAGCCACCTATCACAATTCAGTCATATCATTTTCATCACAAACCCTGATAGTTTTGGTAAAAGTCTCTCTATATCTAAATCTCCAAGGTTCACTCCACCCCATAAAGTATGAAAGTTGTGAATAAACTATTTATGTAGATCATTGATTGAAAATTACTTTCATGCCCTTTTCTTATCTCAATTTAAATAACAATAGTGATCTGATTGATTAATTTCCCTTTCACTTTTATAAGGCCCAGTCTATCAATTTACTCGATCTGTGTATTTATATTGTATTATTCATATAATAAGTAATATTATTATATGATTAATACACATTAAATACACATTACATTTACTTTTTGTTAGATTTAAGTTTTTTTTATGCTTTAATTTGTACATATTTAGCTTTATTTTGTCAGACAGAAATATGTTTTAAGTTCTTTAAAATTAAAATAGTTGTTATAAGTCATATATAAAACTAAATTTTATACTGACACTCACCATAGTAAATTAAATACCTATTCATAATGTTATGATTAATTTTATCACAACAAATATGTCCACACTTAAATATATTTAAGAGAGTATATAGGTACATTAAATGTCAATTTAAACACATCTTTACAATTTAGAATCATTAAAACAAGTAATTAAACGTAAATTTAATGGTATCCTCCATTTTTATGCCCTTTTAACGAAAATTGTGATAATTTTAATGCAGTGTAATATATAATTTTGTTGTTTTGATGTAAAAGGCGTGTGCTAAAATTTTTTGCAAGCGTGCAAGATTATCATTAAAAAAGGCGATACGTATCAATAAGTGCATTCTAATTCGATATTGATTTGCAAGAATCGATAGTAGGTCAACATACCAGTTTGTTATAGTATTGAATCCAAGTTTTAACACCGTAAGTGTATAATTGAAGAACGACGCTTATTTTATGTACACAAATTCACTGAGCGTCCACTTGAATAATCCACTCTAAATAACGCACAAAATACACCAAGACACACGCACCGATACAGTTAGTCCAACAAAGCGTGGGTTTTTTTGCAAAAATATTATCTTTTTTGCATAAATAATGGTCTTTTTGCAATGATCGCCGTGCGCAAGCAAAACCAATGCAAGTAGCACCGTTTGACAGATGACTGACGTCTGTCGGCTGCCGCGTGACTATAATTAAAGTGGAAAATTCTACCATACTGGTTATTATTTCTACTAAATATAACCTCCGTGATAGAACATATTAATTTATTTGGTAACGGAAACCAAAAAGCATACAATAACCTGACTTAAACATAATGTTAAACTATAATAGATCTCATTCTTCTCCGCATGTCGTAAGAAGTGACTAAAAGAATAGGTAATGGAGTCTATTAGTTCAGTGGCTAGCAATGTAGCAGCCGTTCCCTAATGTTCCATATGACATTACAACCTCAATATTTATGCCAAAAAGTGGACGTGTCTCCGAAGTTTTATCCACTCTGTATGTGTATGTATTTATCTGAGGTATTTATATCATTTTAAATGTTCGCTAATTACAACTAAATAAAAATAATGGCAATTACAGTTGTAGTACACTATACAATGATATTAATAAGTAACAGGTTATTTGATATATCTCCTAAAAAGGGAGAAAATATGTCGAAACTTGTCAGTTTAAAGTCAAACAGATCTAGTGTATTATTTAATACACTAACCAGGTATTTATAGAAAGGGATCGGTTATCGGATCGACCTTACAACTCAATATCTATATTTTGGATAAAGTGTAATCACGTTCCGTTAAGAATGTTTATTTCTCTTTTAAGATCATAAAATTTGACTATTAGGTAATAAATTTTGTCGCACTGAAAGAAACTGATACTTTTGTTAAATTCTTAAGACATATTATAATAAAGAAATCTGGTTGAACTCCTGTTTTCTATAATATTATTAAGTCTTTACCGTAATGAGATAGGTATCCTATTAGATGATAAAAGTGAAATAGAGTAACCGTTTTTTCAGATTTTTAATTTCATAGTTTCTCTCATGGCAAGTGGGTGACTTGCTATGGTTGTCGATCTTTTAGTTTACTTCTTGTAAACTTAGAATCCTTACCTCAGAATTTTAATTTCATCTTTGCAAGAATAATATAAGCTAAAATGCAGTACTTGTAATATGGATTATCTCAATGAAATTTCAATGCTAAACACAACCAAAGAAAAAAAGAATCTTTCTTTGTGTCACATGCGTAAATAGGATGTACAATCCTTAAAATTAGTTTTAGCATGGGCTGCCTCTTCTGGCATACAAATATTTAAATATAAGATTGTAATTAATAGTAACGACATATAATATACTACGTATGTATATGACCTTATTTTCGACGTTTTGAATAATAGTATTAAGAATATAATAATATTATTATTTTTTCTTATAACATTGCTAACAAATTCTTACACTAATGTATAAATTATCTATTACATTTACTTAACCTAGTTTACATTTTTATAACCATACCAATATATCTATGTTTATGTCCAACAACTAGCTGAACCACGAGAGCTAGGGGCAGTTATTCAACATTAGAAATAGTAGGTATTCAGTACGTTTTAAGACTTACGAGTTCCATAAACATAAAAGATAAACATACGCTTCACGAATTGCGTATACACATTACCTTTTTTATTGTGGCTGGGTAGTCAAAGGCTTGAGTGCCCATCTTCGAAATTTCGAAGACATTTTAGATATGGATACTCGAAGCCCGGGTTTCACTAGATAGACAGCACCTAACGTGATAGGTAGTGAACCGTAGCGTCGTATACGAGTTCCAACATAGTTAAAAAAAAATTACCAACTCCAAACCTAACAGCATCTTTGCATGTATTAACTGTTATGTATTGAATTTGTATTAATATATTGAACTTAGGAAGTTAAATACATAGATATATTCACGCATCCACTTCCCCAACGGGATAAGCAAATACTATCGATTGCCACCTGAAACGATCGTAACAAATCTACTAAAAAGTCGTGTTATGCAGTAAAGTAACCAAATTACACTCGTGTTGACGAACATAGGCTTCTCCAATAGTTCTCCAGCGCTAAGCGGCCAATGCAATTGTCTTTTCTACTTATAACTTGAACCTTATAAAAAGTTACTGGGTCTGCACTTTTAGCGCTGACTGTGCGTGGATCTGCAGTCATTTTTGCCGATCTTCGTGTTATGTGGCCTGCCCATTTGCCACTTCGTATTATATATTCCGCCATTCTTAAATATCATTTCGGATTCCTACCAAAAATAATATAATCTACCACAACAACCGACCACACTGTGTATTGGACGTAAATAGAAAGTGACGTAATCCACCATTGAG
>JAMBLF010000551.1:0-241315 GCA_030578115.1 Leucoptera coffeella | reverse complement strand
TGTTACCAATATCCAAACACAACCCTACTAGTTTTGCTATAAAAAAACAATTGATGTTATATTCAGGAGGTTCCGTCAGACCTAAAAAGGATAACTCGAAAGCATCACAATAAAAACATATAATATTATAGTTTTAAGAGATTCGTGATTTATACTCATGATTAATAATAAACGGGACTTATCGCGTAAGTTTATATATAATAAAATTACCTTTATTATATATAAACTTACGCGATAAGTCCCGTTAGTTATTAATCATGAACATATAATATGCATGACTCATATGTATAAAGTTTACCATAATCTCATAAAACATGGTGGAGCTGATTGCGATGATTTCAAAATAATCGGATAAAGCAATTGAATCGCGTATACGTTGTCAGATCAGCTGGGTGAATACTGATTGGTTGCTTATCGAGTGGCAATGTAGTGGTTTGAATTGATTACTGATTGTGCTAATATCACCCTAGCACATTCTATTGCCGCTTTGTATGCAGAATTCCAAACTCAAAGACCAGTTAGTTATACATATATATCAAGTGGGTAAATAAGCACTGGTTACTATTTTCTAAGACCTACGTACAAACAGTTTTTATTTCACCTAGTGAAAGTTAACTAAAATTCACTACACAGTTCTCTTTTACTTTGAAAGAGTTATTAGCTTCATCAGTCAACGTCTCTCAGTTCGACGTTGAAATGTTCTAAAAAGCCATTTCACGCATATTGGCAGTGTGAGGACTTTAAATGTCTCAATTTGTTACATGTGTCGCCTCTTAATAGGATTAAAAATATGATGAATGTTATAAAATAGTTTATATAAGAATTATTTACAAGAACTCAACGGAAAGAGTACAAATGTTATTCTTTGAAACCCTGCTTGCCTATAACCACGTTTTCTAGGAGTAGGTATTCGACGAAGCGACGGATTAGATACACAACATTTCGGTGAACATATATTGCCGTCGTCAGTCGGAAGCATGTACTCACATGAGTGGAGCCTTGTTTCGTAAATAAACATGTTGTCAGCTGCCATGTATTACTGAGTGACACAAATATTGGGTGACTAGACATAGTCGTTTCGAGGGGAACATCGTCCACTAATGGTTGGCCCCTGTTTTCAATTACCCAACGCTTTGTGCGGAATTGTGGAGTAAGTAAGAACGTTTTATTTGGCCGTCGATACTTGTAATAGTCGCGTTCAATCGTGAGGTACAGAAATGGGACGATCGTTGCCTCCAACAAAGACTGGGGAGTGTCGTTAATCGCAGTACAGCCGCTTCGGGCAAGAACAGCCTCGCTAGCTGAGCGCGAATAAAGTTTAAATTATTTATCTTCCAAGTTCGATAAAATTTCCTGAGGCTGCAAGGCGCGAACTTGTGATAGCTCAAGAAAAGGACTAAAATAATGCCTCGCTGCTAAACGGAGCGCCACTGTTTAAAAGTGAGACTTATTACGGACTTGATATCTATTGTCCATTGTTCGTACCGTTACTGAATAGTTCGATATTGTGTTTTGGTTTCGATAGGGAATGAAAGCAAATTGAATGTAAATATAATAAATCGCTAGTATTTTTTATTTATCTTTTTTTACACATCTTTCCATCCAGATATTGTCATGTCATTGCCATGCTATATGGTGTATGACCACATTGAATTCGTCTAACAGTAAGGTATTTATTTGGACAAAGCAAATATGGATAAATGACTTGCATCCAGAGAAATAGCAGCGCGCAGCCATCAGGCCTGTGGGGGTCATTTATCTAAATTAAGGTTCTATTAATCCGTATATACCGCGGTTACGGTATATCTAAATTTGCGATCTATTTTATGGCTTATTTAACTCATTGAAATACATACATATATTCATGCCTCTATTCTCCTAACAGGATAAACAAAGAATATCGATCTCAATGATTTGCTCACATATGTATCTTAAAAAAACGATACAGTAAAATTTTAAAGCCAAATAAGTATGAATATAAAGTTTACAATTTCATTCCTATTTATTAACTCAAACAGAACATCGCAACGTCAATTACAGCAATGTACTATGTAAAGCACAATGCCATTTAGTTTGCGCTCTTGAACCCAGCAAGGTAGGGAATGCGACTTCCTACCTATTTGTCAATGCAGAAGGAGCTAGGCTCGGCTGTTGACTGCTGGAATCTATTGTGTATGCATGCAGGCGAAATAGCGGAGTACTCACCCGTTTTCTAGTCTCGTAGTCGAGCGCCCCGGCGACGTATATCGCTCCCGTCATATTCTTCACTGCGAAGGCACCGCCTATGTTACCGCTTGTGATCTCGTATCGAATACGCGATGCTGCAACAAACAACACATTTAAATCAACATGGGTTTGGTACGAATATATGTTTATGTCTTAGTTTCTATACTGATATTTGATAAATCAATGCCATCTCGATACTCAAAGTGACTGTTTCTGTCGTCCAAAGTAGTAAGACACATGAATGTATATGTATGTTAGCTTATTATTGACTTATACGTTACACCTTTACGCATATTCTAGCACGATTCATCTTGGGAGTTTTAAGCGATTTTCGTTCCAGTTCATTTCGACGCAAAGGCTTCACGCTCCAGCTCACTGAGACGGCGTGAAATATCATAGCTCTTTCTCCTCGGGTCGTGTGTGTACATTGATAAATTGAAGTGCGAAAAGCTTAACGAGTTCCAAATTCAACGTTTGAAGATTAAGCGCCATCTAGGGAATGATTACATCAAACTATTCGCCGACGACGTTTCAGGTCAAAGTTATTAAAACTACGGTCTGGTGATTAACGTAATCGGTCAATTTTAAATTAGGAATTGAAAACGGTAAAGTTGTGCATACGGATTGAATTAATTAGCGTCAAGGAAATTACGGTTACCGCGGCCAAGCGGAGCTTCTGTGCGGTTTCCTTTATCATACTTAAAAAGTAATTGGATTTCCATTTGCTGCCTTCCATCAATGTCGTGAATTAAGGAGCAAGAGACTAACAAGAGTCAAAAATGAAAACGGTTTTCATGCTTCTGCTTTTCATTACTCGATTTAACAAACACACATTTTTTATAAGTTTTTTCTATAACAATGATAGTATAAAGATAATATTTAAAAGAGTGAAATTCCGTCTATTCTAAAAGGGACTTATATTTTATAAAGGTATATATATATATTAACAATTTTCAATTAAAATTCCAGTTTATACAACGAACACAAACGAAAAAACTCCATAAATGTAAGCAAAATAATACAAAGTTTTAAGTTAATATTCTAACGAGTTCCTACGCAGTTCAGAAATGTAGATTACCGACTTAATATGAATAAATTAGTGTAGTTTATTAACCCATGTGCCTAGATTAGATACACCTATCGTATCGCAAGTTCCGTAATAAACCTCCATCGTAATCTCTTGCTAATTGGCTAATAAAGAACGGCACCCTTTGCCTCTCATTTGCAACCACCGCACACAAAGCCAAATGAAACTAGCTAGCTAGCTTTGGAATCCAATTATACTATTGCGGTGCGAACGCTAGTTTTGATTTTATTGAATTGCGGAACGTCCGACAGAAGTTTTCATACGAATAACACGTTGAAATACGTTGGAAATAATAGAGAATTAAAAGAGTAAAATGGCTTGAAAATTGTTACACAGTTTACCACCTGTCGCAATAAGTAAAGACTATCTGGTTAACACAAGGTTTCGAGATACCCATATAGTCCCTAACTCCGCAATTTGAAGAAACTGAAAGGTTAAATGACCGAGAAAGTGTATGTGTTGTTTTAACGTATAAAGAATTTAGTCTAAAATGCATTTATTTTCCTGTTAGCTGCAATCATGATCTGTTACGATGTAGGAGGAAAACAGGCATGTCCTATATGGCTATTTATCATTTGGTCCACACCTTTATTTCAGCGTCCGCTGGGGTTACGTTGATAAATAGTCTCGTTAAGTTTCTTATTACTACAATCATATATCTTTGCTTTAACTCGCCATATCTGAAATATTACATATCTTTAACCTATCACACCTTTTAACACTGTTTAGCTGAACAGAACCACGTTAACCTAAAAATAACCATATCTTTCGAAATTGTGATGGCTTGACTATGAAATATAGGTGTCAGGTTGGTAGCCCATCCTAACAAATAGAACTCAGCAACTACGAATGCATTTGCGTTCCACCATTTTTGGCACTCGGCTGTTATTATTGATTCATGGTTTCACAAACATTTGCAAAGCGAATAAAACTTGTCAAAGCAAAGAGGCCATAAATCGCGCTTAATCTCGGCCAAGTATTTTCTGATCGGTTCAAAGCATGTTCAAAGTTACTGGTGGCTCCCTCTTGCGTATAGTCTTCGTAAGTGGATGAAGTAAATCTCGGGCTTTCAGGCAGCGCTCATAAATCGAGGCAGCTTAATGACCAGCGTAATGGGGAATATCTAAAGGTCTCTTTTGTCATAGGCAGAATAGTATCCCGGTATTAAAGCTGTGTATGATGGTAGTTAAATGGCCGCTGATTTATTTGGAATTAAATTACAATCGGACTATGCGTTTATATTTAAATAATAAATTGTTATTTTTAATGTAAAATTGTGTTGAGATCTTTTGATCTTGTGTTGAGATCTCGTTATACATATATGACATCTTTTCAATGCGATTATTTCGTTTGAAAATAATGTTTAAGTTAACAAGTTTTTATACGATCGATATAATAAACAAAGGGACTTACCAGAAGTTAATATCGATATATATCTATATATACTATTTAAGATATAAGTTATGATTCGATAAATAATACATAATGTTTGAGCTTAATTTCTTTTACACAACGTTAATTGTTTAATAAACGTAAAAACCACACAGGTAAACGCTTCATTTACGTTCCAACTAATTGTGCCGGCACCGATGCGTTATTCAATGAACCAATACAATTTTCATGATTTAAATCGCTTAATCTGGTTCATCCCAGTTTTATGAACGGTCGTTACTCCGTACATGTATTAAATTGAGGGAAATCTATTAATGTTCTCGATGAGGAGCGTGCATTAGTGGTTCCTGAAAGGCAGCGTGATAATGCAAAATTCCTCTTGAATTACCGAATAACAACATCCTTTCAGTGGAACTATTACGTCGATTTTCAACATGTTCCGAGCATAACCTCACATGTTATAAATTAAATTACTAACGAGATCTTGCTTAACATAAAACGGGACTATTATATCATGATATTCTAGTTGAAATATAAAGAAAATGTAATGCGGGAGGAATGGAATAAAAACGCTTAGTACAGTAACCATTGCGCAGGCCTTTGAGGCAGGTAAAAAAGGGAACGTTTTGATGCCGGAAAATCTTTGCAGGCAACTTTTGAGGACCAAGGGAGCCATTTGACGGACGGGAAATGTTCAATTCAACGAGAGGCCAACGTCACGGGGAGTTATTAACCTTGCTATTATTTGGCGCAATTTTCAGCCTTGTACCAAATTTGTTCAGATTTAAACAGTATTATAGAGCAAAAAATATTTTGGAAATTGAATTTGCTTTTAAGGTTACTATACAATTTCAGTTATTATTTATCACAGTAATAATTGGTAACCAAGTGGAAGATTCTTCAGTTAGGTTATGAATAAGATTCTTAATTATTGAGGAAGATTGATGGCAATATCGTTGCTGCAAATGAAACAAGGAATATTAATGCCAGATAATGCTAGAAGAATGAAGTGTGATACTAATTAAATAAACGTAACACTCAACAAAAACGATAACGAGACTACTTAGACAGATCACTGGATAGAATATCGACCAAGCAACAAGATAATCGGTTCCCAAGAAGACAGCAACACGCCCAATAAATTGGGCAGAAGAAGACGGATTAGTCTAGCCACAAATATCCGGGGTCATTTGTCACCATTTATCTTAACAGACAAAGAAAGATAGTTTGGACCTCATTATCCTGCTCTAGAACCATGCAGGATAACTGCGCCACACGTTATATTACATGAAAGTAATAGCCGGTTAATTCTCGATTACGTAACCTCAAATGGGACCTATCCTTTTGCTGAGATTTATAGCCTACACAACGTTAATTTTTTGTACTGTTATTTGGCTTGTTTACGTTCCCCCAGCGCTGCGAATATAAGCAATATAAATTTTATTATGTTGTTATATGAGACTTGAGATAGAGCTTCTGCGATGTTTCTGTACACCAAACATTGCTAAAAGATTTTATTTTGTTAACTGGCTGTCACATTTTGTCACTCTTATTTTTAAACGCATTTATTACTTCATGTTAATTGAAAGTAAGTTTGTCATTTAATACAAAAAATATCATGGGAGGATATATTAATCAGAGGTTAATTCAAAATGAATATCAAAATAAGTCCATCGCTAAAATCCACAGCTCATGTATGCGGGGATGGTAACGGCCTGAGCTATGGGAAAAGCTACAATCATCATGTTGTTTTGGAAATGGGCCAAAATGCCGAAAAACCTGCGTCGAATGTTTGCATCGCGCTGCGTGGATAATGGAGTCACGTGCGGCCACACTATTTCAAACACCATGTAACATGTTCCTGCGTAATATATATGACAGGCGAAACCAGAAGAGATATATCTAACTGAATTATAAACGGCTGTTTGTTGTACAAATAGGATTATGATGTTTAGCGTTTAGGGCATAGACAATAGAGACAACGATTTAATATTTTGAACAAAACCTATCAAAGTTTAATGAGAGAGCGCGAAATCGCAGCAACAAAGGCCTAATGTGAAGAATTATAAAAATGTATGTAGAGGCCAGTAAAATGTAATTTTGTGTGCAAATGAGGAAAATGGGATTAGCTAAGGTCATGTAAACACGGGTCTCTGTATCAACCGATCGGATAACAGCACTCCCTCTACTGCATTATGCATGAAACCCGAAACAGATCTGGAATTTTGATTTTTACTGATTTAATAGAGTTCGAGTTCTGTTTTGCTACCCAAGTACCTACACAAACATGAAATAAAAACAAAACTTTCCGCCGTTGTACTCTGAAATCTCTTTAGTTGGTTCGAAGCGAAGAACAAAAACATCGCTGGAAACTCAACTTTAAGTGGAGTAAGGAATATAATAAAACAATTCAGTTTTTCGCCGAGAAAAGAGCGGCTCCTTCCAGTTTTTTCAAAGTTCAAGTAAAAACCAATGACTTCCGACGAAGGCTCGGAAAAGGCGAGCAGTTGGCTGGCGCGCGTCCACGGCGCTATGAATACCATTTTAAATAGGACGGAGGAAGGCGTATGGCTTATTCCGCTCTAAGCGCGAGACTCGTGTTAAGTTGTGCGGTCTCCCGGCGGACTTTTAATCGTCCTCTAAATTCTCAGGGGAGAGCGGCGCAGTCTTGTAATTTACTCTCTAGCGTGACTACCCACATGGAGGCACTTTGGCACAGGTAGCTACCTCGTAGCCAATTTTATTTGCATTTTAACTCCGCGAATACGAGTTACTTATTAAATTCTCATTCACATGGAAAGAAATTCTATACTATTCTACAGCGGCAGACCAATCGTTTGTAATTTCATTTTCTATTTAACATTTACACACAGATTTTAAACCCACGAACATATTATAAGATGGAAAAGAAGTAAAATACACTTAGTTTGCAGCATATATATCGAAGTAGAAACATCGAAGCGTAACCGTTAAGTCACTAAGCAGATCACAGTTTGCTAACTTAGCACTGGTCCATGTTATTCAGGAGGTGGGTGTTTGTTTGCCCACCAAGTTGCTAGATTAATTAAGTGTTCCCGAACAACTACTAGTATAAGTATATAATTGTGAAGTAAATACAAGGTGCAAACAGACAATTAATTATCAACACAGTGATTAAAAATTAAATTGCAATTGCGGAAATGGACACTGGCACCTATGAGTCGATTACGTTCGTGATACGTATCATTTGAAACATTAATTAAATTGATGTAACTCAAAGAGATATTGTAGGAAAGCTTACATGCGTATTTATGTGACCGTGGCGCATATTTATTCTTACACATCTATATTAATATCTATGTTTTCATAGCTGCCAAGCGAAGAAAGGAACGCGACGGCTTTTGAATAATTCACCACAACGAAAGCGTGTAGACGTGTACTCGAAAACTGTAAATAATATTCCTTTAATATTTATATTATCACCGCATTCGCATAAGCAATCGGCTCTATCCTCGCTTTCCCTCTATTCCTAAGTTTTAAGGTCAAAATAATAAAATCGGTTGCTTGACTGAAGGGAATATGTATGATCAATTCGCTTAAGTGTTGGAGCAGGACAAATTTAACTTGGAGATTCGATTTATTTTGTTTCACAAATGGATTGCCCCTAGAATGGACACTTTATTTGGTAGTGCCACAACATCTAAGACACATTTACAAAGAATTCAATCAGAAAAATTGAAGGTTTCTATAAAACGAGTTTAGTTCTAGTCTCCCGTCGCCGCTCGGTAGAACAAATATTCCCAATAGATTTAACATAACAACCTTTATCGTGAAACATGAAAGAGGTGGAAAAAGTTGCCGAGACGTGGGACAGCAGTCGACACACGATTTGGCCAGATTCATGCGATAATAAATCGTCCTAGGGATACAATATGACAGTTTCTGTACAACATAACTTAACACTTCGTGACTCTTATATTGATTTCGAAACAGGACTGAAATTTACATAATCAAATATAAGCACAGTTAGTTTGATTAGTGGTTTGTAGTATTTAGTGTATAACTATAATCTTGAAACGCCATTGATTAAGCAATGACCTCGAGATTGTTGACATATTAAATGAGGTCATAATTGATTATTAAATGAATTAGTAAAGGGTCTTTTCTTACGATATGTCAAGACGAAAAGTAGCCAACTTCTATTTAAATACCAGTCTGACTATTTTAGGGAACCGTACAAAAACAGTGACTAAGAAGAACAGAGGCAATGTGACTTGATTGTGGCGTTGCTTCAATCCAATAACAGACCACAGTGCTTGTTGTTTTTATTCAGACGGTCACGGGCCGCAGAGCAAAAAGCTACTCGTAATGGAATTGGGTTGCTGACGGCGCATCACGAAATTTGTGATGTTTTGACTTGGACAAGTCGATGTATCGAAGAGTCAGCGAAACATACTTTGCGCTTAGTTGCCATTCCTATTCTGACAACTTTCAGTCAAATCCACAAATATATGTGCGTCATAGATCTCGGATTTATATCCTGTGTTTAAACATTAATAGTATAAGTACAAGCTGCATTTATTTACCGACCCTGATAGTTACGTAAAGATGCTTGAGAAATTATTCAGTTTTCAGGGTTCTGTCTACATTGAATAGGATAAACGGCCCTGAACTAGTTGTGCTTTAAGATGAAGAGTTGACATTGTTGGTACACAAATAAAAACCGTCACAATCTTTCGTAATATTAAAAAACCGACAATTGTGAAGTGGCATACAATGCTAGCCTTTTCTTTTCATACATCAGACAAGCGCTCTTGAATATAGGTTACTGTGGTTTGTGACAAAGACGATTTCTAGGATCGCCATTTTGTTTTACATAATGCTCCATTTTAAACTAGTTCGCTTAAAGTTTTCACAATAATGACTAGTTGATTAATTAATTTAAAAGCATTTGTTTTATAATGTAATCAAAATATCTATATTTGATCTTCCATTATTCATACATACATACATACACATCACGCCTGATTCCCTGTAGAGGGGTAGGCAGAAATCACGGATCCCCATTTGTCTCGATCCTGACAGACCACTTTCGCTTCATTGACATTCATACATCCTCTCATACACTCTCGGCGGTTAATAGGTACTCTAAACGTCACCTTTTTTTCAATATAGCGTCTATCTGACTGTTATATGTCTTATTAGGCCGGCCCCTACGTAACCGCCCTTCCACTTCACTCATATATATTCCTTTTGTCAATCTGCTATCATTCATCCGCATAACATGTCCAAACCATAATATAAACTTATATAACATGACAAAAGTTTTCTTAATTTACAATTCTTCGTTTTTGTTGTATGTTTATTTCCCTTATATATACATATTATTGTTACACGCGAATAAAACAAACCAGCCAATAATAACTGAAAATATATTATTATTTGAAATCTAAAGTATCTAATACTTATATGCACTAAATTCAAATTATCATTTCAAATCCAACAAGATTAAGAAAACAATAACCTGGAAGGTAGTATCCATTCATAACCTTAACGACTGAGCAGTTTAGTAACTTAGGTGGGTGTGAGAATTAGCAAAATTTGGCAAGCATTTTTCTGGCAAATGGCCATGTGCAAAGGAACTTCTATATTATTACGACATTTTTAATCAGGAGAGTTTCAGGGAGAAATTTCTTTCTCAATGTTTGGATAACTATCTCTTCAAAACTTTATTATGATTATACGCCGCTTTTGTACTGTTAGTTGGTTGCAAAATTGCTAATACATATATTGAATAAATATATGATAGTGAGTACTTTTATAGAGTATCTTATTAACATAGATATGACTAATAAGCATTACTGAGTGAAATATCTTGTTATAAAAGGTAAATTAGATATTTCAAGGTAGTCTATAGTTTGAGTAGGTATGTATGTAGAGCTGAATATCAGTGAATAAAAGTAAAGTACCGTAGTGTAGATTATCCTACTTCGTCAGATTTTATTAAAACTGTTACTTCATCACGTACGTCTTTGCATAAAATTTGAGTATGTGCGGATGAGCGTGTAGAACGCTTTTTAAATCGATTCGGTTAAACTGCGAGCACGTTCACTAAGCGATCACAGTGGGACATAAAATACAGCATTTGCTGATTTATGAACCACTCAGACCAATGTCCTTAAGCACTCCGTTAATGCTTAATGTCAAATGGACTTGACTCTTTTAGAGTAAAACTTCATCACGGTCTATTAGCTTCGTTTTTACATATTGAATGTAGTTTTATGTTAAAAATAAAATAACATAATGAAGATATAACCATTTTTTGATATTGACATTTTTGTTTAAAAAAATACATAATCCGAAGATAAGATCAATGATCCTACACCTACACCTACCTCTACTTCGGACCCACGAGTTTACCAGATAGTCTCCACCTTACGTTACAACGCCAGTTAGAAGCACTGACCTATTGCCTACTCCAAGGAATAGGTAGGTATCATTATGATGTTTGCATCACCGTAATTACATTTATATACGCTTAAGGATAGTCAAAAATCTTTAGGTTGAAATTTTCCATCCTTATCCGATCCATGAATTTATGCGGCGCAGTCCATTTAGCAGAACTGTCCGCTTTCCCATACCATTGAAGTATCGGGAAGTGTCGGTCGTCAGTGAATTTATAGCAAAGAAACGAGACTGGACAATGTAGTGGAGGGAACTCCGGATAGGGATGCAAATTAATACGCGCTGTCGGATCCGGCTCATGAATATGCATGTGGGACCACGCTCCGGAATAATATCCAAGTCCAACCCGGACCGGACTTGGAATGGCCCGGTCACGCTTCAATGGACCCCGCATTCTTTCGCTACATGTGATTACGAACTACCCACCAAAGAGAAATCCTGAAGTTCCCAAATCAAACAAGAGAACTCAACTCCACC
Source organism: Leucoptera coffeella (assembly GCA_030578115.1). NCBI lineage: Eukaryota > Metazoa > Arthropoda > Insecta > Lepidoptera > Lyonetiidae > Leucoptera > Leucoptera coffeella. The sequence goes on along the minus strand of JAMBLF010000551.1, from coordinate 229,689 downwards.
CAATCAGGCTGTTTAGCAACAAAGTTTGCGAAGGTAAGGTTACAATCAAATGTTCCCTTACGACTTTAGGGCCATGTGGCAAGCACCATCCAATAATGAAGCTTCATTAAGCGTGATTACATTCTTTTTATAAAAAGATTCTAATTGCAAAGCTAGTATATCATTTTATTCTAAAATATTCCTTTGTATGCACCAATTTATGCAAAGGCTGCAGCAAATAAAAACGGGGGCTGTTTATTTTAATAACTAACCTTAAATAGTATATAACACTTCAAAGCTATGCAGCAAAGTAATATAAATTAAAATAAACCAACCAACCTCATGAGTAAATACTTGACAATTTCGTTGAACATGGCGTGACTGTAATATACCCTAAGTCTCATTTATTATCGTAAAAGATTTAATACGGGGCTATTCCACAACAGAGAAAGAAATGCAAATAACAGCCAAAATAAGCTCGTTCGAGCAAATAACAATGCCATATATCTTGCGAGAAACAGAAACACTTATTACCCGAAAAGTCTTTTTCACATGCTATTGTTTCTGTTGACACCTTTTCACCGTATAAGTATAAAATTGATTACAAAATGACATTATGTTAATTGTTGTGTTTAAATACAGATATAATTAAGAAAAAGAAACGATTAAATCTTAATATTTTGAATACATCTTTATGGTTTCTAAAATTGTTTCGGAAATTAGCATAAAATTAATGTAACAAAAAATATTGTTTTACAAGCTATGCCGTTTTTAATTAATATAAAAATGGAATGGTTCATTATTGAACAGTATAAATGAATATAAAAAGAGACACATAGAAGTTAAGGAAGATATTAAATCTTATAAGAACAGCGCCGTAAGACGTTTATAATTCTCTGATCAAGATTTGACGGCCATTCATTTTAATAACGGTTAATTTACAACTGCGGAAGGTGTGATGGATCACTCGAAAACAAAATATAACAGCGTAATCAACTAAATTAAGTTAGATTACTTTATAATGTTTTTACAATATCAATTTGCTTGTATTTTTGCCTATTTGTCCAGTGCGTTTCTGGTTCTTGGTTCTGGGACGCAAAAAGAATGTTAACTAGCTGCCGATCTTTCTAGAATGTCGTACTAAAGGACTATGGATACATTGATTCTATTTGGTGATAAGATAGCAACAATGTTCCATATGATATCACAACCCCAATATTAATTGCATAAAAGTGACCCAGAAGAAATTATCATTTCTTCGAGGCTCAGTCCACCCCGAAAAGGATAAAAGGACGTGTATTTATGTATAATAAACAACCTCCTATAACTTTTAGCGTGGATAGAACCTCATAAACATAATATTTACTGACTGGCCTTTAGCATTACTATCGGGGTTGTGGTAGCATGAATATGGAATAATTGGTGGCAGATTGCTAGACTATCGACCAATAAATTCCTTTTATCAGAAGAGGCACGAGCTATAGTGACTTTATTTAAGTATTGGTATAACATTTTATATTTTAGTTCATCCGATAACTGCGTATAAAATAATTTTATGCATAGCGAGCTTCAATTGACTACCATACATAAAATTGAGGCTCGCAAACGAACGATAGATTGAACCTTGTTATCCGGTTACTTTATACGGCTTTTCAATGGGCGTGTAGCATTTGAATCTACGCTCTATACGATAGCATCCACTTGAAGGTTATTTCTCTTTTTGTAAGCACATACGCGTGGTTATTACTTTCATAGTATACACATATGTGTCTATTAACTGATATTTTTATATGTCTTTAAGGATTTATCACATTTACTCAAAGCACAGCTTATTGTCATAGGTACCGAAGTAATTATGGTTTAATGTGGCTCACCAGTCACCGGTATTAGTGTGGTTTATTTTACAATAGTTCTTATTAATCTGTAATTTTTATTCGCCTCCTTAAACACGCCATAAAGAAAACAGCTAGATATCATTCTCGTTACGTCACAACTAACATGGGTCTTGTTCTTTTATTGCAGCGAATGTGGATAAGGAAATTGCACAATCATAAATCTTTTACAACGCCAGTTTGATGTTAGCCACTGCCTATGCAAAGATAAGACGATTTGTCACGGCGCCCATCTGAAATGTTTGTTCAAACGGGATTTTATTGCAACGCCATAAATCTTGGCAGAAGACGAGTTTAGAGTGACGAGCCTCCGCGATACAGCCTCGCGCTTTTTTATTAGCTCCTTCAGCTCACTTCTCTATTAATCTTTCACATGAAGTAATCAATCAAACGCTATCCCCTTCAACGTTTTCGATTACAACCAAAGCTTGGTTTGGTATATAATTTCATACCGAAAATGAAGGATAAATGTTAATCAGTAATAGACAGTAGACACAAAAGAAGCACACATATCTAAATCGGTAAATATACTTTTTGAGTTTTTTAGCATTTACACAGTGTTACAAAAACAGCATAAATATGTAAATGTGTAAATATTCTTTTGTGTTTTGTTAGCATTTACTAAAGTACGATTCAGCCTACCCAAAAAACCTAGTAAATAAACATAGGCGAAACGATGCGAGAATCTTTTTTCATTTAAAATTTGAAACTGTATCTAGTGTGCTCAACAAACTGCGATACGTGAAAAATATTCAAAAGTACGTTTGAGAGGCTACAACGGGAGTTGTTTATTATCAGCTTATTAAAACCACTTCTACGTTAGGGTGAGGCGAAACATCGTCAGGAAACCTGCTTATTTCGAGGAATAGGTAATAGTCAGTGTTTCTAAAGTTATGCATCTTACCACTAGCTAACATATTGGTTCGAGATGGTCATATTTAACACAGTTTGGGGAAATAAATTAAATCTCTGACTACTTCCAAAGGTTAATGGTCGTGAATGTCAAAGCAATGAATCCTTAGTATCTCTGGTATTAACAGCTAGAATCATCTAGCAGTACTGACGTCAGCCAATTGATATTTAGTTAATCCCCAGTGCCATCATCCCCACGTATTGAATTCCTAACTATTCGAAGTTATGAGTTAGTGGACTACTTGTACCTATATGTGTATATAAAATTACGAAGCTAAACTCAAACATGTGATTGTCAAGATAGCAATAACTTTAAGTATATGTTCTTTAACTATATAGATTATTACTACCTAAATTACTCATTGGTTTTTAGTAGTAGCTAATAACTACTATTTGTAATGGATATTGACAGTGTATCTAGTAATTAAAATTTTTAGTAAAGTTACATTTATAAGTAAGAGTTTTTGAACAAACAATACAATTTTTGATATATTATAATAATTATAAAGTTGAAATTAATAGAACAAACCAATGCTTTCTTTGTCATTAATTAAATATCCATTTGGAGAAACAGCTTATAATATCAATTATTACAAAAAAGATAAAAAATAAATAAAAATAAAGTATTAATAACATACAGATGGTTATTATTAATAAATAAAACGATATTATTCGTATTATTACAGAATAGCTATTATTTATTTTATCTATCTATATATTTTTAATTATAAGCTCTTTAATATTTCTGAGCACTTACCAAATAGCTTAGTAAAGTTTTGGTTAAGAGTCAATCAAAAGATAGTTTGGTAATACAGAAACCCCGCTACGAGTATTACGTAAAACCGTAGCGCTAATATTACAGGGGTTCTCGCAAAACGACATCTTGTGATTATCTAACCGAAACTAATCCGAACAGCGATGTTTAAAACAGTCCGAGAGAATATGATGTACAGGTTCCCAACTTCCAAATAGGATTTGGATATTTGGTTGCACTGCTAAAAGCAAAATGGAATACAGTATTCCCGGCCGCACACAGTAATGACGAAAAGAAGTTGCCTTAACTTTCAGATATTGGATTTTGCTTTTGCCCACAGTTTTGTTTGATGTTGTTTAGTTTCGGCACGCTCTGATTAAACACAAAGCTTTAAATATTTAGATGGAGCGAACGGCTCCTTTGCTGCAGACAGACACGAGCCTACTCGGACGCTGTGCAACAAAATCATAATGTCATTTGTCAACTGTCGCGTGAACTTTGCAGAGGCGCATGAAACTGTACTTAGTGCTGGCGAAATTTTTCAATCTTGCCGCTCGATCCAAGAATAATATATTTGATATTTTAATCTTCTGAAAGAGAGAAGGAACAGCCACTCTAGAGAATTTTGAGCGCTTTCGCTCCGTATATAGGAATAAGAACTTTTTTAATCTCATGCAAAGATTGGCGACACCTCACCAATTCTGAGTGAAGTTGCTCAAAGTCTCTTTTGTACGTGATAGAAATGAGAATTTGGGTCTTTATTTCTTTTGGAGCTTCATTAAGATACGTGATTTTAATTGCCTGACCTATTTCAAACATAAGATTTTTGTCAAGCTTGTATTTATCTTATTTTATTCTTCTAACGAATAACATGAAAACTGAAAGGAAACATTTAAAACTTTTGTTATGGATGTTCCATTACTTAGAAAACCAGCCAATAATGACTAAAGCATATGGGTCAGAGAGCAGCCGAAAACATTGTTTCGCTCATACGTTTGGTCGTCAGCTGCAAGCGAATGTCAACTTCAGACAGGGCTGGCGCAGTGGCCGGGCCCATAACCCCTAGTTAAGTGGTCGTTAAGCCGGGGTTAGACCGGAGGAGTTCGAATAATGCTCTATTATTCGCGTTGGTCGTCGGTCCCGAGACGTCATGCCGAATTAGTAGGACAATCGCTTAGGAGCGTTCGCTTACAATCGGCCTCCGCTCCCTGGCTTTAAGCGGAGCAATTAATCGGGAGTTGGCCTTACCGCAGTACTGCCTCCCCGTACTACACACATGAGCTCCCTTCTCCTTGAGCCCCTATATTGGTAAATAGAATGCCGTTTTGTATTATGAAGAAAACGAAGCTTTAAGTGCTTTAAGTGTTAAAGACTAGATTTATATCTGTTGTACTATCATATTGACCCTTTTCAACATTAAGATAAAGAAGAAGTAAATTGAAGCTGTTACTTAAATTAATGGTGCACATGAACCACGATTCTAAGGGACCATAATATCATCAAAAGTGAGCTTGAATCAAATAAAACAAAGCGGTACACAATTCTTTTCCATTTCAACGATTTTCATGAAAATACGGATATTGTAGTCAGAGCCACTAGCCCGATCCTAATTTATCTTTAGCTTTCAGACGCAAGCGAGTACATTCTGATGCAAGTAGTTTTGAGCAACCGCTGGAATTGTTAAGCAACTATGTAGCTTAGTGTACAATCGTTAAATTCAGTTAAACCTACATGAAAAGGAAAGCATGGTTAATCAGCCCAGCTATAAATGCAAAGACACGTGAGATTAAATGTAGTAAAGAGATTAGAATTTACTAATCACGATTGATGATAGGTTGCTGACCCTTCACCCACGAATTCCACGTTCCTCTATCCTTTTAGCCGTTTTCTGCGTCATTCCAAGTAGAAAAAAAGATTATTACGATTTTCTTCTAAGAAATCAGACTAGCAATGATAATAGGCACTGACAAGTAATAATCCATAAAATGTACTTTTATTTAACGTTAAGTAATACACAAACATTACAACTTAGTACACAAAACAAGCGCATACACGAACAAGTAAGTAACAAAAATATGCTGTAAAAGGAGGAAATTGAAACAAACTAATTGCGATTCTCGCTTCACTTTCAATTAATTTTTTGCATAACTCTTTCCCAAGTCCCCAGTTTTTCATTAAAGGAACTAAATCATTCGATAAGATAAAGTAATTAGAGCACCGTCATGGAAATTAATTAGAAGTACGCCGTGCATGCTGCAGTGATTTATCTGCGTGCATTTCAAAAGCACATTACATTCGGAATAGAGGTAGAGCCCTTTGCTAGTTACCGGCCTCTTTGAAGCCTTATCATTGTCTGATGACTGATTAGCTAACCAAAGCATACATTAGACTGTGCCTCTGATTAACATAGACTTTGTAATTCATACATGAGTCTTATTCCAAATGGGATACGCAAATAAAAATCGCTTCCTTAAGCAATTCAATAATTCTCTGTTACTGCACTTTCGTCTATTAAATTTATCATGTTCGCTCTTCTGTTCTTCACTCCACACAAAAGTATAAATTTTTGTTATCCGCCTAGGTAGATACCGTAAAGCCCAATTTGAACCTTTAATCCATGCGGCCCATGCGTCTAAATCAGGTTCTATGTTCGTCACGTCTAATTTATTATAATTCAAATAAATCCAAAAAAACACGTAATTTTTGTCGCAGCCAATCGACTCGCTCGAGTGGTCTCTTGAAAGGTTTCGTAATTACGTCACATCTGCTTCCGTAATAAATAGCCTCGGGGCCTGCGTTTTAAGTGGCTTCGCAAAAATTCAGCTAATTTGGATAAAAACCACGGGCATGCGGGCCGACTGGCTAATCAAGGGATCGTGAGTTATGAGAATGGGACTAGAATGGCCTAAAAAAACTTCTGGTTTGGAAAGAATTAATGTAATCTTACATTAGGACATTACTCGGAATAGTTCCCATAATGGTCTGCCATATATATAATTTTTTTAATAATAGTATTATGTAAACGATAAATTAGAAATTAAAAAATAAATAACAATAGTAGAATCATGAGTTTTCACTAAAGCTCTGCTCCTTAAACTCTATTCTGTATAAAAACATTGGATAAGAATTCATATATATATGAGTATGTATGAGTATATGAATGTTCATACCAGAGTCAGAAGCAGCGTATAAGTTACTGACTTATTAGCAAAGTTGGCTTAACCCACTTTGGAGCTTGCTTTCGCGTTCGTTATAACTCAACAATTTGAAGAAAGATGTTGGATTTGTTTTGAAATGTTGACTTTGCTTGCGTCCGCAAACAATGGTGTTCAGTAACAATATACATGTGTGTTGATACGGACTGTCAAGCTGTTATTCACTGGGTAATTGTGCAAAGTTTTGTTTTCTTGTACGTTGAATAAAAGACATACATTGATATAATTGTCGTCTCTGCTTCACGACTAGATAGAATTATACTCATTATTGTAGGATTTTCTATTAGTAACAAATTAATAAACACTTTTTATTCTACTGCACATGAGTAGGAACATATAACGTAAAGTTATTCCTATTCTTCTCTCTCGTTCCCATTTAGAGGGAAGCCTGGTTATTTAAAACTGCATTCGTAGTAAACTGATGTTTAATATACTCGAGGCGAATGAGAATCTTGGCACTCGGAGATCACTAACAAGTTCCATTGTTGACAAGATTGTTTTGACGTTCCTCGGCCCAGATTAAAGGGAAATATTCATACCTTAACAATATTAAATACTGAGAACAAACTTAAATAGACTACAGAAACTAAGAATTAACAATAGTCATTTTAATCTCTTGAAATATATAAACATGACTTCAATAACCAAATTACTACTAAACGACAAAACGGTTAAATCAAATACATGTAAAAACTGATTTTAATTAGGACCATAAATAATATTTGTAAAATGCACATGCGGATCTCTAGCTACCCTACAAAGGAATTATGGTTGAAAGGTCTGGTCAGCCGAGTTATAAATAAATTCTTTATTAAATAAAACCCCCAACGATTCAATCGTCATCGCGCCGTAATAAGAACAATGATTCAGCATTTCCTAGATATAAGGAATTCAATATGTGCCAAAACATACTCCTACATATAGCTCTTTGAACCATATCGTATTTTCTTTAACTCATTCAAGAAAAAAAATTCAAATATCACGTTTTAATGTGCAAATTGTTAGAAACGAACCAAATGATATACGAGTAGCTCTTAGTGCCTCAAGCTATCTAATTAACGAAGTTCAGATTGTGAAATTCCGTAGACGTTCGTAGATTTCATCACCTAATGAACGAACGAACTAATCTTTTTCACAGAACTCAAAGACTCGACGTTTCCTAGATTTTTATAAGCTCAAGAATATCATGGAAGTTTTATGCTACGAAAAGTGATACAAATATTAGATATTCAATTTATTTGTTATGCATAATACCCTTACGCGCTATCTGGCTAGCTTAGGACTTAGATAGAACTAGTTGCCAATCTCTCTGGCTAGTCGTCAATGGAATAAATTTGTCGATACCATTGTTATTAAATTTTCCGTATCTACAATTCGATAAAAGAGACTAAGGAGATTTTAGCTCTCCAATAATCTCATCCGCTGAATCAGATTAAGATCGAGAGATATCGATGTATATCGTATGTCCTCCGTTCATGAAGTTGAAGACCTCCGTGGCGCAATCGGGTTCTTTCCAGACTAGTCATTGACTATATATCTATCTATATATATATATAATAATTCTTAAATGTTGACTAGTACCCTTAACACAAGTCTTAATTGAACTTACCAAGAGGCTCGTTATATTGATGTAATTATCTCCGACTAGGGGTAGATGGAATCTATTGAGTGATGGGCTAGCAACTTATCACCATTCTTGTATTATGAATCGTAACTCATATACATGCTAAAATGTGACTTATATCGCCTAGGTCCAGTCCACCCCGAAAGGGATTAAAGGACGTGAATGTAATGTCTTAAATATTATGCCTTAGATTTATTTTAATTTTTATCAAATTTTACGGTCAATTTTTAGTGTGCATTTGTTTTTTTTTGACTTTCAATTGGTCATTTTATGATCCTTACGTTGAACAAAAAGCATTTCATTATAATCACTACATAGTATAAAACAAAGTTGCTATCTCTGTCCATATGTCCCTTTGTATGCTTAAATCTTTGAAACCACGTAACGGATTTTGATGCGGTTTTTTTTAATAGATAGAGAGATTCAAGGTGAAGGTTTATATGTTTAATAACATCAATTAAATAGTGGAGTACGCTATATATTTTATACCCGTGCGAAGCCGGAGCGGGTCACTAGTTTTTATATATAAGTAAGTTGTTAGTACTCACACTCATCGTGGTCCTTGGCGGTGACGGTGAGCACGGTGTGCTGGATGTCCTCGTTCTCGTCCACCTCCGCCTCGTATAGCTCCTTGTCGAAGTACGGCGGGTTGTCATTCTTGTCGGCGATGCCAATGCGGATGAACTTCGTCACTGGAAGCCAAATGTTCTAATTAGGATTATATTGAAAGGATGGGTGAGATGAAAGTTGTGAAGAACAGAATGAATAATTCTTTTTTTCATAGTGTTAGTTAAATGTAGTTAAATAGTATATACATAAACATCATGCCCTTTTTCTACAAAGGATCAAGGATCCCCATCTGTCTTAATCCTGATATAAGCAGAATACAGTTACATCCATAATACCATAAATTGTTATTATGTTGCCGAGTTTCTATATATCCCGAATGGTATTGAAAGATGTGAATGTACCACCTAAAAACATCGTAAACAAATCCAATTATACTCGTACACTTTGTTGTTATATAATAACAATTTTTAAGAAACACTTCAATTAATGTAAAAGGTAATGCCAAATCCTTTTAAAAATATTGTGTAAATCTTGTCGATATCAAACAGTTAATCTTGAGAAACATGTTCTGTACCAACAATTGTTTTGGACTAGAAAATAACTTTTGTAATTGAACTGTCACTGGCTATCGTTTCTTGCGCTTGCCATTGCCAAACTAATCCAAAACTAGAGCCGGGCCCGTTCATTACCGGAGGAGCGGATAAAAAGTAAAAGCGAAACAGTTAATTAAAGATTATTGAATGATTTGGCGCCCTGGATTCCGATCAAGGCAAAAATAGAAGCGAGCAGCGTGAATTACTTTTTCTCCTAGTTTTCTTTAACAATGATAAATTAGGAAGGCGTCGCCAGAGCCAGCTCCAAGAACTTTATTAGAAAACAAGCTGACAACTGGATATTGGATTCTAACCTATTAATTTCCGGTTTAATTTTCCAATGGTGGTTTGGTCGACAATAGAGGTGTTACTAAGCATAATATTAAAATGTGTAATTTTTATGGCATGTGACAGGTCTATTTTTGTTATGAATGAGCGTGTTTGTAATAAATTGTCAATTTTCCTTACAGGTGAGCCTTGAACAATAAATGGGTGTATCAATTCTATACATTAAGTAACTAACAACATAATTATGTTTTTTAAATAAAGTTTGACAAAATTTTTACAGCTTTAAATTTTAAAGTAATATTTGTAGTACATATTTAGCATTGCTATTTTGTGTATAGTATCTTCATTCAAATGTATTTTATTTCGTTCGTCAACTGTATCTGTTTAACTTTTTAAGGTACATACGTATACAAGCAAGCCCTGTCAGTACACAAATAGTTCTCAACCCGAACGTAGTTTGAACCATTGATTTGTGTTCCACATACAAGTTTGCCAAGTTTCCGGATTCGAGGGTCATAAAAACTAATCAGCAACATAAAGAAGGTCGTAACGATGCGCAGGGCCGCCGACTTTTTGCTCTCTAACACCCTAGGGCTTAGTGTGTCGCGGAGGGATTTGTTTACAGGCTCGCCCTCTGGCGGACGCCGAATAAAGCGAAGGTCACTTACTATCAAATTATCGGAACATTCCAACTTTCTGATCTAAGTGTCGATGGTAATATATTATCTTTACGCTAACAGACCAAGGCTATACCATGTCTTCTAAGTTCTGTGTAAGCCGAAAAGGATTAACTGATGTGAACGTTAGTATGTATATAGATGCAAAAGTAAGTTATAGAAATCCCGATATGGATAGTCGCATTAATTGATAGTTTAATCTTGTCATAAAACTTTTTTGTGTATTATTTATTGACTGGTGATTTCTAAAATCGACAACATTACATTTTATGGATAGAAAAAGCTTATCGAAAGTACGAGGGTCAGGGTCTTAATCTTTTTCATGCCCTTCAAAGGGATGGGGTTCCTATTAGTGATTTGCAGTTTTGCGTCAACTTCGTATATCGATCGAAATCACCTCCGCAGATATCTCAACCTTAGTTCCCGAAGATAAATGGAAATAGTACCCTTCGGGACGATTGGGCCAAATGCTCACCTGGGTAATATATAGGTTGGCAAACGTAATCAATGGAACGCAAGTTTTCCTAGGTTCTATTGAAACCCTTTAATAAAAACGAATGTTTGAACGTATCCCTAAGTCATTCTGACATATGTGAAGTGGTACTAGACTTGAAAGTATAAGATTAATATAAAAGTGGTGTTATTACATTTAACATTGTACTTTGTAGTAATCTCAAGCTTGGTGCAATAATAAAAAATATTTCATCTTCAATATTGACCTATAATTAAATTATATTATTATACATATTAATCTATGTATGAAACTAAACTCGATTTGTAACTCCATATTCAGGGCTTTAAAATTCTTTAAGTTCAAACTCTATCAGACCATATTAGTTTGTGATAGGAGGCTCCTAAGTCCCAAGAAGGCTTTGTGGCGACGATCGAATCGCACAAAACCTAAAAGCTGACCTGAAAAAGTCTTTTTGTTGTTACTTCAGCCGCTATTCATTACTAGTCTATTGCCTTTGCCACTGCAACCCGGTGCCGGTTTTTGGTGAAGTGCAGCGCATCTGGGGAGCTTTTCGAGTTAAACCGTCTGTGTCTGCATTTGGGAGAGGGTCATTAAAAACAGTAAGCCGTGCCCAAAAGTGTTGCGATTCCATTATTTGACATTGTTTTTAGTCTCTACATACGAAGAGAGATCAGTGTTACAACTAGACGTTTAAAAAGAGTATTTAAATTGTTGTAACTAATTTAAAGAGATTGTAAATAGTTAATTGTAATGTTGATTACTGATCAAAACTTATTGTTTCGTTTTCGCGCACGTTCATATAATTGAATTGAAAGTTTAAATGTGTTTTGTTATCAGCCAACGTATTCAAAATTAGAAGTTTAAATTAGTAAATAGCAAAATTGAATGGATGAGGGAGGATTATCGCTAGGATCTTCATAATCATATAACTTTTCTTGTTATATTAATAGAGCTACCCAATTGAACCTCGTTGAACGCACCTGTACTACAAACGACTGAATTAATTATTCAGGTTTTAGACTACTGTGTTCACAACTCAACATTGTAAAACAATTATATCCCTAAGCGTTTCTGAAATTTAATTAAGTTTGTAAAAATGTTTTCATATTACAGGTTTTTATATGCAAAAAGACACTGCTTGAGTGACAAGTATTGATCATCACTATTAACTGATTACCAACGAGATAAAAAGGATTCGAGAGGATATTTTAGCTGTTTTAAAACTTACAAATAATAACATGTATTTGTTTTCTTACAAAATATAGCAAATATTAAATTCGGACGCGCTCTGTCAAACGTAGCGTCGCGAAGGTGTTTTCGGCTCTTAATCAAGATGGCGTCTTATTTCGAAGCCACTTAATTTGTGACAACCGCAAGATGCTCTGATTCGACACTTAGGGGAGCCTACTCACTGCGTTCTCCAAGTTATAATTAGGCAGTGGGGCTGCGTAATTTGTTTGATAGATACAGAACTCGCTATTTGTGTAGGTATGTTAAACTTAATAGGATTATTTCGTGAATTTGACGACGCGTTGATATTCTTGAGCCGATTTAGAGACAACTTTTTTTTTGTTTGCAAATTATACTATACGCATTTGTTAAAATAAATATGCGGCACATCACACTAATGTCAATTATCCTAACATGAACTGTCAATAACTAGATGGTCTAACTAGATACATCGACTGACCTAAGTATGGCAATCTAATCACTGAACTGTATCTACAACAATGAGAATATTGGCCTGAAATTCGAACAGGCATACCCATTTGAATTTGCGAATCAATCTACCACTATCCCACAGACTATGTTAGACATGCACTACAATAGACAGTTATCACATTCTGCAGATGATTAGCTTCAAAATGTTACCTATATTATTATGTTATACAAAATAAATTTTAAAGAAAAAATATTATCAACGATCTATACATAAAATCACTTTCCTATAAGACATATGATAAATTGAACGCTACGAATTCGCATACAGAATCAGACAAGACGTTACGTTGCCCTGCCTATCTCATTTCTAGACAATCGAGAATAGAAATTCGGAGGCTGGTATCAAGCTACCTATCACAAATCATATACTGATTTCCCAAGGGGCTTTTACCTTCAGATATCGCAGGAATAATTTTGTTTGGCGAAGATAGGAACAGAACAACTTGTAGTGAGTGAAAGTCCACCGAAACAAGGAAAATATGTAAAGACAAAGGTTAGTGTGACCAGCGACAGCTTTATAAAGGCTGGACTTCCACGTAGTTTCCTGCAGTCCAGACGATAAATTCGAAAGAAAAGGGGAAACAGTGAACACGTAATAAACACCGGTGGTTGGGAAGTACATGACTTTTCTATTTCGAAAGTCCGAGTTGGAATCTGGAAAAAGGGATACATTCAATATGTTCCTATTTTGTGATTTCAGTCAGTAAATCACGTAAAGTCAGACAAATTGACGCTATGGATGCCAATGAAAACCACTAACAATTTTCAAATCACGATTAACGAAGCTACGGTTCGTTCAAACTTCTACGTGGTTGTGGTTAAGCGTATTGAAATTACATGTGGTAGTGTTATATGGTAGTCGCTTATACCCAGTGACTAGTACATAATCTAAGCATTGCATACCATAGAGTATAAATAAAAATATATATATAATATATATAATAATAATAAATAATATGTATATGTCAACGGCCTACATTCTATACGTGACCTATATGTCCTTCTGGACATATATGTCATGTATAACGACGGTGACCATTCCGTTTTGGTTTTAACCATTACGAGAAAGATTTACTATCGTGATATATACTAATTATTATGCATTTAAGTAATAATATAACATTAGTTTTATCTAAATAGCTGTTACCATTAAATATTACTCATCCTTATTTTATTATAATGCCTAGCAAATAAGAGTACAGCGAAATACGTGTTCTACTATATACATGGAGCACTAATAACAAGGCCGCCTCGCGAGTCAAAGGGGGTTGAGCGCTCTTTAGTTAGTTTGAGACTTGTACGACGGCTTCAACAACTGTTGTCTTCGTTAGTATTGATTACCGAGAACAAACAATTTTAAGTTAAGCTCAAGAAAATTTCCTAGACACGTTTTCTTCCGAAATTAGCCAGTAACCTACTAGATACATATACAATCCTTATTTAAATCACTGTAATCTTAAGGTGAAACGGGGATTTTACATTTATTATGTAAGAGAACTCATTAGAAACAACTTTTGCTCGTAATTTACATCTTAGGTGTCGTGTTAAAGCTTTAAATCTTCATTTGATAAAGTAATGACTGAGAAATGCGGAGACACAGCTGTCTCTGACAGCGATTTTTCATCAGATTACGTTGAATGCGTGTTAGATTACGCCTCATTTAATATCACTGAGTATTTCAAAGGAAAAGAGCTTTTTAAAGGATTTTAAGCAGAGAAATGCGACGTAGGTCAGAAGTTCGTGTTAAATGTTGGACAGTATTGTTCTGGAACTTGAGTTATCTGATCGAAGAGTTAGGTTTAGTGTATTTGAGTCACAGATAGAATATGATACACAAAGAGAATAACTTTGTTTGAAACTCAGCCAGACACTGCTGAAAGTTGGCTAAATTATAGGAAGGCTTAATCGTGACAAGCGAAATAGCCTTTATACTTGATAACTAAATGAACCATGCTGTTTCGTATTCTTATTATGTAGTATTTTAAAGAACAGGTGGATCTTTATATTATTTATTGCATAGATTTGTGTTGAACAAATATGTAGTTTTGATACTCTCTTGTATCAAAACTACGAGTTAATATTCTAAGGATCCCAAGATTTTGATTAAACATGATAATATAATAAGAATGCTTGATGAATCTCTTACATTAATAGAATCGTAGTGATTACTTTGTCTTATTGTGGCCACTAGGGTTTTGTTTCTGGGAAACAATCGTGGAATAAAATCAATTTAAGAGTACAAAGACGCGTCTGAGTATGACAGGTCATTGGTATTGATTACATTGAACAATATAGATATTTATACAACAATATTGACCTAAAAGAGTTCTATTTATGGTTGATAATAGTATAATAGGACTCACCGCATGGTATTTTTACCTAGCTTACAACAAACAACTAAATAACAAAATAAAATTTAATAAGTTAGAATTGTATTTATGTAAATTTACGCAAAAGAAAAAATGTTGCGAATACCATTTCTATAATGAGTATAAACATCGTAAGGGAACCTATCTATTATTCGGAACACTCGACACTTAATGGTCGCATGATTTACCATATGTCACGCATTGGTTTCATGGTCAAAGAATCCCTAACTCTGCAACTGTGAAGATGCAAACGTCAAATTCTGACAACCACTCCAGAGACAATAGTCGTAAAGTGTTATGTGAAGTAGATATTCCGATACTACTAGCTTATACAAGCAAGACAGAAGACAACAATTTGGAACAAAGTGGTTCTATTTTGCGGTCTAAATCCTCGAACCCCAAATTACATTAGGACACCACTTAGTGAGGTAGATCAATAAATTGATTAAACACAATAACTAAGTAAATACAGACCGCGATAGGCCTCTTGTAAAACATAGTTTAAGAGCAAAGTCATTAGTTATTGATGTAGTCGTTCGGGAGGAAATTAACAAGATACTACAAAGTTTTATTTAATTTACTTCAGATTCCTGCTGCGTCTACAATAATCTAAATCGTCTTGAGCTGTTCTGAGGATAGTGCAATCGACAGAAATATTTAAACATAAGGAAAAATAATTGATAAATACATATATAAATTGAATTCCAGTTACGTACTCGTATATTTATTAATCAACATAAACACATAACTTGTCTAAACCATTCTTAGTTTGGTATATATGGATTTAGGTGGACTATATTACTGTACTTTTTGTATCTTATTTATAGCGGCTAGTTTTAAAATGTTCAACAAGATCAAAGAGTTCGAGTGTAGAGTTTACTTGAGTAAATTCTCTTTTCATTCAAAAGACAATTTTGGTCAGTCGAAAATCTCATATCCTTATTCGAGTACAGTAGTTCTTCTTTTCATCAGCATTAATTTATAAACTTAAGCTACTAATGCGGTTTGTTATCATTTTCTAAAAGTAGGTCACATCCTTCGGGAAATATCCATGGTGCCTGTACAAGATCAAAATAAGCACTCTTAAAACGTGCCAAAAATGAGTAAACTTTTACTTATTACATCAAAACATTCGCTTAAGACAAACAAGTAAAATTTTCTCACGATAAAGGCAAATATTAAAGGTTATTTCAGAATATCTTCTGATGTTAGTCGATCTCAATTTAGAAGCAAATTGCTTCATAAATTACCTTAAGATTCAGTCTAGCCAATTATAAATTTTGCAAGTATTTATTACATTTACAAAACGTGTTATTTGTTCTTAGAATTATAGTTTTACAATATATTGATCAAATCTTTTTAAACTGCAAAATTAAGCGAGACTTACAAGCTTATACAAGGAACTTTATTATTTATATATCCTTTAAAAATTGAATTCCGAATATGTTTTTTAACGTTAACCTTGAGGTCCTCCCTGGTTCGGTTCCCGGTAGAGACGGAGTTAAGAATAACGCTTTTTTGCTTTCCAGTCTAATCGTTGATTATATGTGTATTTATCAATTTATATTAAGTAACTTAAATGGGACAAGGGACTGGTTCAATACGTATAATGATTTTCTACAATATTATCTTAATTCAATCATACTGAGTTAAAATAGCTGTTTGATTTAATAGTCATTTCAAATTAGTCAAAGCAAGTTTTAACTTAGTTTACGTCATAAATCGTGGTTACTGCTGCTCTTTGCCATAAACAAAGTTATCTGATCAAAGACTAACCAAACTCTAATTGTACTAAGTCTTAAGCAAAGGGCGACGGCTTTCGGCTTAGGACAATCACGGCAATTAATATTCTTTGTAAAAGGCCCGTTGTTGAGGCAAAACAAGTACCGTGAATGCTCCTTAAAAATTAATTCTGAAGCGTTGACAAGAACAATTTTATTATGAGTAAGCTGTGCTAGACACAATGAATAGGTAAGGTAATACTTGGAACCTCGTGCCTCTTTTGTGCCTACTACAAGACAACGGGATTAAGTAAACGAAACAGATTACCAACTCAAACAACGTGTGTTCGTACATTCATGAAATACATTAACAGATTAGCATAGTACTGTTATTCAGTAAATTAACTGTTGTTTCTGTACTAAGTATATCTTTTAGGCTGTGAACATTAAAACGAATAAACACCAAGAGTGATCAATCACTTCCGTGCTACTAAATAAGAAGTCTTGTTTGAGTAAAATCATAACTGTAGGGTTTCCCGGTTTAGGCGATCGATCAAAAATGCCAAAAGCCTACTAAATAAACCTAACAGTAATCTCAAAGTTGGATAAGAAATACAGAGCAACTGTACAGAATAGAATGGAATGGACGCGATCAGATCACTCCAATTCCAAGGATTGAATGATTGTCTCATTTCAGTAGCGCTACGGTCGTATTGACTTTCCCTGGGCACAGGTGGCAGGGTGCAGCTTTCAATGCACGCTTTACTAGCTTCCTCTTTAGAATTACAGTGAAATTTATGCAATGTGACACCCGTGGATCCCATTCCGCAAATGCAATTTCTTACTGCTGCTGCGATATCAGATTTTGCGAACCTTGTTCTTGACTCACCGTCAGTTGTGCATTGCAATTTCGTGGTGATGTCAGATGGAGTTAATAAGTTCTGTTTATGTAAACGTCTTGTTTTACATTCATACATCTGCGGTCATGAAGTCTAGTTTTCAGCTAAGTGGTTGGATTTATGGAAGAGAGTATACAAGGAATATACGCGTCTTATTCCGTATACGTATTCTTTACTGAGCATTGCCAAATATACTACGTACCTATTTAAATAAATTGACATGATATTATAACAATTGTGCCCGTGTAGTCGACAAGTTTAAAATACAACATTCCGAGTTGGAACAGTTGCTTGGACTTGCTTTGACAGCTTTGCGTACTTCTGGCCTATTTATCGGTGAACGTTCCTATAGTGAGCTATTAGTTGTGGTACTATAAAAATCTTGCGCTCATGATGCACATTTAATGGGCCGTTTGGAGAGAGAAATGAGTGCGTTGCATTTACTCATAAATTAAGTATCTTAAAGCAGCGTAGAGTTATAAAAACCTGAAGTCAGCTAAAGTTGGCATCATATTGTGTTTTTATTGACTACGTATTTATGCAAGAAAACTCGTAAAGCACACTTTTTAGTAGCTTCCGTAATATAAAGTTTGTTATATACTTAACGTAGATATTAAAAACCTCCTCATTGATATTCTATTGTAATTTAAAATTAAAAGAATCTAAACTTAATTATATTTCTTAACTATAAGTTTAATGTACTAATTCACCTAGATAAGTGCTGTTAGTTAAAACCCAGAATATTTTCAAGGGATCGACCATGTCCACAGCAGGCGCGCCGAAGCAGTTCACCGCATAGTGCACTTAAGGCCTCAAGAGCAATTAGCACTGAACTCACTAGCACTCGGACATTCAGGTGGCACAACACGACATCTTTTTATTGGGAACATTTACGCTAAGAGCGCGGCCTACGTTCTGCGGCCTCTCCGCGTGACGGCTGCGATACGACTGCCGCCATTGCCATTAGTGCTGTGGCCCGAACCTCCCCCCACCACTTATTTCCAAATACAAAGGACACACGAGTACTCCACCAAAATCTATTTTACATAACGACTGTACTGAGTTGTTAAAAATTTGGTTGTGAAAATAAACAGAACTGAGAGTGAATTAATTATGATTATATAGAAAGATTTTGGTATTTATTTTATAATGATCTAGCAAGTAATAGATTTGACAATTCCTGGATTTTTTTGTTATCAGCACAACTTATAGGTTAATAAAGATTTGAGTTCTAAGTTCCGAAATTCTGTATAGTTCATTTCATTATCTGATTTTGTACACGTCAGTTTTTGGTTGAGTTGTATGAGTAAAAATCTAATTATTCATATACTAGATATATTGCAGTATCCTTTCACAAAATACGTAGCAAAATATAAGCCAACTACTGGTTTCCACGCTCAAGTTTTTACTTTGGTATTTTATTAGAAACACAAACTACCTGGCTGAATGCATTTATGAGGTTTATCGACATTTTAACGATTCAGGCTTTGCTTTTATCTTTTTTAAAGGAAAAATTGTAAAAGAAATTTCCATGGCTAGAATCTACTGTGTACTCTATCAGTATCTTATACAAGGGATCGAAACATGACTTTACTTTATTTATTCTACGGTTATCATCACCAGTAAAAATTTAAGTTTCTATACAAAAACGAAAGGGATAACTTATGATAATAAAATAAATTTCCACTAATATTTCATGTCTTCAAGTCCCATATTGATGCTAAAAGTGAACAATGAGATAATATCATGCCTCGGAGTCTCTACCTATTCCGAAAGGGTTTAAAAGACATGTATGTATGTATATGTTCGTGAAACATATAAGTAGGCACGTGACATTTTATTGTCGATAAAGTTTAGCAAACAAAAGGATTGGACGTTATTGAGATAAACTAATGAAGGGTAAGCTCAGTAGTCTGTTTCAGTAGTTTAGTCAGAACTGAGGCGCCACACACGCAACCTATTTTCAGCGGCAACAATAAAAAACAACGATAAAGTTTCGATTGAAAGAACTATCAAATACTGCTGGCGGTTTTGTTTCTTTAACTCCGTAACGGATAAACAAAACAGCAAATTTCGCTGTTATTGGCCGTAATAAAGCTATAACAGATTTTTATACTACGAATGATAATGTAATTTATATTTTATAAACAATGAACTACAAAAGAGTGATTTTCCTAATCATCATAAGAAGCGGGCGAAAACATTAATATATTAATTATATAACACATTAAAACTTTAGTTTCTTCCCTTGGTATTGCCAATAAAACATAACATCAATGTTAAATCCCTTGTTATACACAATAAAATGAAACTGATATGAAACAAAAATTTTAAACCTTACTCGGGTTAACATATTTTTGGATTAGAAACCAGAGGAAGTTCTGTTAAACAAGTTGAGAGAATGATTAAGTGGTTAGCGTTCAAACAACAGAGGGCGGTGGTAGGAAGGCCGCCGCGCTGCGTCGACGAGCCGCCAGCGAGCGTCGCAAGAGAATTATTTCCAGGATTGCTCTTTCGCCGGATATGATAAATAGTCTCTCGCTGCCAGGAATTCGAATTCAACTCCACTTACATAAATACGTATAAAAGTCGTAAGACTGCGATATAGATGTCTGTGATAGAAAAATCTGATATTGATATTCTAAGAACCATTTAAATTTCCTGTTCACGTAAAATGGAATCTCAAAGCTAAAACATTTTACTGAACACTTTTAGGATCACTATCGAGATCGTAATGGTATTGATAGTGAATTAGTGACAGGCTGCTAATCTATCTAACAATAGATTCCATTGGATCTAATGCGTGGTATGAAGTAAGATGTGTACCTAAGTATTCTATTTGCGTCACAAATTAGCTAGACAAGACTAGAGTAAACTTTATCTGAACTTTATTTACATTGAAATATAATCTTGGTACATCGTAGCCTTAATGTTGCCGAAACCTTCAGAGCATTTTTCCATCTTTGGCCTCATTTATCATTCATTTTCATTTACCATGCTTGTGATTCCACAAACTTGTTCCCTTGAAAAACATTACTGTTAATTATTCATTAAAAAGGTTCCATCGCGGCCATACTTTTCTTGCGAAATGAAAGGGCGAGATATTAAACTTGATGAAGCTTGATGTTCTAATGAAAAAAGTTCGCAAAGACCAACATGTAAATTTTACGCTGGTGATTCGAAAGATAAAAGTGCGATACAAGCTGCAACACATAAAACGTGCTACTTTTTAATATACGCTTGATGGTTTTCTAAAATATTAAAGAACGTTATATTAGCTTTACAGTTGCTTTTAAACATGAAACAAAACACTATAATATTCAAAATAAATCCTACAGAGTGGATACTTTGCAATGAATATTTTATATGAAGCAAAAAGTGTTTGCTAGAAAACTCTGAACGAGTTAAAACAACTGTAAAAGTTAAGTATCTAGCTACGAACCGCGATGTAACTAAAAGTCTGAGCTGTTTTTGGCACTACTACGATCTGAAAGTATTACTTCGGATACACTGTCTACGAAATTTTCTCAAATAAAGTTCTTTCAGAAAGTTTGTGAAAACGCAGTTTGGACTCGAAAATACTCAATAAAAGTCTAGAGTGTGTGGAATTTTCTAATTTGTCTGTAAATAGTATGGAGAGCGAAAAGTGCAGAGCGTCGTGATTAAAAGATACTGTCAAAGCCGATAAGGGTAATCGATATTTACGCCGACACCGAGTTTTCGTACAATTTAGTTTGAACATCCCATGCCTTATTGACAGAAAACCTTTGTTTTCTTACCCAGCCATTACTGGGCAATGTCTATTGTAGTGTTAACGTAAACAAGGAGGATATTTTCAATGAGGTCTGTTTGCGGACGTTCGTTCTTGACTTCCGTCCTCCGATGCGGTTCTGCCGCTATTTCTTTTTATTCCAGACGTTCTAGTCAGCAGCACACGAGATAGTTAGAGCTCAACTAAATGTAAGATTCTTGTACAACCAGTGCAGTGCTGCATTAATAATGTTTTTACTCCTTTTTATTCAAAAGAAGAAATTGCTTGAGGCAAATAGGTCAATAAATTGACATAATTAATTATCCTACGTTAAGAATATTAGAATTAATTAGTAGTCGATGCAGTTTGACGTCATGCCTGCTTATTACTCTGTAAATTATTTAAGCCCAGGTCACGTTTTCAATTAACGTTCGCGTAACGTATTATAAACCGCACTACGTATATATTAATACCTTATAGACGAATAGTTTACTGTGCAAATGATATAATATTATAACATATTACCACAATAATTATATTAAATAATATAAATTTATTAAAGCTTATTGAGTATATAAATTAAGAGCATAAATGAGCATTGTTAATACAAATGGGTGTTGGAGAATATATTATATGACGATCGTTCTAATAAGACGTGATACGAATAAGTAAGGGGTTTATTAGAGAAGGGTATATTAAAGATATAAATAAAATAAACATTACATCTTATAGTGGTAAAACCATATACTATGGTATGATAGGTTTATCATCTCTCATGGGAAAATGGTTATGTGGGTTGTCTGGTCTGTTGTGTCTAGTGCTCAAACTTAGTCTTGTCATATGAATAATCTCAGCTTGTTATATGTACAATAGTTATGGTTAAATGTACTTACTATTAAGTGTTGAGCTAGCCTATATCTTTTTTACTATATTAATACAATCGAAACCCTGATAGTTATTATTAAAGTAACGAAAGAGATCTTACCAATGGCTCAGAGGTGGTCAACTCTCAAAAAAAAAGTTTATACTATATTGGATATATTTATCAAATATAATTAGCGTTTTAGGAACTTCATACTTTACTACCTCAAGCTCGCGTGAGCAATATTAGAGCTCTTATCCGCACCAAGGATATTCCGGAGGCGGTCCTCTGATAGGAATGTCAATATCGCGGAAACCAGCCTTGCATTCACAAGTGACGAGGCTCCGTTGCCTAAACAATGAGCGTATAAACATGATGCATGTAAATATTATGCAAATAACAAAATATATCATTTGGTTGGCAGATACCAAGTCTGCAAGCTGTCGCGCGGGAGACGTTCGATGATAATATATGATTAATAGCTTCTCAGTTGAGTTCGGTGTGATTTTGAGAGCAAAGTTCAGAAAAATGAACGAGAAAAGACCATATATTCATGTCGCGTAACCCGTTTGAGCTGGATAACAACATGGTCCTAAACATATACAATATTAGGTTTAAAAAACGCTTAAAGAACGGTCATTTACTTTGAAAAATATTAGTCATGTTAAGAGTCATTTTCCAATAAAAATTCGTTTATATCATCAGGCATTTGAATATTTAAGCTTAAATTCACTAAAAAGCAACAACCTCTTTAAATTTATAAGTTCAGATCTAATCTACTCATTCTTTGTTTCCTAACACTACCTGACTTATAATATACATTTGCTTATGTTGGACACGATCATTGTTTCAGACCAATTTAATCAAGATAAAATCGCAGTCCTCCAGATTTGCTTACGTTTCAATTAAGAAGACCCATCCAAAGCGATATCTCAACGGCTCTTGTTCATTTCATCATTAGAATGTTAAGTGTTATTAATTCAGAGGCGGGGAATAGAAACAACGAATAATATTATAGGTATTATATAAAATAAGCGTACATAGTATCTGATGGGTGACGTTCTAGGTGGTCTATCTGCTGATTTTGGTCTGTCAAAACAATGTTAGGAAACCTGGAAACCTGCCTATTTCTGGAAAGACAATATCCAATATCTGAATGGTTGGTGTTGGTCATGGATTACCACATGTGACGATGGATACTCGACTGCTGACTACAAGGGTAAGGGTAAATTAATGATAATGTATGTATATACCTAAAAACTATGAAAACACGCATATAAATAAATATATTTGGTAATAAAACTGCGTACTCGTATAGCTTTGGTAAGAAATCAATAATAAATTACGAAACATGTTTCAAAAGAGGACTTTTAATGAAAAAGTGTACTAAACAGTCAGTCTAAGAATGGATTAAGCTTTTGGCATTCGTACTTTATTAAAAAAAGAAACGGGCCTTTTCTCTCGATTCCAATGTAAATTCACATCTTTGAGCCGCCGTGACATCTGTGTTGAACATAAATCTGAGGATCTTATGATCATCGTTGCCATAGAATTACAAAGTAAACTAACAGGTTATAACATGTAATTACATAGCATTTGCATGATAAATAAAAAGAAAAAATAAATTTTTTGGACTTCATTACTGTACGAGTACTATCCTTTTACTTTTATTTAATAAAACAATATTATCGTAATGCAATCCCTTGCAAACAATATTCGTAAAACTGTGCCCATTGAAGGACATAACATTTTATTGAAGTACCTAGGTTCTTGGCGGTCCTTAGAATACAAATAAGGTAATCAAGATTGAAATGGCTGGGCAATACAATAACAGGAACTAATTTGGTAACTTTTAAGATGGCGGTACACATTTTTGGTTTCAGTTACTCTTTACAGATCAGAAATTTAACCTGAAACGTAAAGGAAATGCAATTTTATGAAAACAAAGTCATTTTTATATTTAACTTCAGCATGGTTTAATCAAATTCCAAATATTTGCAATACAAAATGGTGGCCTTTGATCAGTCAGTGCAATAACATTGAAACTGATCAGAATTCGCAGAAAACGCAAATAAGACCGGCCCTGTCAGATGTAACCGAAGCGAAAAATGCAAAATAAGGCCAATTCGAGTCTTAGATAAAGCAGGATCGTTTCGAATACGACATGCTTCAGTGGTCTCACTTTATTTGTCAATGTGGATCGAAAAACTATTTCACCTACAGCTAGTTCCTTACATAAACTAAGGACGTTGCTTTTAGTGCAGGTAAACATGAAATCTGTAAAAAAGTTTTGGCGTTTTACGGAATAATACATTAATTATTTTTATCCATATAGATATAGTTAGTGTCTAAGCATAAGTCTCACTAATCATATAGAATGTTGCCTGACCGATGATTAGTGGACATAATGGAGTTCAATATAGCTTTCAAAGCCTTTGACAATTCCGAAATAGCTGTGATGTGAGCTGAGCTGTGATCCGTACGTATATAATGAAGTACTCGAAATATGTAGGTAATGTAATAGGCTGACATTAATAGTAGGAGCAACGATCACGTATGTATGAGGAAGTCTATGAATGACAATAAAGCGATAGAAAATGGAGATATTTGACCGCTTTTATCTCTT
This sequence comes from Leucoptera coffeella, assembly GCA_030578115.1. NCBI lineage: Eukaryota > Metazoa > Arthropoda > Insecta > Lepidoptera > Lyonetiidae > Leucoptera > Leucoptera coffeella. The sequence goes on along the minus strand of JAMBLF010000551.1, from coordinate 204,760 downwards.
TCTAGTAAAACGGGTGTGAGGTGTATGTATGTAAATAAACACACACACATATTAGTCAATTGAATGGAAATCCAAAGTGGATATTGATTTATTAGCACTCGCTATTCAATGAACAATTTCATGCGCACAAGCGGCAGTACGGCGGAACTATTTAAACAGTAACACACACCCGCAGCGCAGTATCGAATCGTATGTATTTTGGACGTGCACGTCAGATAACAATGCAACAAGTTTATAAAGCGCAGCGGATATGGCATGTTGCGTTGGCAGTGCCTGTCAGGCAGTACACTTTACACGAGAAAATTCTTGCACAATGAAATTCACAAAGTTCTGGTATAATGTGGGAAATCTGATTATTATCCAAGTGAAGCCAACATCTCGGTGAGACGAAAACTCGTTCGGAATACGGTGGCTTGCAGGTGCGGTTCGCTCGCACCCAGTCTACCCACCTGTTCCTACCCACCGGCGCAGGCCGGACTAAGTAGCTAATTGTGTCAGTGGTTTCTGGGCGAGAAACTAATTAAGACTGTCAATCGAACTGATGCAAAGCGAGTTGGCAATGAGTTTCGAATGCAGCTACGACTCATAAATGTCATTCTTTGTGATTTTACTGGAGACAATATTTGGGTAAGTAATGAAGAATAAATATTTAGAGAAATCAGAGAGTTCGTTAACAATAACATTAATAAACTATGTTTATTCGGTAATGGTTTTTACTTGATTAATGTAATGAAAAGAAAATATGAAAATTATTATATATATTAAAATTCTAAGTTCATAAATTAATAGTCAATGTGGCAAATATGGCAAAGAGATATAATGTCTAAGAGATTCTGCCCGTGCTGAAAAGCATGAAAGGCAGTAAGTATATTATATTTACCTACGTTACAAAGATATTCATACAACCTCAAATGAGACTTTCTGAATAGTAAATAATAAGGAAAATAGTAGTTTTACCTCAATTTACGACTACCTACATCAGAATATTCATATTAATGTTGCAAGATTCAGCATATATCCTCTCCAATGTTATTACATTGGAACTACTGTAGCTTTTAACTTCTTTTTTATGTGGCTCACCAAAATTATTGGATTAAATGGTTATCCGTGATCCCTGCCTGTCCTTTTATATCAGTGTTTTCTACAACATGTAACATCATTGTTATAATACAGTCTCAACTCCTAATCTAAGAAACGATTTGTAAATACGACACGCTCCTATATTATTTTTCCAAGCCCTTTTAGTTCTAAATATGTGTTCATATAGCGGCATATTGAAACAAAAGCGGATATTACGTGATGAGCATGAATGAACGACACTCCGAAATCGGTGTGGTGTAGCTAGGTAGATGAAATTTTATATCAAACAACGTAACGAGATATGGCGGCAATAAATTCTTTATTTGTACCTACCATTGTCAGTAACTGTATTGTGGCGAATTTAATGGAATAAAATGCGTCACTGTGCAATTTTGCAGCTCAATGTTTCTTTGTTATTTGCATCTATTGATTTTTAATATTTTCATATGAGCAAGTTTTCATAAAATATTAAGATTTACATATGTAGTTACATGTTCGGACAGTAGGACTTTAGTGTCATTTGTCACACAAAATAAAGTAGATATTTTTGTTACTTTAACAAACATATATGATCGAAATTTGTCATTATACAATCAATTATGTAATGATCTATTATAGTAAGTATAACCTGTGATAGCGGTGAAACTACGTTGTTAATGTTCACGTAATAACGTTCATTCGTCTGCAATAATGATAGTTTTAATGGCTTCCATTACGATGAAATCCCTTTCCACAAATTTGCTATTAAATAAGGGATTGTTACTGAACACAAGTAAAGCTTTATTGAAGTGGTATGTAAGTAAAAGAGACGAATATTCTATTTTCAATTTGTTAAGGTATCATTGGTACGTTTATTACAATTTATGAGCATCAGATTACTTGCATTAAAACAGTAATACAATATTTGTCTGTCAACATTTATATCGTTTAATTTTGCTCATGCTATGGCACGTATGAACGTTAAACGAATACTATGAAGTTAATGTTAATTATGAAATCGAAATGTGAAATTCCTTTTTTGAGATTTAAAAGTATTTAAAATTCGTAAGCAATTAATTTTATTGACTTGGTTGAAACATTCCGCTCTTTTGAGTAAAGTTTTTTTTATTCCGGCATTTTATTAATTCTATAATAATCAAAGAAAGAAACTCAATCAGTTCAAAATCTTTTGCATTTTCAAATTATCTACAAAACCTAAAATACTTTCATACACGCCCTGCCTGTTCTCATCTAAGCACTCTATTATAATTTAGTTACATTATAATTTAACAAATAGTAGGCGAAACTGAGCTAAATACAATTGTAGTGACAAGGCAAAACTAAAAGCTTTTCTTAGTATCTGGCAAGGCACACGTTGTGATAAACTTTCTTTACGGTTCATGAAGTGAAGTGAAAATTACACGATGCTTTTAGATATAAGTATACAGGTAGACTCTTGAATAAATTTTATATACTTTTTGCGTTCAGTAAAATTTTAAATCCTTTTGTATGCAATAACTCTAAAATAGCATATATATTGCTTTACAGCGTAATAAAAATATTATCTTATAAAGGTTGTCCCATATTCAAACTATGATAAAGATAAACTTTCACTAGTTAACTTTCTATTGAAGTTCAAACACAAACTGATAAGAGTTATAACATATACCATTATGTAGTTTTAAAACCTATTCAAACCGTAGCACAACAATCCGTAGTATTAAAATCCCGTAGTACATAGGTTCATTATTCAAGTGCTACACCTACTAAAGAAGCTCGGAGCACAGAAGTACCATGGAAGACAATGCACAGAAGGCAAATCATAGCAGCAGGAACAACTGAAGAGCCAACTACACTGCACACAGACGCGTAGCCAATTGTTCGTAAGTTACGAGCGAACCAAGATAACGGACTAATGGAGCTCCTAGGCTCAAACAGACGCTTCCATTTCACTTATTCACCCGGCCATAAACAACACTCGAGCAGATGTGAGCCCAGTGCAGTAAATAGAGGGAATAAGAGGGATTGTGGGAAATAATATGAAGCAAAAGTGTGGTGACGCACAGGGCGTGCCGCTGAAGCGTCCATCTCTGCGATGAATGAGCTCTAGCGCCGCGATCCACAGCGACAAACGTGGAGGAAATTGCTCTCACCGCCTCTACTAAACTCATCCCGTTAAATCGAATCGCTCCCGCACACGCTAAAACTAGATGTGACCGAAGAAATCCCGATGTAATTTATGAATGCACTCTCTAGATTTACGGCGCCTCGATGTATCTTAATAGCTAGATTTCCTTGGTATAAATTGGTTCTTGGAGTAACGATCTTTCATGCCATTCCCGGTATTAAGGTAACGGAATTTGATCATAGAAGCAAGAATATCAGCGACCCAACAATGCGAAATGGAATTATATTAATAAGCAAGGAAATGCAATTGCAGAGTGCTTGCGTTTAATCTGACAAGATTCTCTTTGAGTACGGTAGTGAACAACAAAACTGAAATGGGAAACAATGTAACGGGGCACTTGCACTTAAGGATTCAGCGTTATTTTAGTAATTAAGGAACGGTTACGTATTTAATACGAAATAGAAATGAACGAGACATGAACTATGAGTAGTATCATTATTTAATATTCACATTGTTATTGTGTAGCTTAAAGCGTCTCTCGTTAACGGCTAATATATGATAATCTACGCCCGATGCATAGTCTGGTAAATCGGTGCACTAATGCGATGTGTTTTGCGCGGAACAATTGCATGATGACCGCACACTGTAACGAATTTTAAGGCGCACATGCTCATGAACAATTACAATGCTTAGCGGCACACGTAGCGCGGGAAAATCGCACAGTGCTTTTCAGTTATTACGCGGAGGGAAAGGCCGCGAGCGCCAAAACAGTGTTCAAGTGCCGCCAGGGCGCGCCCCGACATACGAGGCCCCGCAATTCGGCACTCTGTACCCAAGGCACGAACCGGAACACAGATCCGGACACCGCGTTTTACAGCCCACCGGGACAAAATTCCATCCCTCAGAAAAGAATGATTCCATAACTCACAAAGCCTGCATTTAGTTACGAATTTAATCCCTCAACCTACGCATATGTGTATTATTCGTAATACATACATATGTAAGTAAAATTTTTTTACTGATTTTGAAAAATTACTTTCTCTTCATTGGCATCCATACACCTTCTCGTACACATTTGGTGGTTACATTTATGTACTTCTAACGTTACCTTTTTTGCCAGTCGTACATATTTCCGTAAAATTATTACATAAAATCGCTATGAGCGTATTTTATGATGGTAAGTTACAATCTGAACATGACCTAATTCGAAAAACTATCAAGTATTTAATGGTAGTATTTACTGGTCGAAACTAATGGTACCATTTGCTGTGAGAGCTTTCGCTACTTCTATCTACTAGCGTTACATTAAGTGAGCTTTTATCATACTCATGGCCAGCTATGAATCAAATTATTAAAGTAGAAAAGGGATTATAGATGACACGGGTTCATCGGGCGTTTTGGTTATTGGCAGATGGATTGGAAACCCTTTTGCGGAAATAGTATAACTCAGAATTATGACATGCAAAGTTCTAAGAGGTATTCAATATACTGTATTATCTAACTCAAAACGACTGACACTTACTGAATTAAATTTAAATCACACGAAAGTTAATGGTCACAATACAATGTCGCAATTCCCATTAATTTAATGACCGTTTCAACAAAGCGCAGATAAATATTTCACTACAAATCCAATTAATTGAATTGAACTGTCGATACTAAAGGGCTGTTCTGAGCAATGTCAGACTTGATTAACATAACAATTAACGGCTCACTGATTGCACCTTGTAATCATTACTAACAAACAATTAACGCCACTCTAAGCTGCAGCTTACGTAATATAAACATTCACGACATTAACCCTTGCGAGATAGTCAGAGGTTTGCCGTCTCGACATGGTTTTGATCCGTGAGTCCTTTTTTTGCTACAAGTAGATATCTACACGGTGCAATGAATGATAATATAATATTATTATTGGTTAAAACAGAGAACTTACTTTTGTAATGTATGTTTTGAAGGCTTTGTGATGTCTAATCAAAGAAGCTTACCTGAAAATAAAGAAAACATTTTGATAAATATAAGATATATACGTTGATAAATATTATATCTAATGATGAACATACACTAGTAATATTATTTATATTATTATTAGTAATGCAATATTTTTTCAGAGAATTGACGATACAAAAATTTAAGACTGTGATGAAGTTTGATCTTGTCGTTGTAAGTATGTACCTAATTTATTTAATGTACGATATTATCCAAGGAGGAGTGAGCGACATCTATTCAAACTCAATGAAAATGGAGAAAGCACGCCCTCTACCTTCATACGGCGGAACTTTCTAGACATTCATTTACCCGTTTACTTGAACACAACCAAAACGTTGCTGCGTTTTGCTGCAGATGGCGTTTACTACAGAAACAAAGGTATGTTACAAAATATGAACACAGATGTCGCTTTTTCTAGATAGTATGTCTATAAAATATAAACATTATAATGTACAGTCTATATATTAATATAACACACAATATGTTTCAAACAAGGCTTCAATGACTATTGGGCCATTTAAACTAAAATCTGCAAACATTTTACTATTGTGGTTAACCGCTTAGCCTCGCCAACGTCAGTAATTATTTTCACAAAACTTCCTATTAATACATGGCATAGTCTGTAAATTTGGTTAGGGTGTAAAAGATAATATAATTTTGAATATAAAGCAGATAGTTTGACTTATCTTAACCATTTCGTAATGTGGTGTTTTGATTGTTAATGGATATACTCGTATTAGTGTGAATAATCTATAAACATAATTCTTCGACTGATAAACCTATCAGGGATGTTAAATTATATTTTGTACCTTTTTATCAATAAATTTGATTGTTGCAATATACTTTTGCAAATAAATATCTACCAAGACCCATTTCTGCATGAATGGATTGACCTCATTACGATCGCAATTTGTTAAAAGTTCAAACGGAAATTTTCCATTCAAAACCTAATTAAGTAAAAGCGAGAACAATTTTGTTACAATAATAAATTGCAAGCCGACTTGTAGGCATTAAATGCTTGTATCACGTTGGTACATATATGCGTTAGTGGCCTATGGTCTAAATATAAGCACTAGACTTGCCTGCACGTATTACGAGTTATATACGGTCACTGGAGCACTATATTTTACTCTAGCCTCTGTTGTACGGACTAATGCAAATTTCATTACATCTCCATCACTGTCCAGTTTACTTTATAGCACTGAAATAATTCTCATAACACACAACCTATTCACACATAACTGAAACATTATCAAAGTATGGTTACTTAAGGCTTATAGCTATTCATCTCACATTAGCACTCCTAAGGGTAACGGGTGTGACGTGTATGTATTTAGGTATAAACTAAAAGTATTGTATAAGATATATCTAAGCGTTAATAATATTTTTTATATGAAAAATATGTAATTTAAATTAAACTTTTACCAAAATTACAAGCGTACTGAAATTACTTCTAATCTTCCTTAGGGATCAAGCCAAAAAGAAACTTGTGTAACATATGAACATATATCGCCCGCCTACCTACTGTAGTATGTGTGAAATCTATTAGCATTGAGACAAAGTATAAAGAGGAATTCATTAAGGAGCTTGATATAGCTTAATGAAAGGCTCGAGAGGCTTCTGGAAGTTTAAAAGTCGTTCCACGGAGACCAGGTGGAGAGCTTGCCAAGCAGGCCACTTGACCTGCAGCTTGCGGCCAACAGCCACGGAAACTTAGCCTAAAACACGATTAAGCCTACCTGTTTCTAGCTCTGAATGGAGCCTAAATGCAGATGTAATAATGGAGTCTTAGGCATATATTATGATGTAGCAAATATTTTGGGATAGAAAATACGGTGATCAGAGTAATGAAGACGTATACCTTAGTTTAATATGACCGTTACGATTAGATAGAAAGAGATTAGTTGTCGTCAGAAAAAAATAGAACTGAGGAAGAACGAAAAATATGGTAATCAAACTGGTTGTATCATTGACTTCTGGATTGTTATATGCATATTTATTCGTATGTTTAGGAGTTTGGATTATGGTTTAGTTAAATTATGAAATCATATTTAATATCATTTTTAAACGTTTTCCTCTTCAGTAAAAACGTATTGTATATTTGCTCGGACTACATTGTTAAGTATACCATTCGTGGTCCTAATGTTATCCCTCGAAAGGTCGATCTGGCTATCTTTAAATTTATTGAGAGGTGGTGATCCTACAAAGCTGGTCGAGTTATTTATTGTCAATAGGTTAGCTTGCCCTTACACTTGTTAGCCCCTTACACTATTTTTCATTTATTCCTTGTACATTTGGGTGTCCAAACCTTTCCAAAGAGGACAGAAGCTTGGATTATTAATATAGTTTTCTGGGTCAGGTATAAGTATTGTATTAGTATTATATTAATATAGTTGATACGAAACTTATAGATCCATTATGATCAACTATTTCAAATAATGTGAGACCAGCTTTAAAACATAATAATGAAACATATAAAAAGGTTAGTATTAACTACTCATTTTATTATATTTTCTTGCAATTCGAAAACACACTGCATCTTAATATCTTCATAAATCCTTTAAATATAGAATAACAAATTCCCAAGTATCGGAGATAAACGCTTGAAGTTATTTCTCGTGAATATTGATGTCTATGTAAGATATAGAACTCATTTATCACAATGATACTGTTTATACATCCTATTGTATATTATATGCTATGCTATACAACCAGAACTTTAATCCAAAACGGGACTCGAGCTTTGGCTCATCCATACCATAGTGAGGCCATTTTTCCGTTCGTTATGAAAAAAGTTTGCCAGCCAATTGAGTCCGACCACCGGCTGCTGTCACGAGCAATCGCACTGATATTAATTATCACACTTGTGAAGTTAATAATTAACTGCAAACTTACTCAGAAGTACAGTTTGGGACTCCATTCGACGCTCAAGTAAATTTTGCTTGCAATTAAACAGAAGGCACGGAAAGCCACGTAAACTTGCTTTTATATAACAAGCCATTGACTATTAGTGCTCCAGATCTTTATTGGATACGTATCTTGAGCTAGGACCAGTAAGCATGTACAACAGTCTTATAAAAATATATTTATTACCGTAACACCGTTAGGGTAGTCAGAGGTTAATGGTCTTTAGTCAAATAAAATTAACTTTTTACCATGCCACTTTATACAATACGAAAATATCTTAAGTTAAGTTTTAAATTTTTGTAAGATATTGATGTAAATCTGTAACAGGACTTTTCTTTCAAAATTCCAACAAACGTAAGAATTCTCTACCCGATGCTTGAACTATATTTTAGCAGAAGACATATAAAACAACATTATGTTGCACAAAATTCAAACAGCTCCTTATCTCGCATTCATAGTGGGTCATATTCGAGGCGTGCACGAGAGAGATCACACAGGCTGTTTGTAGCCAGGCAGCGCGCATTATTAGAAAGAACAACACTAAAGCTGTCACGTTACTTGCTGTAAAAATGTTAAAAGGTTTGTGCAGCTAGAAGACAGTACAGAAATATTACGGCTTTTGCATATCCATATGCAAAAACGGGAAACATAAAAACCTCTTTAAACGATGTTAGGTAGTGTATTACGTTGATAAGGTACACGTAAAGTTCCGCTAAAGGCAGAAATATCAACACTAGATTCATTATCATAAATATTACGTAAGCCTTGCCACGGAAATTTCAGGTCCAATCGTTTCCCTTTTATGATAGTTACCTACATAAAATTTTCGCGGAATGAGAATAGCTGTAATGCCATTGCCGCAACGAGTACATTATTAATAGCTTATATTAAACGTGGGTTACATAATATGGGAAAACAGTAACATCGTTCTTAATGGATCCGCTGCGTCCAAAATGGAATGTTTTTAGTTGCAATTAGTTTATTGTGAAACAACACAGATATGCTTCACTTTTATAACAAAATTCCTAGAATCAATATTTGAGTTATTACTCAAAAAGCCTAACAATACAATGTACATACACTTGGAAATATATATGAGTCAGAATAGCAAACATTCATCGCACCGGATTACCATAAATCAAACAATAAAATGTGTCGTCTGATCTTGACAAAAGTATCTCGATCATATATGTCATATAATTTACGTTCATCAATCTTCAGCCTTTCAAGTATGAACATTCAAGACATCTATACGCATAAGTGTTATCGGCGTAACTTTATCTCGGATTCTTTATTGCTTTTGATAACTCTGCATCCAAATGTAAAGCTCGAGCAGATTATTCTTTGTCTCCCAACTTTCTCATTGCGAGTCCACAAACAATCGTCGACAGAATTATACTTATTAGCATGCTAACAGGGTCGGTGCTAATGAAGATTTATACACCTATAAGGACTAGGTAAGCAAGAGAAAATTCAATTACCATTTTAATCGGGGAGACCCTAGCTAAAAAGAAGTGTGAAACAACGGCTGCCTAACAAGTTTCCTTCGCGACGCAGGTTTCTCTAAGTGCCTGGTAGGTAATAACAGTAATAGAAATAAGGCTCGTTGCAACAAATTAAACTGGTCCATACGACGCTTGCGAGCTAAGCGACTGTGACAATTTGTAAAGCGTGTGCAAAAGCGACGCATTAGGCAGATTAAAACTCACTAAAAGGCGGCGAGATTCTCCTTCGTCTTCGTCGACACAAAAACCCACTGATATTTGGAAACGAAATTATCCATAACTAATGGATATTACATAATACCTAGCATACTTCTTGATATCAAAAGTATACTTAAATTTTTTATGTATATTTAATAGCTCATTGGATACATTAAAATACTGGATCATATATGTAAGTTTGCGTACTTATAGGGATAATAGAATGTGAATGTATAGTGTACGTCTGTATAGGAACATAATGACCGCTTCATCATGATTTACGGGGATTCGTGATAAGGAATTACAAGATTAGAATGACAAATCCTAGACTTTATGACAAGATTCCTTAGACACCTACATCCATATAATCACGAAATGGCAGGTACATATTTCTAACATCTTCTAGGAAAACTTTAGTATAACTGTTAAAATTATTATAGCATTAATATCAGATGGTCTTCACATACTCTTAATCAACTTTAAGTACCCAATAAATACTCAAAAGTTTTCTGCATATTAACACAACTTATGTTTTAACTTCTGCTCAAGATATTAACTGTCATATAGAGATATTCTTCACAAAAAGCTTTAAGTACTATTGATTAAAATAGAGAATAAAGGTAGGAAACGTCAATGCTAAGAGAATCCAATCCTAGAATAGGGGAAGGCAGCATTTGCCGAGACTTTCCTATTCTTAAGACCATTCTATACAAAACACGCCTAAGCCGGCGATGGAAGAACTTTTATTAATATGACGTTTCTTTTTTGTATGTTCTCTTGTACAATCAACTAAAATTGTTTCCGTTATTAGATTAACAACTTGACGAAAAGCATACACCATCGTCTTTATAAGAGAGTATAATTTTAATACTCGTAGATGGAAGTTAGAGATATACTATATGTAAATAGTTTAAAAACTAATAAACTTATTTTGAAACATAATGTAACACTTACCAACTATAAGCCGCAGAAAATTGGCAGCAAATGGACCGAGGTCCACCGGATTACCCATTTATCACCGTATTGAATTCATCACAGTTTCGACCCATCACAACACTGCAGTTCAGTTATTATATTATAAAACTAACGCATTAACCATCGAACAACACAACAGACACAAATCCTTTGCATATTTCATGATTCACAGGAAAATCTATGAGAGTTCTCTTTCACAAAAGACTAAACTTTGATCCCTCTATAATAAAAGAAGATATACTCAAAAAGTTTCAATCGTAAAGTCTAGAAAGAGAAACTCGCCGAACTTTCAATTCAAAACGCTCTCTACATTTCCGACTTCTTTTTGTCTAGGATGTGATTTCACTACTTTGTTTATGCTGCTCAGAAGAATAAGACCCTTGACGAGGAAAACAAGTGTACTTTTAAAACTGATCGGCGAAAAAACTATTTCAGTACGATATGAAAGTTTCCATAAACAAAGCAATTTATGCCAGTACAAAATCAATGTATGCTTGTTAACTGAAAATGTGTAGTTTTCGCCGTTAACTGAAAATCTCAAAGCAATAAATCACGAAATTCGATATAACTTTTTTCATTTCCATTCGCAGAATAAAACGTACTGGCACGTAATGATTTATTTTATTTATGTTAGATTAATAACACGATGCATTTAATCTCTTAATGCCCCATGCTAAAACAAAGCTACGAAAAATCCTGACATTAAATAATGTTTATATAAATACATTCATGACATAAGGCACCTGTTTATTGAAAGATTTGCCAGAGCTTAGGACCGTTAAAACTCTCAGTAACGATTAGCTAAAGATTAAACCAAAGTCAACGTAGATACAAACACATAAAATAGTGATGAAATTACTCCATATGATGACAGTATTAAAATAACACTCAGGACGTCCAATTTTACTTTATGCTCTTCCCGTTATAACTTTGGTTTGCTTTCTTAGAACTTGCCGCAGACTAAGCTCAAACAAACTTGTTCAATGATAATATTTCCTCTTGATGTGAGGAGAGAGAAAACATGTTCTTTATTCGCTTGTTGTTAAACTACGTAAGAAATCCGATATTAACGAGATTCCAGTTAGGAAAGAATATTTCTAAACTCCTTCATAGTTTTAAAGGATTTTGTTTCAGGTATAGAACTTTAATGTAAAATATTAATGATAAAACAATTTCTATCTACTTGCTAGGAAAAGGTGATCATAATATATTAATTAATTTATATTATCTCGACCACTATCACAATAAGAATGTGTGCCTGCCTATGTTACATACATACAATTTAGTACATGAACTCTGATAACACGAAAAGGGTTGAAATCGTAACATTGAGTTCTACCTTACCTTATACTAAAACCTGAAGTTGGATGGTCACTATTATTAGGGCCAATCCCAACTTGTACTACAGCTATTTAAAATGCAAATTGTTGTTTTGTCTGCGTTGGCATTGACACGAGTTCTCTATTTCGCCCTCAGTGAAAAATTTGAATACTCATTTATAGTCGGTGACACGACCCTTTCATATGGCGCAAATCTGTGAAGGACAGCCTGAGTTAACGATGTTTTAAGTTCTCGGGGGACACCAGCCGTTCGCCGATTCGTTCGTTTTATTTGAGTGTTTGCGATTTATCATGTCCATCCCAAAAGTAATTGCTTCTGAACTGATTAAGCACTTCATATTTAGGTTACAAGAAAAATGCTTGTATAAGTCTATTGCTAGGGAGAACTACCTTCTAAACGGGGTAATTGGTTCTTATTTTATAAATGATGTACGATGCAGGAGAAAATAGAGCATTTAGATTTAATACATTTCTATAGATAATATTCTTCTATTACGTTCAGAAAAGCCGTGCAATAATTAAAGATTCTGCTTGAAATACGATGTTAATTCGGTAGTAATAACATAAACAGGAAAACAAGATGATGGCAATATAAAAAGGTTCGTATGTGTTTTAATCTCATCGTTCGCAAAATATATTCGATTTCCCGCTCCATAGACGCATAAATTCGAGCGTTATTTACGGATGTTAGGTTATTGTGAGTTTATCATAGGTCCTCAGTCGTCCTTTGTTGGTTGTAGTTTGTAAAAGGCTTTTAGTAGGTTTCATGCTTCTTCAATAACACAATCAAAAAGTTTTCAGACAATCCTAAACACAAATCAGTTGGAACAAGTGTTTTAATGATAATATTTTGAAAGTGACATCATGCGGTAACATAATGGAAACAATTTACTTTGTTTGTCATATGTGCTATGCGCATACATTATACGAGAAACAAATAAGCTTTATATAATTCTAATCTCGTATTAAAATAGGAAAAACATCTCTCAATCTTGTTCACAAAGTCATGAACAGACAGTTCTTATGGATACATTATGTACATATTATATACCTCTAGTATAGGGCGTCTAACTTTTCCTAATGAAGAAATCCAAGAAAGTATATAATTCCCTGTCGCTTAGAAGGTTTATTCTCGTGGACCCAATATGAGACAGGACGGCTTAGAGGATTACGCGATCCACAAGTGCAACAAAGTTTTTGAATAACTCCAGAGAGAGAATTAGAGCTTCGGATTATTCCGTAGCTTTAAGAGATAAAATAAATCACGTCCTCAAAGTGTTTAAAGGGTACGTCTGCAGTGATTTGTGGTTGGTCACGAGACTTAGTGCCAGAATGCTCCATGGAGTTGGCGACCACGCATTTGTTCCCGTCTCCTTGTAGTCATAAGTTTATGATTTAGAATAAAATTACGGAGCGTAAGAAAACAGAAGCATTAGAGTCTGATATTTTTAACTCTTATGTGGGATGGGAGAAAAACATGTTATATGTTTCAGATGTTAGGTTTGAATGTGCATTGAAATACTATAATAATAAATATCATTGCATTAATACGTGTAAAGAGAATTGAGTATTGATATGTGAACAAAACACAGTACGAACGATTGTACTAGTAAACCAAATGTAGATAAATTTGTGTGAGCATTGTTTGAAACATTTAGTCAGTACGCTGTTGTTCTGAATATGAGGTGCGTGGTTTAGCAATAATTTCTTTGACAGTTCAATGTGCAGCAAAGCATGTCGCATTAAATCGATCGCGACACGAATATAAAGCTCATAATACTCTTGTTAGGTTCTAGCGGAGCGCTGAAACTTTTACAAAGGGGATATACGTTCGGAACTCAACCGTTCGTACACACTTTATACATATTTATGTGCGGGTAGATTACATTATCATTTATTTGTGCAAAAGCAATCTCCGGTAATGGCTACCTATAAATTTCTTGTCTATTTGTGAAATCGAAACCTTTAATATTATTACTTGTAAAAATCAAACACGAATCAAAGGTTACGAGTATCCTTAAATGCGTATTTTTGATATAGATCATCTAAATGTCAACTTTAGTCTTATAAATGATTACACACCCCTTTCACCAGGAAGTAAAAACGAGCGTTTTGGAAATGTTTTAGACAAATGCGGGGAACATTTTTCATTTTTGTGGCTTAGCGAGAAAGAATGAGTCTCGCCATATTCGGCGGTTCTCAAAGGGGAGTGTGTTGTTAAAAATCGCTGCTTGTCTGAAAGCGACGAGCCTGGACTTTGCTATATCCGTGAACTCAGTCAACGTCTAACTAAAATATTTATTACAGAAACGAACACGAGCTGAGTGTCGTATAAGTAGGAACTCAACATTCAGACACTACCGAATAAAGCCACCAAAGGAATTTGACTGAATATTCTTACGACCTTTCATTCTTCTTATCGATAGACAGAATATCGACGACACGATACACATTTTACACGCGTGGATGAAAATGTAATTTAAACAGAGAGACAGAGCACATATCATATCGCTGTAATAACTGGAAGTAACATCACACATTCTTTCAACTTAGGCAGCATTAAAAAGCAAGATTCAAAAAACAATTTCAGGAAAACAATAAGGCACAGAAAAACCTCCGGTAGGGAACACCCGCTTTAATCCCACCTTCATTTTACAGCACCTTTTGTACTGAAGCTTGCGCTAGAAATTTAACACGTGTGTATTTCGTGTAGCTATCTAGGTGCCCTGGTTTCTGTTTTTCTCCAAACAGTGGCCAGCTGGGTGTAAGACGATAAGCTCCTGTCGTTTGCAGATTGCGAACGTTTTAGCAAGCCCCTGATATAATCGATAAATCTGATTAAGATGCAGGCCCTCGTGTCGCGTTGTTGCGCTACGTCAATAACTTACTTCATTTGCTAATCATTTACAAAGGCTGAAGAGTGCTTACCCCGTACTATAGAATATATAATGGATATCACAGGATATGAAACAACTATACTAACTATACTAGTTTTTGTGACTATCTTAAGAGACTTTTGCCAATAAATTTTTTAATGATAAAATATTAATACAAACAACAATAAAAAACATAGCCTTAATATGTTTTTTTTAATCAAGACAATCTATGACTTTTAATGTGAGAGAACAGATAGAAAAGAGACCAACAGAGACCAAAATCTCTGTCCAATCTTGTCCTCGAGATGGAATATTACTAACAACTCGCTAGCCCATCGTCCAATAGTATACTTAAGAAATAAACTTACACTTTCTTCTTTATTTTGGCAAAGAACAAGATCTAAATAACACTTTCTGAAAGGTCTAGAAAGAAACAAATACTTCTTAACAAACTTACATGAAAGTGTTTTTGAAACACAGTCAAACAATGTGTTCGGAATACTAAAGGTATAGAACAGCAATATATTTAACTTTTGTTACATACGTAATATGATTTATATAATTTGATTCGTATTTTTGTACAAATAAAAATTAAGCTTCAAATACAAACTATTATTAAAACTAAACTATCTACAGCAATAACAGTTTTTTCCTGATTTTTGCTGTTAAGCGGCAGTGTGCATCTGTGCTTTCATATGAGAGATTGAACTGCAATATTTCCGCACTGTTCATAACAAAACGCACTTCTCTCAAGAAGTTATATGAAAAAAATGTACATCGCTTTTGTCTTAATGTAAAGCGTAAGTCAATCTCTTTTCAAGAGCTTCAAGGAACTGCGTGTCCTGGCCCGAAGCCAACGCTGAGGAACAATGAGAACTTATCCTCATTTCCACCAAATAGACAAACCGAGGCTTAAGCCTGTTATTTCTTTCTACGCCATAACAGAACGGATAAAAAGACTTGTGAGGGATACATTAAATAGTGAATGGCTACACAATGGGACAAAAAGCTTTGAGACTTCAATAAGAAACTAAATAAAATACGCCGAGAAATATTTGACCGATGACATACGAGTGCGTATTTAGTAAACCATTTTTTTGCTCTATTGAATATTCCTGTTTTATTTACGTGTTTTGTTAATTCGTTATTAGTTTAATTTTGTTCCAAGTTAATGGAAATTAAAGTTAAACACTATTTGTTCATGTCTATATTTATTAAAATAAGAAATTCTAATTAAGTTGTGTCTAAATATTGCAAAGAAGTTCTATTTTGCTTCCTATTGATCCGTATTCATCAGAGTTCTAAGTAAACGTAGAACATAGAATGATTATTATGTCAAGAAATAAGCTTCTGCCTACACTTACTACCTACTCATAATTTATTGCCTGCCCTTTAATCAATTTAATAACTCAAGCGGGAAGATAGCTGGCATGTCTACTATAACTTGTACAAAGTTCTAAATTTATGTCATGTTTAAAGCATTCATGTTTGTCGAAAACTTAATGGGTATATGTAATATCTGTGGTTATAATTCACACATGTATGGGTATAGAACGATTGCAAATTTTCCTCGAACAAGGCATTGGTGCCTTAAATTTATCCAATATTGATAAATTTTAAATAAACATACCAAATAAGCTTATATTACAATTATAATTATACTACGAAAATACATATTGCTCCATACAAAAACTAACATTCTCGGGATATGAGGAAAGTTATACGATTCGTAAAGTAACGTCTCCATTCATAGAAAATATGGTTCTGGAACCAAAGTAATTTATTACAACCTAAATCTGATGTCAGTATCGTGAGAAAGGGCCAAATGTGAATATACTTCATATAATAAGAAATGGATCTTATGGAAAAATTATGAGCGTAACGTGGATTTCTGAGCCTTTGGAAGGGGATAATTATTATCACCGAGATATAAAAACAGTCTAAAACTATGCCATTCTTTCATGTGACCTATGACAGATATTACTAAGCAAATTAACTTAGTAAATATAAGAGAAGCTATTGGTATTAGTTCTACAGTCCAAATCATAAGTGGAATAAGTCAACTTTTTTCCGAATTGAGTTACATAATTATATTTTGTATCATTAAAACGAGATCTAACTTCATATCAAGTTATTTTAGAGTTTGGATTATTTATTGTATTATTTAGAACAGCATCTTCTAAGGTTTAATTATAAAGGTATGTCATGGATAAAATATAAAGGTAACGTACTTACATTTTATTTAAACTTCAATTAAAACTCTATGATTAAAATAAAGTTCGCAAATTATTCGGGGAAAAATTGACATCAGTAAGTTTTAAGTACAGAAGTTCGTCAATTACGTGGTTTGAATTAAAATGGCTGAATTACCATCACCGGGACGCCGGCAGCAATTGACTTCGCTGATATAATCGACCATATTTGAATTCGACAGAGGTGGTAATAAATTTTCTATTGACGAGAGAGGAAGAATTGAACAACCGCTTTTGAATGAATAAATGCGCCCCAACAATGGATAATTTATCGGAGCCGACTTAGGTGTGGCCAGGAATTTACTTCTGAGTGGCTTTTGTTATTCAATAAAAGCTCAGGAAATATTTACTTAGTTTCAATGTTTTGCTGCTACGAGAAATACAATTAGGAAAATTATTACATTACAATGGTTACTTATGCTAAATCAAAAAACACCAAAATTCAAAGATTAATAAAAACTATAGTTTTAAAGACAAAGAAGTAAATGAAAAATCTTCTTCAAAAATTGTTAGAATAGTTTTTAATTAGCCTTTCCGCATAATCTACTTCTATTGAGAGAACTAGGGAGACGTGTACGTTTTTAATTAAATGTTTTTGATCGAGTACAATAACAGATAATTGCTCGGGCCCAGATAGCAGGCAGCATACTGAAGCAGGCGTATCACACCCGATTGTTAGGGCCGCGCTATTCAATAAAACTGGACACGACCCGAATGCCAGATAAGTGATCTTTGCTTTTCAGAACCTACTTTTTCACAACAATGAACCCATAAATACCCCTGGCTCTTTCAAATCAAGGGATGATTAAAAGGGCTTTAGAAAATCCCTATAAATCAAAGCTTAAATTGAAAAATACGATGATTCATTGCATTTTTATTTGTGTTATTTTACGCTTTATAACGCTAGTGCTTCTCATAGTTTACTACAAGCATCCCGTGTCTGGAAAGTTCCAACTAGTTTTTTCAATTTATCTACCCCCTTTGTAAGAAGGCGCTTTAATTACCTCGCCACAGAGTGGATCGGTAAAGCCTTCGCCTAAAGAGAAAACTCTCTCGCTTGACTACCAATTTATTTAAAAACAATCTCAATACACTTCTAGTGTTTACGAACAGATTGACGCCTGTTGCCTATCATTCAGTATTCCGAAAGTGACGTAGGTTTTAGTTGGACTCCAACAAAACGAATCTTACGAAATATATTGGGAGAACTGAATTCCGAAACAATCTGACTAAACCTGACAAGCGGAGATATATGAGGGTTACTCGCTGGAGCGGAAATCGAATAATATATAAATTCCATATACCGGTTCCCCATCAGAACAAAAGACACTAAATAGATTCTCCACAAAAACTGGATGCAAGCATAAAACTTTATAAAGTAATTTTCCAAATCAATGAACAAGTATTTCGTAAAAGTTAGTATTATAGCTTTCGTAGGAAGAACAATAGTTGGTCCTAACCTAGATCCTAAAAATATTGGTTCTTTAGTGCCCTACGGGTAAGTCCATAAAACATATAGTGGAACAATAGGGTACAAACAGGAAAGACCATGCCATTTAAGATCAAAGTCGCAACAGATGTATAAGAGTCGAATAGCCGAAATGACTTTCAGTGGTGGCACGTGTTTATTTGGAAATAAAACCTTTAAAAAGTTGACGGCGACTAAACTGAGTAAATACGATGTCTCCGTATTTGTTTTGTAAACAGAGCGATAAAATAAACAACATTTCACTGGACGTGGCACCTCCGCTACACTAGAGATGGAGTATAAACTGAAAATGCCTTGCATAATATTTTTGCCACTGAAGCGAGAGCTTTAATTCACCTTTGATACTACGTTTGATTTCTCTAGAGGAAGTTTTCTTAAAACGGACGACCAAACAAGACGGCAAAGGTATGAAGAGACTGATACAAATGTTTTATAGATCGTTTCTTGAGGAAATACTTAGTTGGCTTATTTGTTAATGTGAAAAATAATAATAATTATTATACATCTGATCAGTAATCGTGTTAGTTGGAGATTGATATAAGTATTCATTCATCATCATCTGTTGAACATAATAAGTCTTTCAATAACAACTATTTACCAGAAAATAATGCACAAAATGACACGCTGTACTATTTCATTTCACGCGGGATCATGTGTTATCTCACATAACATTTCATTGTAAAAACTTACCTAAACGTACAGTCAAATATAATTACTATCGATATGGATTAAGCTGTAATAATAACTCTTTATCTTACCAATTTTACATATCAATATCTTTTTTCTTTTTAATTTAGGCATTACAACTAGTCTAAAGCAATACCGAAGTATCTTTGCGGAGGACGAAATAAAACGTTGTGAGATTTAATCAAAACAAGACTATTGGTTTCCAATCTCATTCTCAAAAGCAGGAGCAACACGTAATGAGTTCTGATAGGATCCAGATCCAACAGAAAATGGATCTTTCAGATGCATTCAGACTTAGCGTCGAGTTCGAAGAATTTAATTCAGGCAAGGAAAAGTGTTGAAAGACAGAAACTTTGAACGCTTCCGTGTGAAGCCATTCTCATAGCTAGAAACTTGTCAATATTGTTAACACGAAACGCAAAACCATTTTATAAGGAGATAAAACGAAGTAATAGCGTGGTTTAAACTAGAAAGCGTGTTAAGTATGTTCACCATTTTATAATAATCATTGTTATATATTAATAAGCAATTTCTGGCTGAAACGCTTAGCCATACTTAAAAAATGATAAGATTATATGTACATATAAAAGTATACATGAAAATTAATAAGAAATTTATTAATTTTGTGATCTTCGGAGACAACTATTATATATGTATTTGAGTAAGAATATATTTCTTCCAAGAAATTCACAGACTAACACTTGCAAAGATGTATTATATATAAATTACTTTCAGCTGTCGTTAAAGAATTTATCGACATTCTCTATAAATGTCGTAACTGTCAAGAACCAAGTATCAAATGAGAGAAATCGGCACCTCAACAGAGATTCATGGCCGTTTTATGTAATGTCTCCGGATTATTGAGAGAAGTATGAATTCACGAGGAACTTTTGTGAAACGGAGTAGAAAAGGAACTGCATTCAGCTCACAAGTAGGCTTATACCGCACTGGGGCAAGTCAAGCACGATGAAGAGAGCTGTTGAACTAAACCTTACAGATAGCATTTTAATAAAATAGGAAAGAATTATTAGTTCACTTCTCTACTCAAGTTTACCTTTATACATAGATTTTTCAAATCAAATTCCTTTAACAACCTAAAATTAATTAGTTTTATTAAACCTAAAAAAAACTAGGTTGGGATACAGTATAAGGAATTTATATATTGCAGTTTATCCTTTTGGTATACATTTCAGAAGGTGCTACGGGAAAATTCCGAATACCCGTATATCAAGACTCTTAGGTTTAAACTGAGGGAAACCGGAGCTTACGAAAACATCCGACCACATTTTCCTTATATTATTGAGCAGAAAACAAACTGGCTAAAAGAGAAACATAAAAGAAGTGAATAAATGGATCTCAACTATGACAATATCTGCAGTAGTTTTTACACAGTTTATTTTCAACATTACGAAAAACTTATTATATTTTTTCCGCGCTACAATTTTCTGTTTATTTGTGTACGTTGCTACGCATTTTAAGAATATATTTTTTATACTGAGCAACTCCCTTAAATGACTGCCAATCATAGTAGTGACATTGCATAAGAAATAAAGGGGGAACAATGAAAAGATTTTGTTTAATTTTATTACATCCTATTCTGTAATATATAGCCCAAGTTAACCTACATTACAACTTAGCCATCAATAACAGCAAAATACAGATTACGTTAATGAACTGCTAAGTAAGTCGGGTAGCAGAGGTCGGATAAAGTTTTGTAATCTACAATATCAGCAGTACGGCTGGTCTTCATACGGCTTGAGTTTCGATGGCAGAATTTGCCGCAGTCTCCCTATAATTAGATTGAAGGAACAACCAACTATCTCGGAGCAGGAGGCAATGCGTTTATGCAGACGAAGCGAGTGTAATCTATCCTTACGCTGTTCCAATAAAGACGCTTAAATTGTATTGGTTTTATGCGCTTAACTTATATTCCCAGTTTAATGAGGGAGGATAGAAAGTGTTTTTTTTTAAATGTTCGATTGGAAACCTATGAGACGGCCACAACCCCAATTTGTGTACCACGGCATTTTAATGTTATTTTATTTGAATACTTGACCAGTTTGTCAAAAGTGTATTCCAGTCCCAACGCCTTGATTATGCATACACATACATACAAAGCTGAAAAATGTGTTTATACATAATACACGTATATTTATATCTTTAAGTTTGGGAAAAAGAGAAACGTATAAATTTTAGCTCAGAAGTTATTCATCGGCGCGACGTATGAATATCATGCTTACCAAATATCTGCCCTGAAAGCAAAAGTTTTTGACATTTAAATGTCCATGGCAGCGACGGTGAGACCGCAAAAACTTCTATTTCATAACACGGTCGGCACAAAAGTCAAATAAGCAGAACAGAGGGATTTATTCTCATCCAAATGTCTAGTTATAAGTAAATGTAATGACCTATGCTATATAAATGTTCTATATGTTTTGTCTCGTCCTAGTTTGGGGTGTCGTTGTACACAAATAAGAGACAGAAGAGATAAATAAGAGATGATAAAATCTACATGTTTTCCGTTGGACTACTAATCTGTCAACAATATTCCATATCAATATTATCACCACCCAGCTAAACTGTCCAAGGAGATATTGCCTTAAAACGGATTAAGGGACACGTAAGTAAACCTATGAATTAACTTCATCAACGTAACGTTACTTCGAGTATCATAGATAGGTACAGCACTAAAACCGCTCTAACGTATCTCTGTTGTACATGCATCGTATGGATTTTGCAATACACCGCTTACAAAATCGAATCGACAACTACACACTCTGTATTCAAACTCGATACTGAAAATTCCGATTTGGAAACAACTTCCCAAAACGAGTAAACAAGGGATCGGAGTCCTTTCTAATTGAATTGAAAGTAGATGTATGTACCTTAACGAGTGTACAGCACGTCTTCAATGCCTGATGAGATAGCTCTGTATTAAATATAAAACTCCTTATTATTATTAAAAATTCTTTACATCATTTGCGAGTTAGTCAGAA
Source organism: Leucoptera coffeella (assembly GCA_030578115.1). Classification (NCBI taxonomy): domain Eukaryota; kingdom Metazoa; phylum Arthropoda; class Insecta; order Lepidoptera; family Lyonetiidae; genus Leucoptera; species Leucoptera coffeella. Next base: position 182,359 of record JAMBLF010000551.1, on the reverse strand, counting down.
CACTAAAAGTGCCAAACTGCAGGGTTAGTGATTCTATGGCCTCTTCGAACTTTCATCTTAACCATTATTTTCAAAAGTCAAGACCCTACGTTAGTGGTAAAGTGAATCACTATTTACAATCACTGACATTACTAATTTCAAGGTTTAGTACGATACTCCTAACGATATTATCCATCACCTTAAGAATATAAGAAACATTCTTTTAATGAAAGATTTCAAAGACTCCCTTAATTTAATTATCGCTAATGACATCCCTTGGTCATTCAATATAATGAATGCTAGGATACACAAACAAAGATTGATTTAACGTATTGATGTGCAAAGTGCTATCAATGATCATTTATTTTTAATCAGCTTAAGTGCAAATGTCACTGTTGGTTTAAGTCTAAAGAAACTTCATTTTAACTAAATGGTTTCTCCTTTTTAATTACATATAGTCTTAAATCGAAAGAAGTAAAGTAAGTTAGATCGAAAAAGAATCAATGAGGTTTGCATATGTGTACATTACTCGCGTACTCTGAAATATATTTTGTTAAAAAAGCTAACCAAAAGCCAATGAAATAGAAGTGACGAAATAAAATCGATTTGCAAAAATAACATGCCAAACAAGAATATTCAATACGATAGCCTGTATGAATGAATCAAGTGACACGTGAAATAAAAATTCATGCACATACGAAACTCGATTGAAAAGAGAATGACAACATTTTGCTCATCCGATTTTGTTTCTAACAGAATCAATCTAATTTTATGACGTCGATCCAATTTGTCTTTCGTATAGTCAAATGTGCTATCTCACTGTATTTTCACACGGATATTCCTTCATGAACAGTAAGTGACTATGTATGTGCATTGAATAATCTTGATGATTTGTGTTCACGAGTATTGTTTAAAAGTGACGATAATAAACACTTAAGAAATAATCACAATATGAAAAATATATTAATGGAATGCTTACTAAATGCAGTTCATTCCGGTATATCGAAGGATGTGACGAAAGTATTAAGGTCCAATGGAATTTTTTAATGTCATAACGACTCCGATCCCAAAGCCAAATATAACTTCAAAGATTTCACATCTCTGTGTTTTTAAGAGGTATAGAAGGACGTAGATGTAAATATAAAACAGTTTTCTCATGGTGGTTGAGATAAGTATGAAAGTGAAAGAAAACGTTATATTCCTAAATCTTTTTTTACCCCGGATCGAATATAATAAGCCATTCAAGATCAGCTAGTAGGCACCATTACCTTCCTACCAGCTGTTACACTTTACTGCCGAACTTACATTATGTTCCAACACCATAGTATCCCTAGTCATTTGTGTTCCGAGGCACGTCCTTTGACCAAATTTTCCCAGCAACTTTACGATACAATATCATTTTTCTGATCTTCATAAGTGAAGTCTGGTATTTTGTAAGTGAATATAAATGTTTACTAGTTTTAATATGTTCATGTGAATTAAGGAGTGTTTAACTGTATGATTGTTTGGAATTTACAGTGATTTTGTTCGCCTATTTAGTGTATTATGACAAAATGTTTAATACGTAAACGTAAATCGGTACAAAAATATTATTTAAGTATGTTGGACATATGTATATATAATATAAAAGTACTTATATTGTAATTACTACATAATAATATTTAGTGATAAAAACGAATCGGTTTAGTAGTTTTCGGAATCTATAATATTTTCTAGAAACACTCCATTAAAATTTAAATTCAAACTTGAATAGAGGGTAATTGCTTTCGATAATTTAACCCTCTTTGCCGCTTCATTCAATCATAGACTCACACAGAGATGTATTTATATAGTTTCTGCAGTTTGTAATTATGAATCTATATTTCTTATTAACTGCCTATCACATTGGGTGTGGACAAATAGCAATTAATGCCCTGTACAGAAGCCAATCAAGAGTAATGACGAGTCTGTCGCATTGATCGAGGCAATCAAGGATCATACTATAACTGGATTATACGAATAATTTTCATGAGGTACATAAAACGCAGACACGGTCGATTCGTAAATTGAACTTTAATATTTTTAACGCTACGGAAGTAACCAGTGTGAAATACATATACATATAATCGTAAAAATGGGATTATCGAAAATAATAACACGAGAATTGCAAAATAGGTTTACTCTGATTTTTATCTGCCCCTCTAAAAGATAGCAGAAATAGTTAATATGTGTTTTGTTATTTAAATTTTGACTTTATGTCATATTAGGTACTAATATCTTTTCAAGAAATCATATACATTAGAAAGTAGAGCTTGCAAGGATATTTTCAAAGCATAAACCTGTACTAATTCACTAGACCACATTCATAGAAAATAAATTGCTAGACCAATGCCAGTACCTCGTAGATATCATAAACTCCACTTCCTTCCCGATTAGTCCTCTCGGAGCGCGACTAAGACCGCTGTTTAAAAAGGGAGTTAAAGAGAGACTATAATAGTGTTTTCTCTGACTCAGCATTTTAATGAAAGGATAAAGAAAAGCAAAAAGGTTTCCACTGGCAACACCGGCATTGAGACTAGCAAGAACCTCCTTTAAATCTGAGAGTTGTAATGCTAGAAATATTATAGCAATTCAAATAACTGTTTTTCTTTTACTGTACTTAGGGAAAAGTTGTGTTTAATGAGTGGTTTAATTCGTAAGAGCTGCTAGTTCTATGTGTGGGTGATAAATTAAACAGTAAAGAGAGATTCTGTAAATGGGCAAAGTCACATAAAATTTAATAATATCAGGTTATCAGAACATAATGAGGTTGGTTTTGGAATATTGCTAGAATAATTCATAAATTAAATGTGTTTTAATTATGGAAAACAACGTAATAATAATTTCAGTTGTTTTTTTTACGTAATTTTGGTACCATATGTTAAATAATACTATTATTTCTATTGGTGAAAGTTCTTACATAGGTGACTTGGTAATGTACGAGGAAATGTTTAATTATATTACGACAGAGAACTTGGACACAGTCTAAGGTAAGTTTCAAGAGAAATTCGAGGCAAAGGCAATTCAAAGGGTGGATTCGTACATTTGTTTCAACTGGACCTAAACAAACATACCCAACTTCAAAGCAATCAATCTCAGAGAGCACTTGCGAATTAAGTTTTGTTAAGGAAGCCTGATTAAATTAAATAATAATGGTTATATGAAATTGTGTACGAAATTTTGATTGTAATGACCCTCAATCTATGCGAATGTAGTTTTAATATATTGTGTAAAATCCACAAATATTTACGTAAATGGAATATAATGGGCAAAGCATGAATACCTTCCATAAATTTTAAGTTACTAGTACTAAAATTATGTATTAATAGCCATAAGTATTAAAAATCATAAGCCTGAAAATTATGCTAAGGATGACCAAGGAACTATTTTGTGTCCGTACTTCTATCCCCTAGAAAAGAGAAGAAAGAACGTTCTTATCTAAAATGTACTTATGCATAAAACGTACGATGTGTGGTCGCAGAGAATAAAAGGAGCAAACAACAAATATGACTGTTTTATTGAGATCGTCAAAGATTGATACCAAGGTCTGTGAATGTTTACGACCGAAGAATAATGTTTATTGTGAACTAATGGATTTAGTATACTGAAATAATACTTTCGCTATACTCTTTGTACTTAATTAATAATATGTTTAACTATCCTAGGTAATAATTAAATACGCTATTTTTATATAAAGTGTTTATATTCTCGTGTAATTTCTAATTTACTATAATTTAACACATACGATTAGATAGCTGTTTAGATTATTTGAAATAGCTTGGAAACAATGAAAAGGCTGCTACAGAAAATAATCTTTTGTTTCAACCAACAAAGAGTGTAGACTTTTACTATCCTTTTTGTTCGAAATGATCACACAGAATTCCAGATACTATTTGCTTAAGAAAGGGTTTAATGAAAAAGAAATGAATAGGCTTTTGTTCGTCCATTGTGTCGTTTTAGGCTGATGTTAATGAATTAATTTAAACACAATTATATATGTAGCTAATTTTAGAATAATTTGGATTAATTATCATAACTATCAAAAACTCACTTTTCCTCCAAAACAAAGATCAAAAGTTCCTCAAATATTCATTCCGGAAACCAAACCGTGCTTGCAATATTACTCACTAAACACTCGAGTTAACTTAACAAATTCATTAAAATTCACAAATAAAATTTTCAAAGATTTGCAACCTCGGAGCAACTGTTAATGTTCTGAATAAGGGCAAGCGGTCAGTAGGGACGCGGGTGGAAGCGGCCGCGCGCACTCTACGCAAGTCGAAGGCTCACTGGCTACTAGTCAAACCACCCCAGGGCTGTTTTCGTGCCTCCACGCGCATTGCTTACCCACGCCCGCCCTTACAGCAGAGCAAAGACAACCGAACTCATTCCCACAAATCTATTTCAATCACATCCTATTGACTCGGACCAAAGAAAGTGAAAGGACAAAAATAGAATCCGCATTCCTCATCCAATTATGTATAAACAATGCTTTCGGTAATATAATGTAAACAGGGTGACAGGTAATTGTACTGTAAACGATCATTCTGAAGCTAACAATTTAATAACTTGTTTGCTAAATAATTGAAACTACATTTACTACAAATAATAGTATAACTTTTTGATATATATTTCTCAAATGAATTTTGAAAAGACAGCTAAGTAGAAAAGAAGACAAAAATTGTTAAATTATTCGAATTTCATAAGGAACATAATTCACTTCTGTGATATTACGTAACAGATACCAAAACATACACAATTGCTAAACCCCCACACCGTATTAAAGAAAGACAAACAAACAGATAAGTTGCATTGGCGCAAAATTAGAAGGATGTTAGTGGCAGCCTGCAACTGGAAAGTAAATGTCGTTCCATTAGATCTAACAAACGCTTGTCAGCTTGGAAACATCCGTCGTCGTTACGAAAACAATACACTTTAAGCTTTTTGTAATGTCTGGCACCTTTCATCCATTGAGACCATTACGTAACAGACACCTACGTGTACTTAGGAATAGATGCCATTGCATGAAAGAATGCCTTTTACATGAAAATATCTATTGAATTATTACTTCATTAGTATTTCTTGTAAGTCGTTTTTCCACAGGACTGTACATTATTATATTTAATTTTATTACATTATTCTAACTTAATCACTAATTAATATTACTAATCACTTACCGTAAATGCAACATTAATTTGTGATTGGCTGATTTATGAAGACTTACCTGAAAACAAAAAGACATTTTATTAGTTACGTTATTCATTAAATTATATTATAGCTTAAGGTTCATAATGAGAATGAAATTATTTTTTTGTATAATTTTACGGACTCCTAGGATCTCAAATATAATTATTATATTATATAGCACAGTGAGACTAAGCGGAAGTTCTTCTAAATAAAGTTGAACACAAAAACCGGAACAAAACCCAAATGAGAAAAAAGACTTGAAAGTCAACTCCAAATCATTATTTATTGTTTGTTAACGAGCAGGGAATAAATGTTTCGTGGAATCGAGACTACTTATTTAAGTAAACCATTTACATTTCCTTAATATAAAATTCTACGTTTCAACAGCAGCTGTGTTTAATATGATGGAATTGAAAATATTAATAAGATGAATTCAAATTCAAGTCAACGATTCTTTAGTGGAAAATAATCGCTAAATCATGTTCATCTAACCGTGCGTTATGAAAATGTATAAACGTAGTATAATGTGTGTAGCATGTTGTTGCAATATATCACATCTTTAATTTCTTAAAACTTAGGATAATTCTGATCACAAACACTTAAATCTTTTAGGTTCGTTTCAGTTTTTGCTCTGTCGCTAATAGAAAATTGTTTTCAACTTGGAACTGGGTCGAGATGTACCTGAGAATCGAGAACTTCGTCTCAGAACTTTCGCAATTAGTTAATTAAAAATGTGATCTGAACTTCCATCGTTGTAGTCGCATTACAGGCTATTGATACAATTTATGGTATCAAAACATAATTTTGCACGCGCAAACGATCCGATGAGTTGACGACTCTCTGCCCGAGATGAGCAAACTTTCGGGTCTATCTGTTACAGTATAAGAAAACATTGCGGAAGTTACGAACAAGTTTGAAGACAAAAAGGTCCTGTACACTACTCGCTGAGATATTAATATATATGGATCTTCTTGATGACTTAAAGTTCTAACTAACGCAGCACTAGAATGGCAGTTGAAAAGTCTGCTTAATTTGATGATTCCGTACAAAGTCGAACAAATCAGAAGACGCTGGAAGATATTCAGCTCAATGTGCCGAGAAATTTCTCGAAAGAGCATTACATGCGTCATTTGAGCCAACTAGGCTTCCTTACACTGGTTTCTGTCAAAACAAGATGACGAATAGTAAGTAGCACTAACTATTCGCACAGACTTCTAGCCAATAAAATATTTCCGACCCAAACATAAAAGTATAAGAGATGAGATAAAAAGGGGCGCGTCAACATCTGCCGTGTGCGAATACTGATATTCCAGTGACAAGGCGGATATCAGGCCGACATTAGTACCTCAACATGTGCCGCCTCTATACCCAATCTCATTCACGATTATTTTCTAACGTAAAAGTATAGAAAATCAGGCAATTTCTACCCGCCATTCCGGTGGTAACAGGATAATTCCACCTTTACATTAGGTCCCGCGCAATTTATCAGCCCGATATGTCACGGAGAGGAAGTGGTAACGATGACAGTGGGTTCACTCCACGGCGGGACGACAAGGAATAATGATAAATTAGCGAATAATGTACTACTGCGTACTTCATTAATTTTTATGCGTTTTCCTTTTAAAATGTAAGTAACTGAACAGTATTCATTAGTATAAGTAATTTATACTTTCATAGGATTATTATAAATAATATTAATGATTTCTTATGAACGTACATGCATTGAATTATCTTTAATAAATTTATTATTTATTAAAATTACAAAAGTTGTTTAAATTGAAATAATGTTTTTTTTTATAAAAACCCCTACAATTTTTATATTATAAATAATATTTCTATGACCATTAAATTTAGGTGTTTTTAGAGAAGCCTCTTTCGAAGTCGAGAATCACGTAGTGCGTACTCGTAAGGACGAAAGGGCAATTAAAGAGGTTAAGTACGTTAAGTAACTCCTTTTGGTTGCCAACAAGGTCTTAGGTAATTACAATGTATAGCTACCTTCACTTAAGTCTTTTATGTCTCCTCGGAAAATATTATTTTGACGCAATTTCATTACTTACGAGCACATTTTCGTAGAACTGGTATAATATAAATGTGGCTTAAATATTTTGTTTTATCGATATACGAAGTGAACTAAAAGCTAAAATGATACCTACGTGAATATATGCCATAAAACACATAGACTTAGTAGGGTCTGATCTAGTGTAGTCGGATTTGTCTGGACAGATACGAAGCACAAAGGGTTTTATTACCTTCCCTACGAAGCCAAGATAACTACTTCAAATATTATTCTCCAGTTTATATTCATTGGTTTCCGGTATTATTTTAGGTTATAATAATCATTTGAAATATTAAGGTTCATAGTTTAAATTAATAGTTGTAGATATGTAATTTGATAAAATATTAGAATTGTATCTTACAAAAATCCCGGCGAGCAGCAGTTTGAAAAAGCATTTATCAATTGAGATATATAGAAATTCACCATTCATAGCAAAAGAGTTTCAAAACAATCATAATTCGTAATTGATAGTTCAATAAGTAAAAAGTTTAATATAAGTTTTCAATTAACGACATCAAGCACTGATCCCATTTAAAACTTCGCCAAATAATCCTAATTAATATTTTGCTTAATTTTCATTCAGCACACCATGAACTAAATTCACGTCTTTCCAAAATATCTGACGTGCATGGTTAACCACAGTTCTACATGAGTGAACCATGTTTTACGTAGAAAACTGTGTGGAAATGATATACCGGAAACATGCGTCACAATTTTGTTTCAAACACATACAAAGAGAATAAACGAAAAACCCAATTACAATAAACAAGACCCATATGCTCAACAGCTCAGTATGAATGCACCCATATTCTTGAGAGCGTTAGAAGATCCAAAGTCCCAGGGAATTACGAGGTGAGGGAGGGCGATGGGCTAGGTCACGCGCCCGCTCCCTATTGGCGACGTTGGCACGTTCCGCGACCTTAATTGATATTACTTGGGTTAAGGCGCCCTCATCGGCGCAGAAACGACCTAACCAACCATCCCCTCTGTTTATAAAGCGTTTACAAACACATTCTGGTAATCTTATTTTGAGGTAACGCACGGAAATCGTGTGAATGTTCATGATACTCAAAGAAATAACTTACGTTTTAAGTCTGATCGGAAAACTAGATAAAACTAGTAACTAGTTAAAAAATATGATTGGTTAGTCTCGAGATAATAGCATACCGTATTAATATTAACATGAAAGTTTCAAAGCTACGCATATGCAGTGGGTTTTCGTTATTCACAAATAGCTTAGGGACGGATATATTGTGGCTAAATGATACAAATTTATTCAAATTATATCCGCGTTGCTGAGTACTAAGATAAAGTGTTGAAGTGGCGGACTGGAATTGGAGTAACGGCACAGATAAACGACAATCTTTTTATTTGTTGAACGATCATCATTTTGCCCTAGAGACATTCCGGTGTCGTGATCAAACGATTTAATTAAAAGGCTTGTAACGGGGCATTCGCAGAATTCCTCCCGAAATCACAAAAGTCTGAATTTGATCAAATCTAATCAAAGCAGACATTTCTTTAATGAAAAGTTTTTTGCTTGTATAAATATTGTAATAATACAGTGACGTGATGACCTTGTGGCAAATTATGTAGATTTATTCACGAGAGACTAATTTGACATGTCTTCTAAATAGGTACGTCTTCGGGTTACAGTCATAAAGGGAAGATATTAAAATCTCAGCAACAAAGCAAACTATGTGTGTTTATATTCTAAACATGAATTTGCAAGCGAGTTTACTATTCGTCTCATAAGTTGGAAAAATTATATTTCCAAGCAAAGTAATGTAAAAAACGTGCACTCGTATAATTAAACAGTTGGTAGGCACCTAGTTCATAAGCACGCGTGTATAACGTACGTAGAACAGCGTTCTAGGGTGCTGAAAATAAAAAGTTTTCAAAAGAAACCTCCGCTGAACACACACACGGCTGGGTGTTTCATTAAAACTTCGCAGGGATAAAAATCTTTGACTAGAACGTCGTACACAGTACGAGTGTAATCATAAATGTGTCTTGCCTAAATTGTGCTCGTATTATATTAGTACGAGCATTCTAGAATAATTTGAGCTCTTTGAAATTTTGCGAGTTTTTAAATTTATTTTTTATTTCTACAATGTTCATGTTGATCTCTTTTACCTAAATTAACATGTATAGCATAAACTTGAAAAATATATTGCACATTAGGGAGAACGCCGAACATATCTGGCTGATTACTTCAATTCACACATATTCCAGTCAACTCTCATCATATTTAGCACTACATAAACGTGTCTGAAACGAAGTGTGGTGGCTCTCAAGTGAGCCAGCGTGCGCAAGACGTAGTTCGCAGGCAGTTTGGCCAGTGGCCTTATTTATGGCGCAGCTGCCTGTTGCCAGCCCTCATCACCCGCTTTACGAGTTGGCGACGCTTGTGGGCGGAAGCTGCCGACGCGAATTTATTGCATGCACCCCATACAACAGACGGGAGACGCCAACCACGGAATGTCCAAGCTATAAAACGCCGCTTTGATGCATAAAACAATGGACTTTGGGACGCTCTTAAAAGATATGGCCTCAACATCGTAAAAGAACACACTTAACCTAATGAAGAAGATTTTAAACAACCCATTGTAAAGTAAACAACATTTTAAATCAATAATACAGAGTAATCATATACGCTGTTGTTGCTCCAGCAAATAACTGTATCTACAAAAACCTGCAGCAGCGAAGCGATTATTCTTGACTAAGTAGAAATTTTAAGAGGAACAGGGAAATATAATTAAGATGGAATCTCATTAGTTGACAGTGAGCTGGCTGTTGTTTGCGAGGTCCGCAGAATTGGAACATTACACGTAGCGAGCTCTGAAATCCAGATTTCCGGGCTCAGAGTACTATTACGTCTTGTATAACTCATCTCTATTATAATGTGAACATAATGGAATATTTCACAAGTGCAAAGTCATGTTTTGAAAGTGAACCGCACAGGGGTCGGGACAAAAGTTCAAATTGTACAAAACAACGAAATGATGATTCAACACGACCCCTTCTTAAAGGTTAAAGTACCTGCAGCAATAAGAGTTTAATTAAACCTATATTTATCTATATGAAACATGGGGAAGATGCTCATCATAACGATCCCAGGTGTAGATATGTTTCATTAATCTATGAAAGCATTACAGAAAAAACCTTTCAGATACCGATGACACAGCACTCCATAAAGACTAATTAATCATTTGGATAAACGATCAGCGCACGTTTCATTGTGAGCAAAAGGTTACATGTTTGGCCGTTTTCATGTAAAAACGAATACAGTTTTACTAGATGAAAAATATTAGACAACACGTGTACCATGTCATTGTTCGTTTAGATCCCAGCGGTAGTGACCATTATGTTACCAGCTCTGATACGGCATAGATATTTACTAACCCCCTGAGACATCGAACGAGCTGCGTTAGCGAACATAAAGTATCACCGGAGGCTTACGAGCACCAGCAATTACCCCCACCCAAGCCGTTACTGCATCGTGCTTTAACTGTAAAACTCACTTAATTCCGGCTTTTTGATGTACTCGCTGTTTGCGCCACCACTTTTGTGCCCGCGTCATACTTAGTTAAGTTGGAAGCTCATGATTATAATTTAAAAAACCTATATACACTTAAGTCTCTTCAGATAAATAAAGCAAGTAATAAAAATCAATGGACGTCTAATAAAATACCATATTAAAGAAAAAAACAGTCGACAATAATATCTCGAGAAGTCTCCTTCAATAAAGCTCCAATTGATGCCAACAATCGCGAATAGGACCTGATCCAAGTCAAGGAGCACGCGATTTTCAATTGCTCAGATGAGACCGATATCGCCGCATACCTACTGAAAGTACTACGAATTTAGTACAGTTTCTTTCAATATTGTTCATCACAGATATAATGCATTTTATGAAATGTGATTTGAAGCAAGTATTATCATTAAGGAATACGATATTCAGGATTATTTACTAAAGAATTTATTCAATATTTACATAGTAAATATACGTGTACTGATAATAAATTGACTTGGTTGGCACCATAATGTGTACTGTAGACTGAATAATCTGTTTGAGTAGGCTTGGCACAGAAGATAATATATAGAGCTACCTGCGTCAGTAGTCCTTATTTATACACACTCACACATAAACCAAACATAAGTCAATTTCAAAGGCCGCAAATACAGAATAGAAAGTATTTCTACGACATAATTCACCGACCAAATTGATAGTAATAGTAAGGATCGTGACAAGTTGCTCAATAATATTTGGGTTCAGGCGAGACAATTTTCTTTATCTTCCTCAATATATTATAATAAATGTTGGGGATGCAATCACAAATAAGATATTCGGGTCAGAGTATTTTGTTCGGCTTTGATGTTACTCTAATCACTTTTAAACATGAATTCGGAATGGTACCTAATTGGATTCGTTATGAGCTCGAGTAGGTACTCGTATAGATCCCTTTGTGTGGTCATTTGGATCTGATCCGCATATGCCCATATTAGCAGTGCGATATCGGCTGATACCAAACAACACTCCATATTAAATGCCTCCAAATTGCAGTTTAATTTATTCGGAACGTGTCTCTGCAACGTAAACGCAATAACAGGCAAAACCATTCTCCATGAATTGGTGGTTGGCCAATTGAACGTTGCGCTTTGGAACCGCCAATGTCGTTTAAACTTTATTTCTAAATTCTATTAACAATTAAATCTACTTTGTCAATATTATGCGAAATTGTTCTAGCGATGTATATTGTATAGAACTTATGGAAGTTTTTATGTTTGGAATTTTATTGATATATGGCTAAATTAGAGCATACTGAAAATAGTTAAATTTAAAGTAGGCTTTTAATCAATATACAAAACATGCGAAAGTTCATGGATGTCAATAAACTATTTACCTATTAAAATAATTTGTGTAATTTTTGAATAAAGACAATGAATAAACTATTGCATGTCTTTTTTCTTATTTTACCTTATTGCTTTGTGTTTTCGTTTAAAGCATTTATACTTCCGGTCCGGTTTGCAATGGACTCATTGTTAGTACAGAATTAGCTACTAACAGCAAACTAATTACACTGTTTTCTTCAAATATATCTCCTTTTTAATAATATACTTATCCGGTCACGTATGACTTTAACGTTTACATGTAAAATATGCCTAACCCCCTTCAGCCCTTTTGGAGATACTAGAGTGAATACCATGAACACTACGAAGGTCTTTTCCCCTCATATTCCACGTTTCACCAGATAGCCAGCGTCTAACTTGACAGCCAGCGAATCCATTTAACGTTACTGAGTTGAAAATGTGATTTCAATTCTCCTCAAGTGCAGATATATCCCTTTTCGCCTGACTTGCTTCACTGCACGTTCAGTAATGAAACTCCACCTAAGCGCTATTGATTCTGTGTTTAGATCCCGTATAACCCCACTTCTATCCGACTTGTTCGCTTTGTCGGCTTTGAATATTAAAAGGTATCTTCGGGATACTTTACAAGTTAAGCTCGCCTTATAGGCAAACATTTACATAAAGTTCCCTTTCTTGTTTAATCAGATGACGGAAAAATACCCAAATAAGGATAAAATTAAAAGTTATGTTCAGGATTTTAAGTTAAGAGTTAATAATATGTATATACATAAATGTACTCTCTTCAATTTAGGAGTCGATTAACAATATCATATACGAAAAGTGATACTTAGTATTATTTTTCTTGTTTTATTATTTTGTTAAACATTCATATTTTTTGCACAACTTGTCGCAGTTGTTAGTAGAGGACTGAAGCACACGTTACACACGGCCAAGTTTCACTTAAACGTTTTAAAAGGATTATGGGCCTCATGTGGTCTACGATTTATCTTCCTAACGACTTCCGAGGCATGACATATTTTGCGACGCTAAAGCTGACACTGGAGGAGGGGCGGTATTGCGGGCCAGCGCCTTGATCCTCACTTGACGCTATTATGCGCACAAGTTTCTCGTGGTGAACTAAGTATTTTTTCATGTACACAAATACTCTCAGTCCAAAGACAAAACATCTTCTCTGTCACGTTTAAAATAGATTGGGGTTCAAATTATTAAAAATGTTAAGGGCTTTGAAATCGAAGAAATCTCGATGCAACTCTTATATAGTTAAGGTTAAACACTGCACACTGATTATTTCTTTAGTTCTTAGCTCAAAATGGCTTGTCACAAATAACATTCAGAACATTAGGCAACGAGGTGATAAGTTTAAATTAGTACAGCCTCTTATGAAGCATTAACGGCTCACAAAGGAACACGAGACCAGGCAGAAATTGTGAAATTTCGACATAACCCATGCGTAATGTGGCTCGCATCAACCAAATACCTAATTTACATAACTATTGTCAAACGTGACGCCCTCGCGAGCATTCCAACCTGACGCGCGGCCTGCTCTAATTTTCCTAATCATTGTTCGTAACAACTTCACGTCACAACATGTGAGCCATCAAAAGCTAAATCGCGCACCGGCTTTGGCAAATTCGATTTTTGGAACTTTCATAATAACTAGGAGTTTCTGAGAACTTCTTATTATACGGATGCAACTGCGAAGTTGAAGGGAAGACCGGATTAACCCGATCGATTTACGAGCAGTTTCAGAATGATAGTTTTCATGGAGTAGTAAAATTTTGAACTGATCTGGTTTTGTAGTTGGAACTTCTTTTTGGATATCTAAAAAGGCAATGCCATAAATTACCCAAATCAAATATGGTCAGACTGATATTCCAAATCAGTACAGGAATGAATATACATGTTTGCAACGTTTTTCCTAACCATAGAAGTGATATATTTCGTAAATACAGAACATGCTTCACCTGTGCATATAAATACCACCACCTGAGCCAAACCATAAATTAAAATGTATGCAATGTATAAATAATTGTAATTTGTTGATTTAATGCGCGCGATTCCAAATTATGAGAAATGTTAAGCAAACCAAATATAAAATGGTGGTGTAAATTCACCGTAAAATATAAATAAACAAATTTAATTCTTCTTGTTCCGCTACAAAATAAAAACAACTATACAGTTTCAGTTGCGGCTCTACAGTCCAACTGAACTAAATATTTAACAAGGCGGTATTGTATAATAAAGCACGCAATATTGTATAAAAACAACAGTCCGAGAGAGAGAGACTTATTTAAATTTCATCCAAATTTTAATGGAATGTAAATCGCATAATAACAAACACAATTGGAAGGTTTTGATCGCATTAAATTGCTTAATCCTTCCAAAGTTGGACATGAAAGTGAACAATGAGTGGGTTAACTGTCCTGAAGCAGCGACGGCCGTGGTCGACAGCAACTTCACAACGTAAAGTTGTTAAAGTACAGGGTCCCAGTCCACTTTTGAACTAACAAACACTTCACCGCTACCGTATAAAGTATTAACTGCGATAGCAGTGTGCGCAGCTTTTAGATAAATCAAGATTTGGTCTCTCTGCGGATTATTTGCCATTGCTTGTGGTTCAAGCAATAATAAAATTCGTAGTCTTGTTTACAATGTAGGGTATAATAGTACGAGGAATAATTCAGCTGTTCTTGGTCTTAAAAAGAGTTCGTCTTCCTGTTTGTAGCCATGACCATGACCATCTTAGTTTTTTAGTGTAAAGACTTTGATATCGCATATATCTAACCTTAACCCCAATGAATATAGTACCAAGCTACTAATTCACTTTTTGTAGTATTTATACAGTACCAGAACATGGTATCGTCAAATTCTAATTAAAAAGACTTTGCTGTGATCATAATTTAAAACTACGTCGGAAGCAGCCGCGACGAGCTGAATCCTCATTAAAAATTTAAATTCAACCAACCTTTTTACAAGAGTTGACGGGTAACTTCCATTTCAATATATGGGTAATTGAAGACTCAAGTCAAGTTTCAATTGACTTTTACGTACCAATTTTCACAAAATTTACAGTCGCATTTAGCACATGTATGGCACAAACTAATTTGGAAATAATTGTCAGCATTCAAATTTTTTTCTGATCAAAGATTAAACTTTAAAGAATCGTATTCTGAACGGAGTTTGTCATTTCACTGTAAGCTATCCATAGCTCCCCGATAGAATAGAGTCTTCCAATCGTAGACACCTGCGTCTGAATTTATCTGCCAATTTCCCGACAATCGCACCTTACTAATAAATCTATTTTTTATTTAAGACACTGAACTAGCCCTATGCTAAGACCATTTAAGATAGTAAACACGTTCAAAACAGCCTGTACTACTGCTGAGATCATTAATTATACGAGTGCAAGATGGCCAATGGAATTTATGCACAATCAAGACAACAGAATCGGTCTATATGGTCGGAGCTATTGTAGTTGGCAAGGTATGAGAACAATTCTGGAATGTCACTGGCCTCACAACGGAATGTTGATGCACAGAATTCGTAGCATTTAATACTTTCGAAAATAATATAAATTACTTTGAGTGAGCTTTCGTAGGAATTATTCAGAATTCGTAAATGTAAGATATTTTTTGGGTATAAAAGTAAAATCACATTTTAATTTTACATTAAATACCAATAAATAATACAGATAAAACTAATAGTAAGAATTTGGATGAACATTTAGATCTTTAACAGAAAATTAAGTTTTACGGAAAAGTTAAAAGATTGGAAAGGAAAGAAATATAAAAAACTCCTTTCCTGGATTGAGTTAAAATTTTCTTACTGGAAAGTAGAGAACAACGGCTTCGGGTCACGTCAGTAGATGTCGCCAGGGAACTTTGCCGGCATTTAATTAGAAATAGTTGAGAAAGGAATAGAACAGCAAGGGGCAGAGATAAAATAAAAATGACGAACATTTTAGCAATTACCCTTTTTGCGGCACATTGAATTAGTAGTTTTGTCAATATTGTATCATTACTTCTGACATACTTTTCTGTTTAAACTTTAGATAAAAATATACATTCTATACAATATTTGATAATATAACAATTATAGGTTATAGGAAAGAGAGAGGTTATGAATTATAATGGCGTGCCACTGACTATTCATGATAATATGTTATATCTTAGTTACTAGCTTTTATAAAGATATTTAAAAACGAACCAAGATATTGTAATATTAAACATTTCGTTTAAAATAGAACAATGACAGTGATCCAAAGCTGAAACGGTAAAGATGTCTCGCCCTTCCTTGCATGTACAAGTGCTCCACTAATTTATGTTAAAGCGAAGTGGAAAGAAATAAAGTAGCTTGAAAAATAGCCGAAGCTTAGAAGCAATTTGAACCCGTTCTTGAGGAGCTATTAGATACATTTGCTAGAACTATTTACGGTGTGAATTTAATACAAAGCGCCGCTCAGTTAACTGTCTTCGACGGCACTCCCGACACATTATCAATCATACTCGTGGACGCGGGAGCCGCGCGCTCCTTGACTCGCTAAGGCGATGCCAGCGCCGCCATTCATCAAACTTCTAGCAATCTAAGTGCTACATCAAATTGCATTTACTTCTACATGCATCTACACCTAACGTTCAGTTATAAATAATGAGGGTTATCCATTCATATGTTTGAGTTCATTTAGATATTCCACTTCTATTATCGAACTTTTCGGCTACGTCTTTATTAAATATACATAAGGAATATTCAAGTATTCAATTGATCGTCTTCTACTCTGGATGCACCGTTCAATAAATCTCGTGCTGTCAAAAGGCTAAATCTGATATGAACCGATACCAACACGTTCTTAGCTGTCGGGCGTGAATGTAGCTTTACCTTTGAATAATGGCGATGCCGCTTAGCTTTACATATGCAGACTATCGAACTCGCATTTGCAAACCTTCCTCAGACAGAGGCTCAACTACTCAACTATACGACAAGTATATATACATGGACATGTTTGGGCAAAAACGTGAATATTGTATAATAAGTTGTTGTTTGTAATAAACTGCAACCACTTCAATAAATATAGGATCTCAAGCAAAAACCGCAGTTTAACATCAGGTATGGTCAAAAACTGAAACCGTCTATGTACATATTGTTAATTTAGGCGAATGATTTTTTAAGTATTATATCAATCATAAATCATGTGTGAATCATACATGATGATAAACTGACTAATAATGAACATAATTAAATTATCCTAAAATATAACACTGTTACACTTAATTTAATATGATATAATACCCAACATTTCAATAAACTCCGGAGAATGTCAATACAAAGATATTATTCATTGATAATTCAATGAATTAATATTTGAGTGATTATCATAACAAAGCAAGAGAGTGAAATCCACTTACACGCACCTGAATCTACCTGTAGTTATCTATTCAGATGTACGTCAGTCAGCCGATTGATTTCATATTAAAATTAATAGCCCGATCGAAGCCTTAGCGTGTCTGAATATTAAATTCCCACTTGAAATACAAATAGTGGATGGCTGAGTCTCAAAATTGCTCTGAATATGACGTGAACCCTTATTTCGCAGACGGACAGGGATCGACGGGGCCTCGCTTAAGATGAAATATGCAAATTTATATTAAGGTCGAAGTAACATGTGCGAGGAGCTCATTATATTCATCAAATCTGCTGTGAACAGCTGAATCACGCGGAGCTTCCATGAAAATATTTCAAATAACATTATACATTTTTATTCACAGCGAATTATGTAGCTAGGAGAAAAATGTTTCGTGCCAGACTACGTGTTATATTTCTACAAGATTAATAAGCATTTTAGTTTTCACTTGTACAAATATCTAAGTCAGTAAAAAATAATCACCTATTATTTATATAAGTTTCTTTTCCGTATTACTAATGAAATTCAGGATTATAGAGCTACTATAGGGCTATTAAACTTAGTTATAGGCATATTACTTAATAAAAACAATGAAACTGGTATCCAAATGTAAGCACTAGCCAATCACATAAGCTGATGGATTTCGCGTGCACTAGAATTTAGTGCTACATGAAGCAACCACATTGCCATGTAGCCTCTATAGGTTGTACTTGACAAGCTTAAGCACTAGACAATAAATAGTATGGAATCCATCAGACGCGCAACATAGCTCCTTGTCGGATCATTGACGTTTATTAATCATATTAGTTACAACACATATCGACATAGGTACATATTACAACATAGTTTGACCACGTTTATAATTAAAGAGGTATTGAGTAGGAAACCCTATTTCACCTGCGCCTGAAAAAATATCAATATTTTACCACAAACATCCATACTTTTTATTTTACATACTTATTATTATTATATTATTATTAATATTATATTATTATTATGTATCTTAACCCCTTTCATAGTAGTTTGAGCTCTGGTCACTTTTAGATATAAAATACTAGTGACAGTCTGTTATCTAATTGCCGAATATCGACCCGTAGTATGTGATTCACCATCTACGAGATGAGAGCGGCAGCTAGTTAGCCTTCTAATTACGTCCTCGACTAGCGCGACATAATACACGTTTAATTTAACCCTTTGAATTGTAGCTTTAAAACTGTAGGTGCCAAAAACGTAATATCTATATGATAGAAGTGTGACACCTAATGGGACAACGCATTAAGCTAGCCACGTGCAATTCGACGCTCGCCGAGTTCAAAGACGCGAAATGAAATGCACTAATGACCTCAATGATAGGGATGAGGCAAAATTTGCATATTCAATAAAATTTTCCATCGTTTCATAGTGGTCATGGTCGATCATATGATTTTTTAAGTAACTACGAGTCTACGTAATATTACGTATCTACCTACTCGTAACATATGAAAGAAAACGACATAGAATGATAATGCAATTATTAAATCACAAAATTATTTGAAGTTGCATTATATAGATGATGGATATATAGCCATTAGTCATAAAAAGCTTACGCTGCATGAAGGGTAGAAGAGCATACATAAGAATTTAAATGGCTGTGGTAAGGCGTGAAAGATTTGTCAGTATTGTTTAATGTGGCCATCGATAGCCTGTCTGTACAATTGGGAATTAGAGGCGATAATGTATTATTATGTACTTAAGGTAGTTTAATTACGCACGGTTACGCCCTGCTTCAAGATATGCTTTGGAGATAATGATTCGGAAGTAATGCCATATCAAACGTGATATATGTCCGTTGACGATAGCCGTATAAAGGCACCAATTGTTCCCGACGGCCATTGTTCAATGCTGCGTCCCATTTCCGTAAGGTGTCATTTCACAAAAATCTCACGCGTTCATATTCATTAACCGAATAGCCACCGATATCGTTTCCATTATGGATAATTTATCTGTTATTTCAAAGCGACAATGGTTATTTTTGCTGTTAAAGTAATATATGGTGTTTAATTGCATATTTTTATACTGATGAATTAGCATCTACGTTTATCTATTCACAACAACAAAGCAATTAGTATTCAATAAATTATATAAGTAGATTTACTTCTTTCAATAAATATTGAAATCCAATCCATTTCAATTCATCATCCAACAAATATTGTCTGTAGTTAGTCGTATATGATACCTACAATCTTGAGTCGCAGAAAAGTACTAAAGATTCTACTAACGTTACACGAAGGAAAATTAAAATGAGCCAATTACAATTATTAAAGTAACTTACATTATTTTGAATAATCATCCGAGATGAAAATAACGTGACCTGACCACAACACAAAGCGCAAGAAGGTTCATTAGTTAAAAGAATACACTGGCACGAAACTCTCGATGGAAGTATGAATGCTTTTATATTTTCGTCGAGTCAGTCGGTTAATTATTCCGACGGACAATGAATAGCAAAAGTCGACTCATTATCTTGCGATGATTTCGCATCTTGCAACACGAAGTTAAAAACGAAAATGTTGTGAAAAATCACATGAAAACTTCTTTGTTATATGTGATGATAAGTTCGTTGTACAAGTAACTCGTGAAATATGTAAATTTTGCTCCAGAAATTTCTGGAAGTAGCGACTTTACGACTGAGAGCTGATTTGCTAAGAGAAAAAATATTTAAGACCAAATATTTACAGTTGCGAATAAATTTGCCTTCAACGCTTCCGACCTCTGAAAACGGAAATTTTATATAACTTGGACACATTTGGAATCTTGTTTAAGAACATTTACATATCTTTGAAGCTTATAGAATCTAATTGAGTAACCATTTTTTATTACAGGTCTAGTTCAGTACTTGCTTAAAAAAATGAATTGCCCATATTCAATCAAGAGCCTTTAATTCAACCAAGAACTTATAATTTATAGTTAATATTGATTTGAATATTGAAAAATCTAAAGAGTATATTTTAAAGGTTTATTCTACTTTGCCAATCGTTATAATACAAGGTTCAAAATGTTTTCCATGATGTCTTTGCAACCAACAACTAAAGCTCGAAAACATATAAATTCCGAAATTGAAAAGTGGAAGGAATTTGATAAACATTAGTTAATTCAGAAACACATTTTTCAAAATACTGGAAGCACTAGCCAATTAGAACTGTAAGTCGTTAGTAGTCATAAAAATTGTCATCGATTGTATTATTTTGCATAAATTTTTCTTCTGCGACACTACTAAAACACTATGGATATCACAGCACTTAAGAAAATTGAACAAAAACGCGAAAGTGTTACTACTATAACTTCTTGAATAAGCTACGTTCATTATTCAATAAGTCGCAGATTTTGCTTATAGTTTCCTCTTATTTGTATTTGTTGAACTTTCGTTGAAACTTCACTGGAAACTACTTTAAGTTTAATTTTCACAGTTTCACTGAAAAGTGCATAATTTTGCTAGGGTTAAATTCTGTAATAATTAAACGCTATTCAGGATTTTTGCAAAAATGTACTCGGATACATCACGAGATATATGGCAAACCTGACACCACAAATGTGGGTTAGTTTTCTTTCATGCTGAAAGCTTTAACATTTTTATATATCATTTTAATATAATCTTATAATGTTATTCAGAATACTGATATCAAAAAAGGAATTCAACGTATGCTCGTAATAACAACGTAGGTGTATTAGAATAAAAATCGTAAGCACTCAACATATTCATTATAATACTACATAAGAGTCATAAGAGGATATTATCAGATATAACATCTGTTTCATAAGAAGTTAAGCAGCTTAAATTTGGAATCGCTATAGAAATATTGTCTGCAGAAACAAATTACTCGATTCCATCGATCTTGTTAGATAGATGACAGCAAGTAGGTAATCCCGAGATAGTCTGCCTCAGTCTCGAGCGGACTCTAATGATTTGCTACACTAAGATGATCGAGATTGCTTCAGAAAGTAATTGTTTCAGAATTATAGCCTCCTGCTGATACTGAAACACAATTCTCCAGAACTCTAACGAATAGGAATATTTCTCACGACACGACTTGTGTGGTAAATATCATTGCATTGTATGTAATATGAAAGTTGGTTAAAAAGTAGACATTGAATCAAAGTTTTACAATTTTTCGTAAAATAATATAGCAAGTGATATTTAACAATCACCATATGAAATCTGTACTAGAAATTGTAAAAACAAATCGTCCCAGTATTTTTCGTTTCAATATGAAATTCCGTCGGCATTGTTTTATTTCGGGGTAAATCCGCTGCGTAATAGCGAGTGGCGTCGACACCTGAGCGTGCGGTGCTTGTGAATTTGCTGAATAAATTACCCTCGCTAAACAATGACACGGACAAGGCAAGCTCTGGAAGCTCCCAGCCACTACGGACCGAATAAATCGTTAATAACGCACTATAAATACTGCTAACTAACTCTTACGCTAGACTGAATATCCTCCGAAATATTTACATGCTCATTGAGTTATACCTTAAATTATTGAAACGATATTGACAAGGTTTAACAAAAGAAAATCAATGCAACGCTGAACTACGACAGGAAGACTAACTTCAATGCAGCCAGCGTGTAGGTATGTAGCATTCCATTGTTTTGTCGCATCACGCACACATTGTCGGCCGTGGTTGCAGGACTTGAACCCCATCTGTCACCGACATTTGCGACGAGGGAGGCCAGGGAAAACCTTTTGTGTTTCCAACGTGTTACAAAAGTTTATTTCATTTTCGCTGCCTAGCAACGCACTGTGCTAAGCTGGAATTGTATAGTTATAAGACTCTTACTGAGGCTCTAGTAATATGTATGTTGTTTTAGTATATGTTGTAAACAAATGCTTTCTACCCTCTTCGGGGTAAACTACTCGGCCTTTTATAGCTTTACCACAGATACTATATTAGTGCACTAGAATGGTATTATTGCTCAGCGTTCTAATTTAGTCCCAAATCTTATAGATGACCTAAAACCGTTTTACTATAAATGATATATGAATTAGTTGCCACAATAGATTAGCAATATTATCGACTTTAGTTTGGCTATCTTATACATAAGTTTTGTAGTATCGCCTTATTGCAAAACCTAGTGACAGTCGATAGTAAGGATAGATAAACTGTAGTTTGACGGGAAAGCAATATCCATCATTCGTACACTGTCGATAGTCGTCGTCTCCCTGGAAATTCCTCTCGTCATTTATCATACGTCTTCAAAGGAGCAATTGGCCTTAACACTTCAGCTGTAATCCGTTATGGCATTAAAACAACATCGATCACATTCTGCAAATGTAGAACTTGTATTTGCTTCATGATTTAATCGTATTCATGTACCTACTCGATTTTGTACTATGTTGAATTGTAGAGTTTTCAGAATATTTTCACAATAGTTTTTACTGACGATGGGGCGTGTTGGTTCATGTTACCTAATATGAAAGTCGAGATGGGAAGGCTAAGTGAATAGACACTGTGACGTATTTTAACAAAAACTACTACAAAATCGAACACCTATAAAGATAAGGACATTGAAGACAAATTGCCAAGTATAAAACAGTTTTATGGCAAATACAAGTGTTTGTTTTACTGCCTCAAGAAAAAACACATGAAAGTTCAGCTAACAATAAATGAAGTGGGACGAAACGATCTGGCAGAGACGTGAGTGGAAATAACTCTGCGAGTGTTCGTTTATACCCAATTCCCAAACTAACTATCCCATTTACACCTCGCCCGTTTGTTGTCTAAGTACATACGTAAATGCATTTCACGCCCGTCTTCCTTCACAGGGGTAGGTAGAGATTTCAGATGGCCATTGCTCTTGATCTTGGTTAATCTCTTTTACTTAATTGACCCACACGCGATTTATTATTTGATTATAGGTAATTATTTTCAATTTGTTCTATTTTACTGTCCATTTTTATGTTATCTTCAAGTAAGAGTAAGTAAGTATCGGGATAACATTTACAATGTGAGAAGCTAAGATGAATAGAAAGAGTACTCGGCATTCGCAAATGGTTCGCTTTACATTTCGCTTGTCACAAATTCAAGTTGGAAAACAATTTCCTTTTATTGGCAACATCCATATAGCGTGTTAGCCCGGAGCTCGGGTAAAATACATTGAAGACACCTAACCCGTTACCCGCACTGCATTCGCTAACACCTGCGTCGAGAACTCGAAATGAGATAGAAATTTAATACGCGAAATGAACTAGTTTTAATACGTTAAGCTTACATTTAACTGAGATAATGTTTTTAGGAATTTTAATTTTTTTTTGTCTCATTTAATTCCTATTAAAGAAAAGCTTTCAATTTGTTAAGAGGGGTTTTTATTAATACAGTGTCTACATTTATTTATAATAAAGGAAAGCGTATTCTTCATTTAAAGGGATAGTGTTAACTACCAAAATAGTTCTCTAGTTTAAATCGCATATGATTTGTAATTATGCATAAAATGGCTGACTATTGCTAAATCATCGGAGTAAACTTTACGAGTGCTCTCACTTAGAATGTAAGTTTGGAACTTTTGCCGAGCGAAAGTTTTTATCTGCAGAAATTAAAGAGATATTAAAGACAATGTCTTAAATTACGTTTAGGACTTTTCCTCGACTACACTTCAGTTGAGTGATTACATCCATTAAGTAAAGAATCTTTCGCTGTCTAAAAAACCCTGAATATGTAAGTAAAACAAGTAAAGTTCTTCTAATATTTCACTCAAAGTCATTAGTATGCACAATAGCAACTTCGTGGTTTTACTTCATTCATTAAGAAAAGTTAAAGAAACGTCTCTGAAATGAATTCTGACTCCGCAAAACCAAAGTATTTGAAGTAAATCATAAAGCAAAAAAATAAAGAAGCTAAGAGTTGAACACAAATAAGCGCTTATGAAAATAATTTGGGTCTCCTTTTTGGACCCTCAATTACTGCTAAAATCCAACGCGTATCATCAATCATGCTTTATTAACTAGCGCCCTTAATAACTACAAATAATAATTTAAGATGTTTTGAGGCTTGGGTTTTGTATGTTATTATTTACTATCATTTTGGATATAGCTCACCAATTATAGTAATGAAAAACAATCTAATGATATTCTTATTAAATAAAACTAATCATGAATAAGATTTGTAAATGTTACAAATTTACAGGTACATTGTAATAGAAACATGTCTGCTCAGCTTTAAATATGGCAATCATGACTAAACTGTCTGTAATACGCGCGATAATGAAACAGCCGCTCCTCTATGGCAGAAGGAATCAGGTAATTAGTCTAATGACGCAGAAATTAAGTACCTACCCAGCCATAACGTTCTCGGTCGGCAGAGCTCGCCAAATAGACTAATAGAATTACACAATGAAGGCACAGAACAGTCGCATGATTTTGATTAAGCAAACGCGATAGTTTACAAGCATGTAACTTCAGTTCGTTGAATTAGAATCACTAAAGTAGTTTTGGAACACGAACATACACTCGACAAGAATTCAAACAGACTGGATAGACGCAAAACTTGGCTGAATGTTCTCAAGACACAACGCCCGTGAACTCAATTGAAACTGTTCCAACATAACAACTAGCACATGCTTTACCAACTTCCACCCTTGATCACAGAAAGCCTATTAACCGAGCTTCATTGAACTAGGTAAAGTCGTACGTATGTATGCGCGCAAATCCCTTAATTAACTGGGCCCGTATATGCAGTTGAATAACCGACAAAAAGCTTCTTGGTACGAACTCATTGAAATGCATTCCTATTGTTCTCTATAATTAATTTACGTAAGTAAAATATTTCCTTGGCAGATTTCAGCTTGTTATGGCATATTTGCACGAACGTAGATAACTAACCTACAATTTTAGTGGAACCACTACGCAAAGAAATATATGATAAAAGAAAGCATCAATTAAATCAGAACAAATTAGGAAAGAACAATTAAATCAGTAGCGTCTCGGTCTGTTTTCCTACATTTCCTTTTTATACGAAAGAAACACTATCAATCATACAGTTTCTGGTGACATAAGTGGACCCTCCTCATGCGGGCTCTAAGTTCCATTACTCATGATGCCAGAACCACGCCTTCTTCGTCTAATTCACGCCTTATGCCAAGTTACGCACTACTGCGAAATATTAGGTGAAAATATTATTATATAAGTAGTTTAAAATACGTCGTACGATTTTACAACTGAAAAATAACATCTTTTTGTTGAACATCACTTCCGAGAATCGTATTGGATTCATGTAAATTGCTTTAACGGTTAATGAATTTGAATATTCGTTATAAGCATATCTTTTATTTTTTGCTTTATTTACGTATGAATAAAATTCCGATATTTAGTTTTACGATACAAACAAACATAATCAATATGTTAACCATGTTAAATTTTATTAGTTATTTGGCTAAATTATTATAATTGTGATACTTATTTAAAACATCTACGTAGGTACCTTCCTTTCAATGATAACTGTAAGGATTGGTAGTAGTGTTTACCTTTATAACGCTACTTTACGCTATTTTATTTGCTTAGTGCTGTAACGATAGTGATTTCCCAGTGGCTTATTTATTGATAATAATTACACATATTATATTCCTTGCTTTCTATCTCTAACAAGTAAATTGATTAAATTGAAGACCCGTAAATTGTAAGGCCCAGTCTAGTACAATTTGATTGAAAACGTCTAAATTCCCAATTCTAGGAACCTCTGTAAAGGAAGCAGCATTTTAATTAGTGATCTACACGTATATTGGAATAGTCATGGCACGCCCGTCGGTTGACTAGGAGACATTGGCTTCCAACAACGTTGTGCAAGCTCTGTTTTAATTAAAGTTACCTTCACTTTGTCCAACAACGGAGCCTAACGATTTCTCTATCTGCGTCTAGCTTAGCTTAGCTGAACTCATCGCGCTAAAACGTTGTTCCTCTGATGGAATCGTGTCTAATTATTTATTGGATCTAGAGCAGCAAACAAGCTATTGAAGGATTTGAATTGTTATTATGGATTTTAAATATTATTAGATTAGTAAATCTATCTAATCAAGTAGTTGGGATTAGGGTGGGGGGATGATGTAGATGACGATAGATTAGAAAATCTATACCTTGTTTTTGTATACTAGAATTGATATCAAACCACTATCATTGTCTGATCATATTCAGTGGCACAACATAGATAGAGTTGAATAAAAGTCACCATTTACGAGTCTAGCATTATGAAAATCTCTTCTAGACACCACAAGTACATGGTCAGTTTAAACGGATTCCAACCACATCGTAGAACACAAGTAGCCGTGCTAGCAAAAGTATAATTACGAAACCTCACGCTACATTTAGAGGGTATTACAATGAAATACCCCAGTTTGGCAGAGCGCAACGTTTAATAGGTCGCGGCAACGACGCTAATCCTCGGACTGAGGCACCAGGCACCTCATCACAAATTCTCGAGGGCGCAGCACTAGGGCCTGCATACGTCCGACAATCGGCGACCGATTTTTCGTTACTTTTTTTTCTGTCGACTCTTATTTCAATAGTCATATCAACATACACAGGTCCTTGCTGGACTTCATATAACATTTAAAGAGAGATATAGAATTAAAAAACTTGTTATTCGAGTCGTTAATGTGTTCCGTGATAAAACCTTTTTAAATCTGAGTGACTTTTTTATTGTAATCAATAAATGTATTTTATTTTCAAACTATAAAAATCGGTCACCGATTGTCGGACCTGTGCAGACCCACCTAAATGTAGGACATCCAAGTTGTAGCGGCTGCCATCGTCTCGGTGGCAGAATATTGTTCTGTCACTAGTGACTTACTGAAACTGCGCTAAGCCCAAATAATTGGAACAGTTCGGAATAGACGCCTTGAGACAATATTGCCGCAAACCTCCGTCAACAGAATGTACAGATTAGTCTGTTTGCTAGAACATGGGTGCCATAACTTGATTCTGGGAAAGGCTGAGATAAGCGAGGCAGCTACTGGTACCTTCAATCGCAATCTTGTGATTATAAAATAGCTACAAACAGTTTAAACTGCAAGAATTGTTATTGCAACTATAAAAGAGAGAGTTATTGGTTTGAATAAAAAGATACAATAATATCAACACTAAGAAATGAATATAATGAATTAATTTCAATGCAATGT
The DNA here is from genome assembly GCA_030578115.1 of Leucoptera coffeella. Classification (NCBI taxonomy): domain Eukaryota; kingdom Metazoa; phylum Arthropoda; class Insecta; order Lepidoptera; family Lyonetiidae; genus Leucoptera; species Leucoptera coffeella. The sequence continues at coordinate 154,702 of JAMBLF010000551.1, read as the reverse complement.
AGTTTGTTTTTTATGAATATTATTCTATGAATTTTGTAATTATTTAATGGCGAAATTAGTTTCCGCTAATCTTTAGTGAACCGAAAATACAGACATTAAAATGTCTTATCACGTAAATGCAACTAAATGTATGTTCAAAGACAAAGTGAATTTTAGATTGTACCAACACATTCATTTCTGCACATGCATGTTACATGTTTACAAGACTGCTTATGTATGCATTAAAATCACCCAATAAATTCTATCATCGCTCGTAACCTTTAATGAACCTGACTAAATTAACATCACACTAATCTAAAAAATATTTATTATAATGTAATTATGGATTTCATTTACTATTAAAATTATTGATTTATTACCTCTTGTTAAAAATTAAACAGCATTGTATTTTTTTTTCTGATGACAATATATTGTATGATTAAACATTGTGATTGTGAATAAGGCAATAGTAGTTTGTCAGGATAGGGACGATTGTCTAATACGACAAAAAAAAAACGAGCAAATTGGGAAGAAAACCAGCTCTATTCTACCTCATCCATTCAACCCCAAACCAACCCAGGACTAGGATTAAGTAATAAGCGATGTAAAACTCACCCATATCACAATAACACACACTGGGCAATAATTAACAATGAACACAGAGTGTATGTTACCTTAGGTGATTATTAATTACCTGATAGGCTGCGCTCATCGATTAGAAATTATGTTTGTGCGCTGGTTCGTACATACATATATGTATCTACGTAATTATTGCGTGTAGCCCACGGTTATTATTATGCATTGCTAATATTGCTGTGATATAAGCCGCTCAGTGTTGCAGTTTGAAAGGAGATAAGTATCATTTCGATCGTAGAGAATATCATTAACAACTAAATTGCATATGTTTTTTATTTAGAGTATTTGTTTGCTCATATAAAAACAAAAACGCGTCATCCTGTCAATAATATATATATATATATATATATATATATATAATTATTATAAACTATTATAATGCAAGGTATTTTGTAAAAAAAATTACGTTCTGTTACGTCTTGTACAAGATATGAAAATGCAAAAATAGAAAATAGACATTTTGAGAATTCATTCATAATTAAAAAACTCTCAACTAAGTTCAAAAAATTGCTTTATAGCTCACGTAACGTGTGAGTTGAAGAAAGAAGTGTCGAATCTGTGCAGGATTGCCAACAGCCGGTAAAAAGTGTTTAGTATTCAAGTCGCTCGGTCATACACGAGACTAGGACGGCATGCCGCCCACCGCAACCACACGCCAGCTGCAATACCGAAATTGCTACGTGGCCACAATAATCATCCAGAAAATTCAATACTCATACGCAAACATTCTCACGCCCCTTCTATTAAAAGAAGAAAACTCAAGGAACGTAAAACAACTTTAATATTCACACCACGGAGTACGGGAGTAAGGGATCGATAAAATACGTAGACTACTTATATATATGCCATTCGTAGCTTTTGAGTCAATACAGTTAATATCGATATCGATGTTAGTATAACTAATTACAGTCGTAATATAGATAGGTGCGCTCGGTATAGAGATAATATCATAATACGTTTCATTGTACACGTGAGACACTGCGAGAGCTTAAACGGATTAAGACCCGAGGCGGTAGCTGATTAGGTCTCTGCTTGATTTACGATGACGTAATATGGCGACGCCGTTCTGCTTACCTAATATCGTCTGGGATCGAACTATTATTGCACGGAACGATAAAACTTCAGTCATAGATAAAAGGAAAATAAAAGATTTCGGGCGTTGGTCGGCATTGAAACTTTATGTAACAAAAGCTGACAAAAAAGAATACGCAATTTAAATGCGGGCCGTGGCCGTGATTACGGGAGAGGCCGCCGCGTAGTCTGCGATCCCTTGCCGAAGCGCCACGGCTTTATCTATGGCATTATCAAAGCACGTAACGCCGATACTTAAGCTTAAATATTAAATCTCTTAACCACAAATTCATAAAGATAACGGTCATAACTCAAAAACGATCGTCTCGTAGAGATCTTCGAGTATTTTAAATATACAAACCGAGCAGCAGAGAATTGAGACAAAACGTCATAATCCTATTTTTCGTGAACACAGAGTAAAAAAGTTAATCTCTAGCCAGGCACGCTAAAGCTGTAACACTGCAATTAACTGTAATATCTTTTTTGCGATAAGAAAACTCGAAGGAAATGTTGGCAAAAATTCTTGGCTTCCGGAATGGATTCTAAATAAAACCTCCCTTCATTCTTCTTGCGCTCGGGATAAATGTTCAGTAGAGTCATTATGTTGTGCATTAGAGATTTAATCTCACTGCTTTTCTTGTACAGAGACAAAAAACCCACGCTTCAATTTATCACGCTGAACTAACTTTAGCCACAAATGGTAATTGTTTTGTTATTTACGAGTATATTACGATTTAAAAATGTACATACACTTGTTTAAAAGTCGTATTATAAATCTAATAAATACACCGCTAACAATCGTTCATTGAAACTCTACAATTTGCTTTAGGTGTACCTATACTGTAGCACGGCGTTATTTAAGAAGTTATTATGGAAACAATAAAGGGGAATATCATGTAAGATTTTAGTTTAAAATGAATCAAATCTTATCGAAATGTATGTTTCTTCAACGTTTGTTCAGACGTAAGACCGTACACGTATGTATTCATGCTTCATAGCTCCTAAGCCGGCCTAAGTAAAGGATTAAGTAAAACTTATTGTTGTCACACAAAGGCACATACATTTGGCGCTGGAACATTAACTTAGATCCTTTTAGCTATTTGGATGTTTAGTAACTTTTATAAACGATTTCGTGTTGTACTTAAGTTAAGGTCTCATTAAGCTATTGCTTAAGTTAGTTCTTAAGTGATAAAGTAATACTTAGGTTCGCTCCTATAAGTATTATTATTTACAATTACAAGAATTTCGAAACCTGTTGGTTATGTAAGATGTTTCAGCATTATGGACTTTGCATACATTGTAATATATGTTCAATAAACGGACACAAAAATTCTCATGATATCAAAAAAAAATCTAATTAATCAACGTAATTCTTGTCAAATAATTATAATAAAAATATTTTCAATGATTACGGTACTTAACATGAATAAGCACCTACCTGAATTCGGTTGGTTGTCAGAGTTGGGCCTCGCTGATGGCGCTCCATCCCTGGCTTCCACCTCCAGAGCATAGGCTCCTTGCTTCTCTCTGTCGAAGACAACCTTCGTGAAGATCTCGCCAGTCTGCATACTGATTTCAAAGAAGTCCTTTCCTTCATTTCTTGGTGAGTCCACGATGTAATAGTACACCTATTGAAATAAGCAAACTTTGTATACAAACTCATTTCGTTAAATCCTCAAAAGGACTTCTAAAGATTCTGACAAGCGTCATTTACAATTTCAGTTTTCACGGCTTATTACAAATTCTCTTTGGACGTACTACTTCTTGTAAACATGATAAAAATACTACAAAATATGGTGGGCTTTAATTCGCAGCTGTGAGTGACTGCAACATTTTAATGTAGCATCAGTCATTTAAAATTCCAACGATTTGTCATTCGTTTTAATTCCATTTTCACGTGATGAATATACATAATGAGAACTTGATGAAAATTATTATGGTCTGGTATTTCATTGACGATTATTCGAGCTTTGTTTGGGTTGTTAGAACATTTCAATCACTCTTAATTCTCTGAAGAATAATTAAACCATAATATACAGAAATCCTAGTTAGAGACTTTGGTACTCATGACACTGGGAAAAATATTACATTTATAATATACTGTATTCGTAATTATTCCATTGTTAACATGCAATTGTACATTAATTAAAATGTCTTCAATTTTTCACCTGCGCACAGCGCTTGCAACAAAATGAAAGAGAACGAATTCAATTATTCATTGCAATCCAAAAACGTGCACTAGCGGCAACTGAAAATTGCATTTTTATTCCCTAGGTGAACTCCGCAAATTATAGGCAGTGTACATTTCAAAACCATTGAAACGCCGTCCATCTACAAAAGTTTGTAAAAGTCTAGTTATTTAGTGTACACGCGAAACGAGTCAAGCGGAATTAATTCCCGGATACGAACCAAAATCACTCGTTTATTTCTCTTCGATTCACATAAAACCCGGCACGTGGTTCGGAAGCCACTTGCCAGAGGCACTTTGGAAATCAAAATGCAGCGGAAATACAAAAAAGCAATTCGTGTTAGCAGAGTATAACACAATACAGCTTTTTGATATCATAGATTTCAGACATAAACCATACAGCCAGGCACGGGTACAGAAAACTGAACTGAATTTGATAGCAATAACGAGGTTTTCGTGGAAGGCATTTCTTTCTGTCAAATAGATTAATTGTTTTAGAATGTTTTTGATGGCGTATACCTACTAGTATATTTATGTTACAATATGCAATTAGGTTATTATAGCCTAGCAGTTTTACTATTCACCTTTAGTCGTTAAAACACTTTCTACGACATGCTAAGGTGAACGGCAACTATTCAATTAGTTTTCTTGCATTTACGATTCATATGTGAAAAAGACAGGAGATCCGATTATGCATAATGTACGTAAAAACGAAATTTAATTTTAAAAGTTTTTAAGTTAGCTAGCGACTTTTTTTACTGATGTTAGATGTCAATCAGTTTAACCTACCTACCTGCTAAGATAGAGATTGTTCTTTGTGTAAACCTCTAACATAACACTACAAGTAGGCTTTGTTATAGTAAATTTACTTAAAACGTACTAGAACGCCATCTGGGGAACGTTACACTAAGCGTACAGTGAGTTTCAGGTACTGAAAATACCCGATTTAAATATAAAACGCCCTCTAGTGGGAAATCTGAAAACTGACTCAGGTCGGAAATTTCATTTTGAAACTTAGGAGTCTTGTAGACGGTACTTTAAATAACCTATACGCAACAAAGAGAAAAAAAATCTTTTTTAATTTCTTTGTAGTACTTACTTGATTATTAGGGAAAGTTCCGTCTTTGTCTATAGCATTCACTTGCGTCACTTTAGTTCCAACTGGCTCTCCTTCTAGTACAGTTTCCTGTTCTCTCTCGGTGAACAGTGGAATCTCATCATTCACATCTTCTAAGACAATATAGACTGTTGCTTCTGAGGCTAATTGCTGGGCGCCGTTATTCTATGAAAAGTATCAAAGTTTCATTAAAATAAGTTCATGATTTTCATGTAGAGACGGGATAAATGAATACTAGTGAAGGTTACTAGCCCATCACTCAATAAATTCCATATATTGTATACAGCATGATATAAAATAGTTAGTTTCGCCCCAAATAAATTATAATTATTTTGATAATTGCAATTTTCTTTTATTGATTTCTTTTTGTTAAATTCTAACTAAAATTTACAATAATATTTGGTTACTATTATTCTTCCAAAAACTTACCTCTACTCGTATGGTCAAGTTGTACTCTTTGATGCTTTCGTAATCCAACGGATGATTGACTTTTATATCCGCCCACGTGATGCCATTATCGTCTCTTTGTTGTGAATAAAATGTATGAAACTTATTCGTCTGAGCAGTAGATCCAGGCATTAGTCTGTAGTAGACCGTTGGATTGTTTTCAATGCCCGAGCTGAAAAATTAAATAGATTAGAAACTGTGACCAAAACCGGGGTACGTCACCAACACAAAAACTAAAGCGAACCAAAGAAAATTGCAACGAAATAAGTTAAGCCAACAGGTAATGCAGACCAAATAGGACTTGAATCTGCTAATGGACTTGAATTATATTACGACAATTATTGAATCAATTACTGATTGATTTTGTTTACGATATCACTAGCACAAGACAATGCAAACGATATATTTATTTGTTACTGGATAAAAACGTTACCTCAGAATGTTATATTAAAAACTACATAATAAAACTATTACAATTGGACTTTCTATCACAGTAAAACTTTCTCTTCTATCGGAACAGTAATAAATTAATTAGGACTAAGTCATTTAATGACAACACTGAGGTAAAATTTCTATGTAATGAGACTAATAATATTAAAACAATATCAAGCTGAGTATTAATATCTACGACTTACTTGATTGTTTAATTTGATAAATGTATTAAATTATGTACACTTGTTACAAAAAGGTTTTACCACAACAAGTGTCATACTTGAACTACTACAAGAAATATCAAACGTGTTTAAATGACTGATTATGTTTTGCGTGACTAATTACTAAAGATTTATTACTTTAAGGAAAAAATTACTTTACTTAAGTGCAAATCAAGCTTATTAAAGAAAAGAAACATTATCTCAAGTAAAATCTTTTATGAATTAATCACACTTCAGCCTAAAGTGAAACACACTACTAATATTTCCAAATCAGTGATTGATTGTAGCTTGTGAATACTCTTATTCTTAAAAATAATGCTTTGATTATGGTTAGTGATGTGGGTTAGTAGCTTCTATTTCGATATCGAAAGTGCTGCAAGGACGTACAGATAGACAGTCAGAAGGTTAAATCTTGCTGATCGCTCCGAACCCAAGACAAATTGAGGTGTGTGATAGTTAAATAGTGCTCTTTAAGTTTTCATGATGGGTATTGATCCAAAAATATTATTACATTAATTTTCCTAACAATCACATTAAGAGACAAAATTGTTGCAAAAGCTATTGGTAATGCAATAAATGATAATGGTGACAAATAAATTTTGAATTGCACAGCGTACAATCTACGAGGTATGAAATGTACATGCTTGATATCAAATCTGGAGTCAAACATAAATTACGACTCTTAACGTCAGATAAATACCTACATGCACAACATTCGACACAAATATCTATTAATCCATTAACATTCCCTGCCTGGTCCAAACATATCAAGTGGTCAGTCAATGGCGAGTGTAGGAGGCACGCGAATGATATGTTTGGACGGTTTTAGTAGTGAGTGCTCCCGTCCCAGGCGCACGCAGTGAGGCGGTTGCAGCCACCCAGAGCCACACGCACCTTGCTTTGACGGACACCACTTTGGCGCCCACGGGCAAGTTCTCCCGAATGTAGATGGGCCCGTACACGGTGTGGTCCCACACGGGGGGATTGTTCGCGCGGTCCACTACGTCTATCTGCACCTCCACGGTTCGCGACAGAGGCGGGAAGCCCCTGTCTTGGGCCATGGCCTCCAACTTGTATGTCTCTCGCTAGCAAAATCGATGGAAACAAACAAAACCACGTCGTTAGTAGTGTTAAGGGGGGGCAAAGCCCGATACCAACCTGGCTTTGACACTGGTCACTACAGTACCCACTGTGACATTCTCTCTGATGTGAACGGGGCCGTATGTGTTCTTGTCCCAGATGGGGGGCTTATTGTTCCTGTCTACCACGTCTAATTCGACATCCACGTCCGCAGAGGAGTGCGGGTCGCCCCGGTCGGAGGCGCTCACGCGCAGGCGGTACCTGTCCCGCTACGGAGACAGAGAGGTCAGCGGGGCCAAATCAAGAGAAAACAACTCAACACAAATAAAACATTGTAAAGTACTAAAACATCTAAAAACAAAATTAAATCTAAAAAACATGAAAAAATCTTATTATCATTCACATCCGTTGAACAAGTTACAGAAACAGTGATCGAGTACAAAATGTCAGATACACCTCTCGCGCATCTCGCAGCCATTCCTGAAGCTGTAATAAAACAAAATGAGTATCGCAGCGGAAGTACTTCATCAATACAAATACCTTGTCACGCCTTTGCCTTCTTGAGCTTCCTTCCACACAGAGACACATTCCGAGATAGGCAATATTTTAAATTGTGCAAGAAAATAAAATTATTTATATTATCTTACAAGGTTTCTGTACATTAAGAAAATTACAAACTGTACAATATAGTAAATTTATACAATAAATTAAAACTAAACTATAAATAAAAAATAATAGAAAAAATAACTAAGAAGCAGGCACGGGCATGCAGCTTCGCATACAAGACATGGCGGAAAGGTCAGATTGCCATAGAGAGGATTTCTAGTGACCTCTACGAGTAAAACTACAACGAAACGACACTCATTGTAATGGTTATATTACAAACTGTGGATGTTACGGCAAGGATTTACTGTACAAATCGGACCAGAGAGCGTAGCCCCTTTCACAGAAGGAACAATGTCACAACTGGCATGATGGCCAATCTGCCGAGGCCGGCAGTTTGCCCACCGCTTAACTAAATAGTAAATATAATACAATAAAGTAATTTGCAAAACTTCAGCACCCTGTAAAAAATTCCATTAGTCGACATGAGGAAGCTATTGACATGATGATGATAATGAGTGGTCGTCTAGCTTAGGAATTTATTCAGTCGTAGAGTAACGGAATCGAACCGCTCCTCATAAAACAAAAACAGAAGTTAGTAACAAAACATGTACATATAATACAGAAAGATATTCATAAGCGTAAGCTTCTCAAAATCAACCGTCATTTACAGTAAAATAAACTTTAAAACTATTTGGTGCGAAATATACATAGGTGCTTATACATAAACTGTACATGTTTTAGAACTAAACGTTAGTATCAACTGTGAATTATTTACATAAGTTAGGTTAGCATTTATTATAATACACTAGTCTTAGTTATTGTCTTTTTGGCAGATAGAAGACAATGCAAGTTGGTGCTGCGGAAAGAAACTGATGAACTGAGACGAGTGCGGAGCCGGCACTGGCGGCAAATGAAACAAACCGTGCTGCAAGAGAAACAAGCCCCGCGCAGCACCTCGATGGACAACTACTCCTCTCAGCCAGGATCGCTTCTTCTCAGCAATGTACAGCGGAATTTAGAATTATTTACATGGTAATACCAACTGAAACAGTGCCAATTAGAATCCTAGGGCTTGTAGGCAGCATTCATCCACCAAAACTTAGTAAGAGTTGATCTCATTCATACTTCCATCTCCTTTAATTCACTCAGATTATAATGTTATTTATAATTAACAACATTCTGTGATTATACTTACGTCCAGAGGTTTTTTAAGTACGATCCAACCCGATTCAGGTTGGATTTCAAAGTACTCAATATCACTGGGGTTGAAAGGAGCACTGAGGGTGTAGACGATAGCTCCATTATTGTCGGCATCTTCGTCCGACGCAGATACCCTCAGTATGTTGGTACCAATACTAGCGTCTTGCTTGACATTTTCGACGTATTTCTGAAACAATTATGATATGCGTAATTCTTAATTACTCAAACTTTTATGAACTCTTATCGTGAGTGTCGGGCACTTTCATTCCCTGATACAGTCTTAGATTTTGGGAAATTATGATTTGTGGATTTATGTAATACTCTAAAAATGTGTGCCCGTATGTACAAATGAACTCACCTGCCGGTCGAATAATGGTGGATTGTCGTTAACGTCAGTTATTTCAACAGTGAACGAGCAAACACCTTCCAGCGATGGATCCCCTTGATCAGTTGCTTTCACCGTCACCGAAACGAACTTTCCGTCATCACCTTCTCTGTCGAACACCTTATTCGTAGATACTTCACCAGTCTCTTCATCTACAGTAAACTTGGTACCTTTCTGGTTGGGTTGTTGTACTATGGAGTACTTGACTTGACCATTAACTCCTTTGTCTTCATCCGTTGCATGAACCTTTATAACTGGACTACCATTCGGAGCGCCTTCTTCTACTTTTGGGAAATAAGTTTGACAGTCTTTAAATATAGGCTTGTTATCGTTCACGTCTGTTATGAATACTACCACTACAGCTGTCGATGTATGGATCGTTGCATCCCCATTAACACAACATGCCCCATCATCCATAGCAGTAACATTTAGCTCATATTTATCTCTATCTAGAGTGATTGCCTTGTTGTGTAGTCGTATGACACCAGTTATTTCTTCTATCACAAACTGTCCTGAGCTAGTGCCACCTCCAACAAAGCCAAAACGAACATTATCACCATCCTTGTCAGAGGCTACCACCGTTGTCACTAAAGTATTGGGACCAGCATTCTCATCAACATTAGGAGTATAGACTTGCTGAGAAAACTTTGGTTCCTCATCGTTCTTGTTCTTTGTATAAACTCGCACTGTAGCAGTTCCTGTCTTAGCGGGTTCTCCTTTGTCTTTTGCGGTCACAATGAACTCATAGTAAGCGTTGTTATTATCAGCGTCCAACTGCTTGTTATTTGTGATGATTCCGTTGGAATCCACGCTGAAATGATCATCTGAAAAGCATATTTTATATTAATTATTATTCTTAATAAGATAATTTGTTTTTAAGAGTAGTAACACACATATTGTTATCAAATCCGTGTCGGGTGGATAGGATTTTGAAGAATTAATGTGGAATAATGTGGTGGATACCTAACATTGTCCATTTAGTTTCTTTCGTCTCCTCCTATACATGGCGTGGGAAAACGATACTGGTGATTAGTTCCTCTAACAAACTAACTTTATTTTTACTCTTACCTGACACCAAATACTCGATCTCAGCATTCTTCCCTGAATCAGCATCCATAGCTTTCACCTTCAAAATACTAGTACCAAGTGGAACATCTTCATCGACATTGTGTGCTTGGTAATCTGGCAACTCGAACTTCGGAGCGTTGTCATTCACATCAGTGACACGAATGGTTAGCTGAAAATTATCGCAATTATATTTATAAATAAGCTTATAACAAAATAAATCGTTTATATACTCGTATACTATCCCATACTAGTTAAACGTAAACAAAATTCAACCTTTCATTCATTTAGCTAACCAATATTCACATATTCTACTTATTTTCTTAGATAACAACATTAAATTGATTAATCCGCTTGCGTTTTGTTGCTTATCAACTAGACACTTAGATTAAACTAATTCAGTAAAACTATACCATTATGTAAAATATATCAATACCTCAACTGAAGTAGAGAACCCTCCAGAGTCTTCGGTCGCGGTCACCACCAGTGAGTAAACATGGGGTTGCCTCAAGTCTTCGAAGTCTAGTTCCTTAGCCAACTTGACGATCCCTGAAGTGGGGCCAATGTTGAAGGTCCCGGCACCTTGGCCTTGAGCCTTCAGGGTGTACCGTATTTCACGATCAGCGAACGATTTGGCTTTCACTGATATTATGCTGGAATGTGAAATGAACATAGTTATTTTCAAGTTATTGAGTGTTAAAAGTTGTGTATATTGGGTTTGTAAAAAATAGGTACTGGTTCGGTCCCTATACTCATAATTTTCAGAATTACTGACTGGATTATGACTATATATTATATTTTTTTTGGCTTGGGAAAAATATCACGCACAATATCACTTCCTATACCTGAAGCAAATTTAAGAAAAATTGGAGACAGATTGCTAATCATATTAAGTGTTTATTACATTATACCACCTACGTACAATAGAATGTGATATTGATTTGATTATAAAACTTTCATGTTCACTTATTTGTAATCTGATTATGTATACACATTAATATGTCTGTAAACTATTATAAACAAGAGGAGCCATACAAGTAATTTTACACTCACTCAGAGTCTTTCTTTTGGTTTTCCGCAATCTCCGCTTCGTAGCTGGGTAGATAGAACTGCGGCGCTCTTTTGCCTCCCACTATGCTTAAACGCTCTTCTGGGGTAGACTGATAACGCCGTTCATCGACTCTTCCATTCTGAAATTAGTCAAAAACATAATATTAGTAAATCTGAATCTAAAGTATAAAAGTAAGTTAACAATACGCATTAGGTAAGTTCATAATTTCTACGATAAAATAGGTAAAGGAAATGTTTCTAATCTCCGACATAGTCAGCAACTTCAGATGGCGATATGGATCTCCTCCTGTAACCTTTGATACTGACCATTCATGAACAACTTTGCAATTTCAGAAATTGATCTGAATGCCGTCCAAAACATAGGAATAAAAAAGCGTACATAAATTAATGTGGATTCTTTCATCGATAGCTGATAAGTAAACATTCTAGTACCCAACACCATCTTATCCCTCCATCATCACATAACCGATGCAAATAGAACTTAAGCTAAAACATATAATTACCTGATCTTCAGCCTTGACATACAATACATATTCCATGTCCAACTGAAACGGATCAGTGCCCCGGGTCCTGACCACACCAGAGCGTTCGTCCACCTCAAACCTGCCACCTGTCCTGTCCCTGACTATGAAGTAGTGGATGTTGTGGTCAGAGTCAGGATCCCTGGCTTGTAAAGTGAAGACTGGTGTGTTGGGCGCTGCGTTCAGTTGTACTACAGTCTGCATGGGGAGTGGTCTATTGATGAAGTATGGAGGTTCATCGTTCACGTCCTTCACGTGGATTATCACGCGCTGGTTGTCCGTGTCTGGAATTGGTAAAAGGTTTTGGGTTTAGCAACGAAACTACTATGATATTTTAAATTAGAACAAATTATTGCAAATGCTATATTAGTTTCGACTCTTTCGAAGTAGATTTAGGAGAGCAAACGTAACTTAAGTTTCACTGGCCGAAGATATACAGTAATATGATATATTGATATACAGATTGTTTGTATTCTTCGTCCCTTCGTCGCCTTTCACGACAAACCAAGAAGAAAGTCTGATAGTTAACACGAAAGTATCAAAGCGTTGTGTTAACCACTAAATTGCAGTGAATTTACCCGCAGTATTATAGTATCTTCTAAGACATATTAGTAATATCTATATACTTACACTTCAGTGATACTATTGATTAAAGCAGCATGAAAGAAGAAAATACATATTAGTACATTTTATAATCTACATAATTTGTATGTAACAAACATTTATAATGATTATAATACTAAATATCCAATTACTCAATACTATCTCCACAAAGAAACTATTTTGTATGAAAACATAACAAAATTGAATCCGCCTGCAATCCGTGTGAAGACTGCAAAACAATACATTACCAAACATTACCCGTGGCAGTTTTTACCCAAAAAGGATTTTCCCTAAGCCGACCCATATAAATCCTACGTTTTCTGTAAGCCATTCATGAATATGATTTTTGTAATGTTATAGTGGCTCTTAACATATTATTGCGATTCATTGTCGTAATAATAACTATCATCATAATTTTGTGAAACATCGGATATCGTTAGGTTACCAAAGTTAAGTAATAATTGACGCGGTGGATGATAATAGTCTATATTGTAAGCAGTGAAATACTTTATTTAAATTACATTTACATTCTAGATATTTCATTAATTTAAGACGTTTACGTGATTTTTTGACTAATTCGCTCTGACTACAGGTCGTGAGTGTTTTTTTTTTTATTTAAGATAAAACATTACATATGGTGATTAAATAGATTATAACTGTAGTTACTAAGGGATATGAGAATAAATATTTGTTTGTTCGTATTAGAAAATATCATACATTTATGGATCTTGAGGGCGCTACAAAGAGAAGAGCGCTTAAAATAATATTTAAATACTTGGGAAACATTAACCAAAGACATTGCCAAATTGAATGTCTACAACTAGCTAACAAGTGCATGTAACACTTCTTTTAATCTCGCGTGCGATGGTACTTCACTCGGGTCTGTTAATACTATAGTGCCCCTGGCCGTTAACCCCCAAGTTACAATAAATCTAGCGGCTAGACCGTCTCCTAACAAATTTACACGAGTAAAGCAATGCAGTACAGTTTTGGGTCGTAGCCAAAACTATACGCTAGCCTCTGTCTAGTAAAATTTTTACATTTGTATTGTCTTCGAGAACACATAATTTTGTACATAATGGATTTATGGCAGTGTCGTTTGTACTTTATGTGTACTTATGGAATATTTACGTAGCCTAAGTTCTTAGTTCTAACATCATTCGTATCTATAAAGATACTTGACCACTCAAAGCTCACAATTTACCAGATAGTTAATACTAAAACAGCCCATGGTGAATGAATAACCACCCAGATATTGACCATACATAGTCTTATTTTACTTCGGTGGTTAAACAACAACACAAAAAAGATGACAATCCTACAGTTTCAGTTCTTTCATTTAAGATTTCGAAATTAATTCAGAATCATCTCAGCTTTAAAATCTCTTTATACAAAAGGAGAGGTTATGTTAAAACAATTAATGCTACGCTCAAGTTTAAACACAAACTTCATTCACATGTTTGAAATGTATGATGGAATACATAATTAAGTACTTTTAGACTTCAGAATGTGTTATCATGTATAATTGATATGACTATGATAATAAGACGCACAAAGACAACTGCCAAATGTAAATGTTATGAACGGTTACGAATATTATGGATGATTGTTATTGTTTTCGTTTAGTAATTATTGATTTAAAACTTAATTTATTGTTGGTTTTGTATGCCAAAATAAGTATTTTTTTAAACTAATAAGAGATATATGAGAGAATATAGTATTTACCTCATATAATATTTGGGGCATTACTAAACAGTATTCATTAAATAATGACAATAATGTTGATTTATATATATTTTAACATCAACAACTTCAGGCTACGCAAAGAGTACCTCGGTACTGTTTGATTTCCGCCGTCGCTCGATAGGAACTAGAACTAGCGGCCAGTTGAACGAAACACGATCCAGACATTTCAAACGCGTCAAGTTGGAGTTGAAAAAACGTAAATTAAATAAAAACTCTTACAAATCCAATTCCGGACTTGATTCGAGTATCACATTCAGGTTCATCTGTGAAATATTGCTAGTACAATATTGGCAGGGGTCAAAACAGGTGGGAATTGTGGATAGGCCGCCCCCTCTCCCCCTTTTACTACTAGAGGTTATGACGCATGCGCAGTGAGTCCGACCGCATGCTATTCGCGGAAAGTTCACAACGCTCGCGGCTGATGCAAGGAGGTTCTATTCATATAAGCCGAGCTACCTGATTAGACGGGATACATTTGGATTTTAACTAAACTGCTTTACTTGAAAACGTGACACTGATTTTAAGGTTGTTAGTGTGTAATACTTATACAGAGCCCTGAAGATACGTGGCCACGCTTACCTGGAACAGAAAAAGCATGGGGTTAATATTGATACGACATTCGTATAATAATATGAATCTAAGCCTAACATAAAAAAAAAATAATAGTTCATGACGCGAAGGCAGAATATACAATATTGATAATACATAGAGATGTTTGGGTGTAGATTATCGTCTAGCTGCCTGTCTGCCGACTTATCGAGATATCTAACATAAGCGTCGATTAAGAGCGCCTTTGGCTATGGATTAGCAATTTACCAACAAGGTTCCTTATTAATGCCATGTCAAAAATAATAATGCTAAATTAATGAGGACATTAAATGACTCTGAGTTCAAAAATACAAAAACATAAATATATGTTAAGTTTTATCACACAACAAAAAAAATAGTACTAAGCTTTTCATAAATCGGATAAATATAAATTTAATAGGATTTCGATTAATAAGGACGCTCATCCTTATAAATCGAATCGAAATCCTATTATAATATGTAGATACATTCGAAGATTGAAGCCTATCGAGTATTGTCTTAAATGTTCATGATTGTATTTAAATTGATACACATATTTTCTTCACGGCTACACCCATTGGTCCAGCATAACTGCAGCCATTACCAAGTGAACTGTCAGACTACCACGATGTGTAATTTACACATCGCGTGCACCACTCAATTTATGGGTTGGATCCTCGAACCATTGATAAAAGAATAGGGGCCCTTTAATATATGGTTACATTTAAGCGGCGCGAGCTTAATTAAATCATTACGGATGCCTAAAATTAAAAGTCACTGCCTTATTGTGAATAAGGCAATTGTTTGAGATCAGTGAAAGCTTTATTGATTATTAGCTGAGGTCTATTTACAAAGAGAAAAGGGGATTCTTTGTAACATGCCGCAAGGTTGAAGTGTTGGTATGAAATATATTAATTAAGGTTTATTTTAAGAGGCGTGCCTATTTAGATCCATTATAAAGTATCTTATTTAAAAAAGTCCTTTGCTCGTATAAGGCAATTTTGTGTATATCCCTAAACTTTTGTAATATTAAGTCTACGTTAGCATCCTATGCTGTAAAGATATCTAGATTGCAAGTACGAGGAATATAACCATGTACATTACTTAACATATTATTATATTTCCTTTAATGATAAAAGGGTTAGAGCTAATGAGTTACTGGATACATTATAGACAACTGCTTATTTTTTCTTTTTGATTTTGGGACCATATCTAGTTATTGTTGTATGATACGTTGGTAAACTCTTCTCAAGCTCCACTATTGGAAATTACCTATGTTCGCGGTACAGACACTAAACTCTTCTAAAAAAGCACAGAAATCTTAATTTCTAATTCGTTTTTAAGACAATTATACCAAGTAATCATAACTTATTAAAATTACCAACAGATTAATGTCTTTTCAAATTAAATTCTCGGAAAATCCGTCACCTTAAACAGCCGAGGCAAAGATGGAAAGAAAAATCAAGGCACGCTCGTTGAGATTTCGCGGACGGGGTGGCAAATCAAACGACCTTCTTTCGATCCACCTCGCTTAATTTTCCAACGCCTGAGGCGGGGAAAGCGAAGAGGAAAACCCACGATAGACGGATAAAACAACTATGTACCTAACACCCCTGCGTAGCAATCAAACTCGTTAACTGTATTAACTCGTAAGACATAATGCGTATTACTAGCGCCATCTATTGTTGATTGATCGTTGATGACTCTGATTGTACTTATGATCGGATGAAGTAAATATCATTACATAGATACACATATATATTTACGTCCTTCAATCCCTTTCGCGGTGGACAGAATGTAGGAGGATTTTTTTTAAATCTCCTAGATCACTTTTTTCCGTAATATACATACTATATAATATTATTTATTAAACAGACCAATAAATTGTGGTTCTAAAAAATACTCGTTTACTTTCTTTTATTGTGAATTAAAAGTCCAATATAAAACCCAATATTTATATCTAAACAGTTAAACTGAACACTGTTTGCTTAATCCCTGGTATTGTATGAGCAACCTTAAATAGGTATCACATTCACCTGTCGCCATAATGGCCCGTGCCAAGCAGACAAAACGGGGCATAATGACAGAGTGGACCAGCCCCTCGCTTTGTGAGCAGTAGCCACTCATTATGTGGCAAAACTACTAGGAGACCGTTCTTTACAACACGCAACAACTGTAACTACAGTTGAGCTATAAAGGCTAAATGCTGTTGAACTTGACTTAATGATTAGTGGATCAGATTATCAATTAGAGTAACTGATAGAGCTTAAGGTGAAATGAAATTTTCTTTTAATATTACTTATCACAATGTCCAATATATTGGGTATACAATTGATAATAATATGGTATACTTGTATTGGATGGTTAAAAATCAAAGTTTTTTTTAATTACGGAGTACCTATTTTTACGGATTATGATGTATTTTTAAAAAGTTTGGTATGTTGTGATTATGATTTTAATTCTATTTTGAAAATTCATATAACTCCACTCAAAAACCAATTTTACTTAAAATAGAAACCGTTAGCTCAAAAGAGATTGAACCCAGCATAAAAATGTTGACGTCAGACAAATCCATTACAAAGTGTCTCGTACTCCATTATGAGATGTCCGGAGCAGTTCGATGTCCGTTTCCCTCTATTTTTAACTGCATCCTCAAGATTCAGAACATACGCTGCACATGTGTTTAAAGATCCGTTTCGTTTGCTTTTAAGTAGAGGGCTAATGCTTAATTATTTCGACGGACAAGCTGTTAACTTAGACGATGATGAAGCCACGCAACTGTGGATTGAACACTACTCGAGGCTACTAACAAATTCTTAATACGTGATACTGAAAGCCTTATAGTTATAAATATAAAGTATAATATTAAATACATTTATTTAAGACAAGCCTAGAATATAAAACAAGAGCGAATCGCAGAAGACAAATTCAAATCACGATCACACGATAGTTTTACACACGATTGGGTTTTACGTCGATACTTTTAGATTTATATTAATGTTGAGGCACAAAAATGATATATAATGTTTTAGACTAGTAAATTT
The DNA here is from genome assembly GCA_030578115.1 of Leucoptera coffeella. NCBI lineage: Eukaryota > Metazoa > Arthropoda > Insecta > Lepidoptera > Lyonetiidae > Leucoptera > Leucoptera coffeella. The sequence continues at coordinate 136,723 of JAMBLF010000551.1, read as the reverse complement.
AAGATACCTAATCCTAGGATGGATTAATGAATACGTTAGTACTATATATAAGTATAATAACATACGAAGAAACATCACTTGACACTGTTTCTCGAATGTTGCTTATCCTTTGAACAAATACTCACGTTTGTTGTTAAGATAAAGATATATCTACATATAGATCAAGTTAAACGAAGACACTTCTCCTTCCTGCTAAGGAAAAATCAATATTTCATTCCTAACTTAGGGTGAACTTTTCGCGTGGACTTTGAATCTAACTCAAATGATTGATTTTGGGTAGGGCAGGATTGAGAATAATTTGATTCATTGATAAAGTGATTTTATATTTGTACCGTAAAAGTCGTAAAACATTTCTTCTAACTACCAATCCATATATCACATATTTTTCGTCGTGTTATATCGTAGGAGGCGATTAAGGAAAGACATACAACCTGTTACCAATATTTCATAAATAATACATCCCTGATAAAAACGTGTGTGAAAGATAACTGAGAAGATATTTTGTTTACAAGTATCTGTTCATCCAGAATGAATACATATTGTATGAATACACGTTTATAAGACCTAACGGGATAGACAAAGACAAGCGATAACCATCTCGAAGAATTCTAACAAAACAAAGTATTAGATAATAATAGTATACGTCTACTACTTCTTGGTATTATAGTACTCAAGTAGCTATATACCACAAAGATATGAAGGAGTTAGGAACTTTGTAAAGTGATCAGTGGGGCTCTAACTCAGAGCACGAACCGGCCAGATATAACTAATGTGAAACTTTTCTATATTGGACAAAGTTCCTCTAGAACTGAGAGACCGTTGAAAAAGTTGGTTTCACAAAGATTTCATAAAATATTAGAACTAAAATACTGTTTCTAAACAGCATTGAATAACCACAGTATAAAGATAAAATACCTTTTAATGCAATCCAATGATTAGGTATTCTGTCCATATAACTATTGCTATTAGTGGTCATCTTACTAGACTAATTAATTCCTTCTTTACTATTTGTATCATTAAAGTTAAGCTACACCTTACTTAAGCAATAGAACCGAAACTAAATATGTTGAATTATAACCAAAAGATAAGTATGCAAAACATTTGCATACATCCTTTGAAAGACACCTCCATGATAATTAAAGTTGTATGCAAATAAATAAAATATTGTTCTGAGCATTAAATATTAAGCACACGTGTTGATTAAATATGCAAATCTTTGTTGGCTAAGCAACACCCCTGGAGACCAATTCACGAATGAGTTGCCAACCCTTCGTTTCCAGACGTCTCAAAAGGGCGTTCTTTCTCTTTCATTGCGTGGTAATACGAAGGGCTTAATACCTCCGCATACATATACGTAGCGACGATTTGCACCGTGTATTCGCACCCTTTCGTTTATAAAAGAGCACTTCAGAAAGTGAATGGGGAAACGAGAACGCCCATTTCTTAGGGATGCACAGGCTAAGGGTTTTTTCGCAGTCTTACAATTAGAAAATACGAGTAGCTATATAGTGTATTGCTTTAAAAACGTTTTCAGTGATAATAAGCGATAATTAAGTGTTTAACCTTGTAGAGTACACAAGACTTATGTTGACACTTACTGTCACTACACACATCTTATTATAGTTTTTATATGATACATAGTGTTCTGCTTAACTAACTTACTATAAATGTTAAGTATAGTAAAAACTTTTTGTGTAGCGCAGCCTCAGTCTGAATTGTTCTTATGTGCTTATACTTATTATTAAAGCTTCTTATAATTACTTTTAAACATGAATAGCTTAATGAATAAGAATAATATTTTTATCCTTCATAGCATTCATTCTACCTTTCATAGCTCCATAACCTTTATGAATTCTACATAACTTTTTAATTAAACATTTTAATTACATATAAAAGTCAGCACTGAAATAATGCACGAACTTTCACAAACTTCGTAGTTCACACAGTTAAAGGTACGTAGTTTCATGCAAGTCTTTTAAGGTGGCGCAACTAACAAAGTCTCTGCAGGTAATAAACCCACGTTACAAAACTGTAAACACGAACGCTAGTCACAGTGAAATATACGGAGATCCGGAAACGAGGTGCATCTAACAAAGACACACTTTTGCCGACTTACTAAAGGATTTATATGTTATAACCGACCCTCAGTTCACGTCCTCTCGCTACAACTTAATTGGAATTGCAAGCTGCAGCTGCGATACATTTTTATAACAAGCTATGCTATTTAGACGAGAGAAAGGTACGGGTATAAAAAATAGACATATTTCAAAACAGAAGAATAACGGCCTAATTAAAAACAACGCATTTCAAGGCATTATAGCTTTTCGTATTCGTAAGTCTGTTAACTAATAAACATTGGATGAGATTATCACATAAACATCGTTAAACGGTTCGTAGAATGACTGTTTACCGCATTTAATGGATAGAAAATTTTAATGTTGTATTGTCAGAGTCGAGGTTGTTAAATCATTATAACTCTATGATATTTCAAGTCCACTTATATTTCATTCTTTGGAGTATATTTACTCACAAGCCTTGATTTCTTCATAAATATGTAACGCTTCGTAGGTCCATTTATATTTTACTATATTAATTTGACATACTTGTTGCTCTTTCACGCGATCTAAAAGTCTTCTTGTACTTACATTGCCAATACAACTATTTCTAAAAGCGATTGTAATATCTATAAGGATTTGGAAACACCCCTTTTTGAGGAATGAAACGATGTGACCCTTGGTTTTGTGGATTCATGGACTTTAATATCGATACTAAAACTAAATAAACCACTTTTATGTTCAACTTTAATTAAACAGCAGAAAATCCTGCAATATAATTTATTGCATGTTTGAGATAAATTAGTTTTCATACGATACTACAGTTTTACTCGTATAAAACAAATAACAACGAATCACGAGAAAAGTCCATTAAAGTGATATTGTAATTTCACTAGGGCATGGCTACAAAATATATATTACACTCATATTCCTGCAATCTTTATACCTAATCAGTTTCTGTCTGATTAGTTTTTTATAAGCTTTCAATTTACCTATAATAAAAGCCAATCAATATCGACAAATCGTATATTTCGACGACTATTAAATTCAAAAGTATAGTGTTTTACAGGAAGAACTAAATAGCGTTCTAAATATAGTATACTCATAAGCTGAACTTATCATCAAAAGTGGCAAATAGACACATAAAATGGTTCTAAACCTTTCATTAATAAAACCCAATATTGAATGTTGCTATAAATCTATTCAGTGACATTTAATTAGAGATTTAGCTTTACTCTATTAAGCGAATCTGTTTGGAACAGCGGAGGCTTTACGGCAATATCAGTTAGGCTACGCTCTCGTTGATGCGTGAACATTAATTATAAGTTCAGGGCCGGCAAATTCACTCAGGTGACCGTAATACGTGCTGTATGATTCCGCATCGAGCGAATAGCCTTTAGGTAATGCGTGGAATAATCCGCAATAAAAGTGTATGTCACAACGGTAGTATACACATAATAGAAATACAATGGTTTTATCGTATATAATAAAAATTAACAAAAGCCCTAAATTCACGAGAAACAAGCTTAAAAATTTGCACTACATATGTTCATTCTATTAATGAGAATATGGAACGTAGAGGACATAATTACTATACACTAGTACAACAAACAGACTTGAAAAAATGGAGTACTTCGTTTGTTCGCCCTTACCACCTTTATTACAAACCAATTGTCCAACTAACATTGATTAATTTTTAACGATATTGCCCTACGAATTGGATCGATAAGCGTCACCACGCTGATCCGACTCAACAAACATGAGCCACACGCCAACCCATACAAAACAATTGTAATAAAGAAACTAAATATAAATCATGGCAAACGATGCGCTTGTTATCATTGAAAAGAATAAAGCCGATATTTCCCCAACATTTGTTACAATATTTCAGTCAAGTTCGCTCCCCAATTGAACCTGTTCACTAACTCTAGACCAACTGCTGAGCGCGAGGGACGATTTATAACGAAATCATTATCGATTTCTGTATCTAGTGTGGAGAATGATCTCGCAGGAGCGTGGGTAAATCGTATCCATGCGCGACCTATACCAATATAGTGCGAGGGTGGCCAATGTCTAGGGCGCGACTAAGTGCCACACACGAGGGTTTTCAACGAGGCAACCGCGAATTAAGCATCGGTCGCTCAACCCGACTCGGCTCGCATCCCTTGCAACTGCATTGCGGAACCGGGGCAATATTTCATCCTTAGACCGCGCCTGTTCCCTATAATGCCGGGAACTTTTCTGTTCGTGAATGTCTAAGCAAAATAATATTGTTCAGTTTGCAAGTGTTAAATTATTTTTTCTCTGTGCTTTATGTATAATATTGTCATTTAACTTACGTAGTACATACTTGTTAAGGTTTAACCTAACAAATTACAGCTATTCAATCAAAATCGTCATACTATGTAACACGCCCGTAAGTTACAAACTCGTACATAGTGATCACGATTTTTTGCCTTAAAATGGGTAGAAATAGAAGGTAAACAAGGAAGCTGCTGGTTATACAAATTATCACTGAAAGTATATCCTAGAAACATACATATAAAACGGCATACCGCAATCATAGTATTCTCATGTACATGCCTCTACGTTAATTCCAAACTCGAAGGCAAATAAAAATTCAAGCATAACAGCATCGTGAACATGTTCAGACTAGAGATCAATAGTTGGCAAGTGTTGTTCCTAGACTTGCTAGTTAGTGCTTGTACTACAAGTTAGGGAGTGACTCCCCTCACCATGGTATTTATGTCCTTACAGCCGCTCTTCAAGTGTCTAACCGTTTCTAACAAGATTGAAACAAAAATAACATACGAGTAAATAATATCGTTTCTACTTGTACGTAGAGAGTATGGATTGCCACCTTAACTGATCCTGTCACATCTCTCTTGACTCACTCACAACCATGTCTCTACTCTTCTGTTCTTCACTCTATGTACATTCACCTTAAGAAGAATATTTCCTTTGAAGACTTATTTTGAGAGTAAAAACATTTATTTATTTATGTCGAAAAGACTTCAAAATGGCATTGAAAACAATCCCTTAAGCCGTATCGAATTTAAAGGGATAGTTCAATACGGTTACATTGAACGTGTCTTTTATAAGCGACCTTAATTCCTTATCGGCACAAGGATGTATTGTGAGCCACCCTTGAAGTACCTTCCCTACGTTGGCAGGGGCGCGTGCCGGCCGAGGGGCGGGTAAGCGGGCGTTGACACGAATCTGAACTATGTTTATGTGGACTAGGCATTTTTCCCGTTGTTACATTCGCCTTTGTTACTTAAGATATATTTTGGTGATGGCCTAATAAAAGGAGTTTTCTAGAAGAAACTCTGTATACTAGTATAATATATGAAGACTACCTATAATAACAGATTTATGTTAGTCTCCCTGCAGAGGGGTAGGCAGATATCAGAAATCCCTTTTTTTGCCTTTTCCTGTCCTAGTATTTTGTTTATTTCATTACTAGTAACTGTTAACCAGTGAAAGCTTTTGAAAAAGTACACCAAATACAAGATGATGTTTTAAATAAATAGAATAGATACAACAATTGAACTTCAACTTGGTCTGTGGGAGTATCTACCTACTTAAGTGTAACGACGTTAACAAGCTCTGTATCGTATCATCACAACTCACTGTTATCATAAGATGGATAATCTCAAGTCAATCTAAACTTCCACCGCTTATGTTTATTTCTTTAGCTTTCAAAACATCTTTGACATGGTACCATAAATATATTCTAATACCTTGGTTAGTAATATATTCACGTCCTTTAATACCTTTCGGAGTAAACAGAACCTAGGAGACGTGGCAATATCTACTAGCTCTCTTTTAGTAGGAATATTAGAGTTGTGATGTTATATGGAACATTAGTGAAAGGTTGCCAACCTATCAACCAATAGATGGCATATTGTACTAGTCCCTTAGTCGCCTCCTACAACATCTAAACCAAGAAGAACGACAGCTATTTAGCATTCTGTTTAAGTAACCGCCCCGTTAGCACGGGACCTTGTTTGATAAGTAAAAGTCAGTTAAAATCCAAAATTAATTAAATACCTAGTGTAATCAAATAAAATCAATAAGAACTCTTTGTTTGAGTTAATATTCGCGGGTTAGCAGATGACACGAAAGATATGGAACCAAAATTAACCTCAAAGTAGGGCATCGTAAAATCGTGTCTATTTTCAAAGATCGTAGAAGTAGATTCTCTCATTCCTATCCACAAATAAAATCACACTCGGGAGCTTTATTTGACTTCCGCGCTAAATCGCTACATCATTTGTGTATATATACATTTATATAGTAGTTTTAATAACAGATATACAAATTACGCGAGTTTCTAGGCAAATATCACAGAGCTCCCTTGTCTCGATCCTAAAAAAACACTTTCGCTTCATTAAAATCAATACCTCATACACATATACACATATGGGTACATTTGGCAGTTATAAGTACTTTTTTATATCTAGTATATAAATAACGGAAAGTTAAACTCGGAACACTGCAGACGTGCCTAAATTGGAACAATTAGCTTGAATTAACATTTATCGCTTGTTGTTTTCAGTTCCAAACAATGTACGTTATATTAACGAATTAGTTGAACTAGTTATGTAACTAGCCAAACTAGAATAGTTTACCACAAAAACGTACTACCATTAAGTGCATTGTGGTTGTAAGTAATGACTTTTTCGTTTAAATTTTTATTTGTATTTAAATAAAGGTAAATTAATCGTCAAATAATTTTAACTCATGTAAATAAATTTCAATAATGTGCAAAGATATCTTTCGATGCGTATAGTACGTTATGGTTGTATAGTAGTTCACAATACAATAAGATATTCTACAAATGAGAAAACAAGATTTTCAGTCAAAAAATTACTTGTTCGTCTTTTTATTCCAAAAACCAAGTAAGGTTGCGATGATTAACACCTATTGAGTATCTTAATTTTATTACGATGTAAAATACAAACTGTGAAAATAACATAAAGACTATTGAAAATGTGAGTATATAATATATTGTCACATAAATTTACTGATTCATGACCATTTATTTAATAACCTATATGTGTAATACTTTAATTGTACACTTTAAATATTTTATTATAATAATTACTCGTACTTATATTTATTTACTCGCACAAATCTAATTCACAGAGCAGGCACAGGTATGCGGAGAGATCGAAGTTTTTATTTTGGATTATCATCGAGCGAGATAAATCAGCATCATAACAACGGGCCAGATAGAATATAAAAATGGTTGGTCAACACAATCCGATAATTGGGTGGTCCACCCTACGAAACCTGTTTCGATGAGGAGTTTTATAAATTGAAACATCCGATTAAAGTGCTGCCGGCTCAATGCTCACGTTACATCTTGATATATTAAAATTAGTTAGGCAATCCATTCGGAGTTGCCGCGTTCGATGTGTTTATAATAAATATTTATTATTATAAAATTCTTATGCGTTTACTACTCAAATAAATTGGTGCGTGGAAGATTATAAAGGTTGTATTCCACGGCCACATTTCCAAATTGCATTCACCCCATTTCAATAGTAAAACGCAATCGCGAATTGCGGTAAATGCCCATCGCTTACAGCATTGAACGCGGCTCGATGCAAAGCTCAGATTAGATAGTATTCATTCCTTTATAAATCTGCATTGAATAGTTCAAAAGGTCCCGGACAAGACGTATGTGTTAATGATGCATTTCAATAGATAAAAGGCATTACAGGTAAAGACTGTGTCGTCAATAAAACAACAATAGGAACGTCTCGATAGCAATCTGAGTCTACGCCGCACTCAAGCCCATTATTATTCGTTTTGACAAGATCACTGCTAATGGCTTCTTGACATGTCTGTCCTTTGTGTTATACATCGAGATACGAGCACATACTTCGTTATACTCGAATCATAGGTACGATAAACAACGTATTTTAACAATAACTTAAAACATAACAACTTTGTTATCAGAAATATTCTAACGTTCATACAAAATGTTTTTTTTTTGGGATTCCAAACCGAGTTTTGATGGTAACACGGAACAGTAAACTGTGTCACAAGGACTAACCGTTTCCGTTGTCATCGAGCCACAAAGCCCGAGCCTATTTCAATTACAAAACCTGCTAGAATAACGCACTGTCACAAAATGATATTACATTGTATGCATGCAGCCGGTGGTTACGTACAACTGTGTAATAATAGTGTTACGATTCAATTTATTCAAACTTCAATTATTCGTCCCTACGCCCACAACATGGCTATTCGAAAAATAAACTAGGAAATTTTCTCCTCTATGAATATATAATATAGACGGAGTATTGTTCAGGCTTCATATGAATGATTGAAGCGATATTTTTTCGATACGATATTGATAAACGAGTCGTTCAAAATATTGTTTTGGCTTCAAGTTTAGTACACAATAACTTTGAGTTGAATTATTTGTAATTATTTTTGTAAGCAAACATTCAAGTACTTTAATCCCTTTAGGAGTAAACAGAAACTTAGAGACATTATAACATCTCCTTGGTCACTTGTCAGCATGAATATTCTCGTTTTGATGTCATACGGACCATTTGTGACAGGTATAGCCCGTCGCGAAATAAATTCAATTGACCCTTAGTCCCTTAGTCGCCTTCTATGACATCGCGGGAAAAACGAAAGGGAGTTAGCATTCTTTTTACGTCCCGGACTAGAAATACTGATGTATGTGACACATCATATCAAAATATATCATTGAATGCTCAGTTGACAGTCACTAGACCTCTGACTACCCCGAAAGGGATTACAGTCATGATTTTTTAGTGAAACTGCACGTGCATATGGCGAATATTAGCTCTGCGCCCGCACATGTGTTTTGTATAGAATTTCACATACAAAGACAAGGGGCGTGAATATCCAACTATGTTCAATGAAAGCGAACGTTATTTTGAACTTATGATGCCCAAAGAAGGGTGTTATAAGTATTAGTGAATGGGTTTTTGGGTTAGTATTTTATGCTTTTATATTAGACCGGACTTAGACCAAAGAACTAATTGAGGTAAATGTTCTTTAAAGCGAATGTTGTAAATGTTACAACATTCGGTTTTTAGATCGATATGTAAGTTCATCTATATTAAAAAACTACGTATTGAAAAAATGCACTGTTAACGTTGCTAAGTAGACATTTACAAGTTATAATCCATCACAATCCCATGATTAAAATCAAAGCCCATGATATCTGTCAACTCAGTAGTTTTACTACTTTAGTATGACGTTCGAAATATTGAAATAAAACCATAACCAAATGAGGCTCAATCCTTAGACACAAAAAGAGCAGCCATGAGATCATAATCAACGAGACGCGATGTGCGGGTGCGGTGTGTTGACAACCAGTGTCCTGTCCCTTTTGTTTGTCTCGACGGGGCAATAATAAACCACCGAGACTTGAACCCGGGTATGCACACTCGCACACGTGCATCCGCTCCATGCGAAGTTATTTTTAATGAACACTGAGAAACGGAGCAACTGTTCACAAATGACGTTAGAAGTAACTATAACTGACGAGTGTGTATGAGGAGGCGTATGTGAATGAGGCGAAAGTGGTTTGTCAGGATCAGGAAATGGGGATATGATATCTGTCTACCTACAAAAGGGAGACGGGCGTGATGTATATGCATGTTCAAAAATCTCTTGACCGATAATACGTACAAATTGTCGCGGTGACCTATTTCATATAAAATACCTAGACTGACAGTTAAGTCAATATTTTATTAGTTATAATGGCACTGTCCGGTATCTGCACGAACGATCGGATTTAATATTTGATAGCTGGATTTCCGAGCCTTCAAACAATCTAAATAAGCTAATCGAGTTCTTTTAATACTAACATTTTCACTCTATTTCAAACACGCACGATGTATAACTTTCGAGTGTACCTTTGTACATTCGCCTCAAGTGTGAATGAATGTAATATTTGTATTTCAGTACCCAAATAAATACTACAAGAAAGGAAGATCTTCATACTGTCATGATACCGTCACTTACATTCCGACATTCAAATCTAACTGGTTGAATTTCTAAAGGTGTGAATGGTACCGAAACCTGTGTAACGTCTATGCAATCAAAGCGTAATTGAAAAAGTGGATGTCATCTGAATGTAAGCGAGCGTCCGAGTCACAAGATAATAGAGAATCATCATCATTTATGACTTTATAGCTCGAAGATAAACATTTTGTATTCACACCCCCGAAAGACGCGTCTTCCCGTCTTAATTATGTTATCAAACGGTCCATATCCTTCTCGCTCCTTCCAATGACAGTATTCTATCTGCATCCCCTTCGATCGCCGAGATGAAGGCATCACATGCTGCATCGTCGGTTGAGGCCATTAAACACGTTTCTATGCACAGCCGCGTACATATACGTTCCCAAACCGAGTGCGTTACTCTAAAAAAATGACTACTCTTGAATCGGCTCGACTTTTATTCGGAGAGGCTTATAGGCCTGATCACTGCGTGGGAGCTTAATGCAATGAATGACGAAGCAAATGCACTAGACACTATTTGAACAACACGGCCCATTAGGACTAGATGGCTGTTTAATCCATCACCGGGATAAAGGTGGACGATTCAATCTTTAACATACATTTGATGTTCCGAGTCTCAGATGGGGTATATAGATCTTCGATGTATAAAATATCATAATTAAGATTATTTCTCAGTAATAAGGAATAACTTGACAGTTTTGGTTTAGTGAAAATAAACCAGACAATATTGACAACCATTAATTGAACATTAATTAGTTATTAAAAATTATGCATTATGGCAAATAATTTAAAATTACTTCTACATCTTTCCGCCTATCTCACGTTATTCCGACAATTGATTCCGAAGTATCATGGGAGAAAAATACATCAATCTGTAATAAAAAAAATGTACTTGTAGTTCTCGAACATAACTTTTATTATGGAACTAACTTCCACGGTAATATTGAAGCCGCCTCTCGACTAAGAGTACAGGTTATCTATTTTCTTTTCTCACACAAATAAAGTGTAATTTAAAAGCGCTGTGATTACGCCGAGGATAACTTTAGACGATATTGTTGCTGAAGAGATAGTCGAAGCCCGAGGAAACGCGACCGAGAGTCACGAAGCGCATTGTTAGAAGCAAAGTAATTTCATTAGCTGCCTTGAGATACTAACTACTTGTAACGACGCCAACCCAACTACTTCGCAAACCAGGTTTTGCAAATTCCCAGGAAAACAAAGTACAGTCAAACAGTTTTAGGTTTTAAAAACAAAAGAGGGGTTAACTATTCCGCTAGATCTGTTAATAGCAATAAGAATTAGATAAGAGAAGAATAGTGTTCAATGTTCTTTTTTATAGGTTGTATCTAGAGAATGGACGTCAAAATAGATAACAACTAGAGATAGAGTTTGTGGTAACAAGCTTGCAAACATTTTCATTACGAATAATCTAAGATGCGGAGACGTGCTGTGCTAGGGGTCAATGTTCCGTTACAGTACTAAACGCAATCAAATATATAATGTTATTATCAAGAGGAACTTGCCTGTTAAAAAACCCGTCCTTTAAAGCTCACAGTATAGGAAAGGTAAATATTTTCTCACAGTTTCCTTCATAGCGAAGGGCTTATTATGAGAAGGGCAAACCGCAGTTGTTAGGAATGTAGAGCAGATTATCTTAAAACATCTACGACACTTATAAAAATAAATGTAATTCAGTTCCGACAACTCATAATGATCTGAGAGCCCACATGTTACCCGTGTATGAGTCATTTAGCCTGAACTAGTTTGTGAAAACACAAAATGTTGGGAACAAACATATCACAGTGTGTTTATCAAAATGTGAAGATTTCTCAAACAAAAGTTCTTTTTCCTAAAACATCACATTAGTTCATACATAACTTAACCTCAAGATAACTGTAAATGAAATAAAAATGTTCAAAGTCTATTTACATTAAACGCAGTCGCATTAGAATAAAATGCCACGATGATGAGATGTGACGAATTTTTTGTGGTAACGCGAACACCTGCCTCCATCCACAAAACTAACACGACGATATTGTTGATGATTTCGACACGACTTAGCAATTGGAACCGTTAATACTAACACGAAAGTTTGCGAACATTCTGTCATAAAGATACCACAAATTCGAAGCACATAACGTAATATTAAGAGCAATCATAACTAATACTGGAATAGCCCCCTTTATGATCAAAAGTTCCTAAGCGATTTTTCACACAAAGTTCGCTTTGATGAATGAGCTCTAGCCTATAATTTGGAAATATTTAAATGAAACATGAATCACTTGTTTGGACTGTAGATAAATATTACTCTCATACAAATTTCAACTCCATTTATCACATATTTCCAGGAAAATAAAATAAAACCTACTCCTATTGAATTGACATCAGAGGTAAATACTTCAAAAGGGGAAAATACATTAACAAATCAAATATCAAGCGAGAATAAAAAGTTAAACTTCACGGAGTTGAAATATGTACACAAACATAGCTGATAACAAGTCTAATGTAAATATAATAAACTAAAAACACATTAAAACACAACTTTCCCACAGAACGTAGGAAAATAATAACGGAAACAATTAAACTGACTTTCAACTGTTGCATTAGCCAGCGCTTACTATTTTTATCCCCCTACTGCACAGTAAGAACGTTTAATATCTATTAACATACTTAGCCATAACCACATGACATGAACAAAAACAAGAAAGATAATGGCCTCGCACATAAACGTAATCTTACTTGGGAAGCCGACGAGTTTATGGTCCAATATCAAACCTGCTGTTTATTTTCTTCACACCGGGAAAGAATTTTGTCATTATAGAATTAATGCTTAATCAAGCGAAAGAGGTAAAACAAACATGGCCTTATAAGATAAGCTTATTATGAGTATTTTAGGCATAATGGGCACTTCTCCAAAATGATTTTGATTGCTTTATTCGGTATATCCAACCGTCCATGGTTAATTTATTCATTAAGAGATAACAATATCTTAAATGATAATTTATTTCAAAACTATAACGGTTTTATAAGAATCGGTAAACTTAGTCACTGTACTGTAAGTCACCCTTAATTAAATTTTGTAATAGTATTATCGTAGCAAGATTGATGACCAGACTGACAAATATATTGTAGCCCTTAGCGTTATTTCCCCTGGGGTATCTTAGCTTGATGATGATTGTGAATCAGCTCTGAGGTCTGCAATAATTCTTAATATACACCAATGCCCTCCCTATCTTTTAGGGGTGGAATTGAGGGGTCAAGCACAGTTATGTCAAGTCAACTATATTTCTACACGATAATGGCACACAAAATACTCGTACATCAATCATTGGCTCTCAAAGCAAGTAATAGATTACATTCCGTGATCAGCCGTGTAACAATTATCACAAATTATATTTAAATTAAATTCAGAACAAAATTGCGCTTTTTTCTCTTCATACCCGTTTTGATTTATGAACATACCATCCAGAGAGCTGTCAGGAAAAGAACGCGTAGCTTAATGGCTTTAATTTGATAACCGACATTATGGTCCAAACTTTTTAATCGTCATATTTTGCAACAATACCTTTCTCGCGTGTGTTACAGGGTATAATTAGAGAGTCAAGATTCATAGCGTAATTCTCTTCAAATCACGGGTCTTACTAACCTGTAGCCTTTGTGATCCCACTGACCCAAGGCCGGTAACGGTACTCGCTTCTAATATGTGTTACAGGTAGGTTCATAAAGCTCCGACAGAGCCGGTGACTCCTCATACTTAATTACGGCTTGTTAAGCTTACGTACGTCACAACGAATGGACTGGAATAAGCATTGAAAATAACAGCACTATTCGATTTATGATGAAAATTCCAACGCTACATTCATCATAGTAAAGTAAAGAGAACATTTATTTTATTTAACAAGCTACGCGTTCTTCGGAAAATTATGTGGCTGGGCTCATAAAGTATCCTAGTAATCCTTATAGTACCGAAATATCAATCAAAGGATTAGGGATTAACTTAATTTGTTTGTTGAAACCTTCAAAACTGTTATAACCTATTATACGCTAAGCTAGTAGGGACGATATGAACTTTATAAACAAGTTAACAACTGCCTTTCTTTATCAAATGTTAAGAGTGGACTACGATAGAAAGAATATTTTTTAGAGTACGCAACTTAACAACTATTTATTTAAATTTCACCTGCACAACTTTGTGATGCAATAAAATGAATGATTGATAGCAGACACAGATATTAATATGAAAGCGACTATCAATTTTGAATAGGTCATCTTCAATCACACGATCATCATTTTTCAAACGCAATTCATAATAAATAGATGTAATTGTATGAAGAATATTTACATATAAATATGTGATAGCCAGTCGAGAACCGCTACAAGGTAACGTTGAAACCTTATCATAACATATTCATCACGACCATCAACACTTTGAGGGTAATCTTTGATTTAAATTATCACTGTCGTCATTTAAAAAGCTACTAATTGCGTCCTATGAACCTACGTTAGGCCTGTGGGTAATAATGTCACAACATGTTAGAAAATCATACACACGACCATAATGGCATGAGTGGTGGTAAGAGAGTTACGAGCAACCGTCGAGTAAGTTAATTACGACCACGTCGAGCCTACTGTGCAATAGATAGAACAGAATATCGTCATTATGTTCGTAATAACGAAGATAACCAACACACTATACCTTTCGTAAATCACAGAATTCGCAATATTGTCCCAAAACTAATGTGTATCAAAGGCTTCCCAAATGCTTTGTTAAACTAGAGTGAACAATAAGCGTACAACGATGCAAAGCATTATCCGAAATACCTCCGAGTTAGTAAATGTATACGCTACAACGAGAAATGTCTCTGGAGGGATGTTCAAAGGCTAGACAGTAATCCAAAAAGAATTTCTAATAAGAACAAACCTCTTACTTGAATTTATTTTCAACATAAGTTTGAAAGTGAAAAGAAAGTGACAAGTTTACAGCGACTATATACTAGATAAAAGTTATAATAACTATAGCACCACAGCAGAACCGTCTCAATAGTGCAAAGAGCGAAGGATCGGTACAACATTAATAAAAGGTAATCAAATGGAAACAGATAAGGCAATTTCCGAGATGCAGCGTCGAATGCGGCTGTACAAGCCAACACGACTGGCCGGGGTCATGTGAGCGGGTAGAGTTCGCGCACGCAGCCTCTATCTCCATAAGTAATGTATCCGTGGCCAAACAGTACTTGTATGAAGTATGCAGCGCGTACCAAGATGGTATCTCACACACGAATTAAATTTATTGATAGACAGACAGACACTCAACGATTGACGTGTGAACAAATTGCCGCATATGAAGTTACGATGACGATTGAGACCGTCCTTATCGCGCGTTATTCTTTTATTGAATAAAGCTTCCTGACGCTTTAGTTGAATTTAATATTCAAAGCGGGAACAAGATGATCAATCAATCAAACGCTCTTAAATAATTAAATATATGAGAGAGATTTATTACACTGCCAATTTGATGGTGAACGTGAAAGAGGCGTGTAAAAGCCTCACTCGTTTAAAGAAGACGAGCAAATGACCGCAATCAAATCACAATCATAGTGAAAGCCCTGTAAACGTACTGCAAGGCTCGCCCACCCGACTGCTGTTTACAATGCATTAGCTCTAATTATAGACATAGCGCGAGAAACGCTTGCTCTCAAAAACAATGCCCGAGTTCCCAAAGGCTTGTTAAAGAAATTGTATTAACCGTAAGTTCCACACTTAAACGGTCACCGGCCACAGTTTGACCAAGTGGCCATTAGAGAACGAGAATATGTCAAAAAAGCACACATGGGAAGTAAAACTGTACAGCAAAATATAAGGTCAACAAAGATAAAACTATAGTAAAAATTTGATAAAAAATATGCATGATAAAGTTAGGATAGGTTAACTAATTCCTATGTGATAAGACCAAGTTTTCGAAGAACTGTACAAAAAGCTTTAGAACACAAAATGATACTACCGAGCATATTTCCAGGAAGTCGTTAACCCATGAACCCTGCGCTTGACAAAGTTTTTTGACTAAACATATGTGATAATTTATACATTGTACATACAGGATTACTTAGTTCTATTAATGTCTGGGCCGTGACAATCGCAACTAAATAGTGCCATTAGACGGCGACGTACAAAAGGTTGACGAGAGCTCCTAATTAGAGGCAATAAGAGGTATAATGCGACAAAGTCTGGCAAGATTCGCTTTCGATTTTAGTATTGAACTTTTTTTCACAAGGCCTAATTACAATCAAGTGTGTACAATTTCACGAGTGGAAACGACGATGAAACAACGGACAAGATAAGATCTTAGTAATCACTTTGAAGAATACTGTGAATGATGTCACAATAAAAACATAATTGCCGGTGATATTTAGGTTCTTAGCATACAGTGCTTCAGGCACTTATGTTGATCGAAACTTAATTTTTTTTATGTAGTTAAGTTATTTATTAGTAAATGTTATTTTACTTTATTAATATATATTTACCTATTTATATGAAAAACACATGGCTTGCTTCATATTGATTAGAATGAAAGCTGAATGCAACTAAACCGGAATACATTAAGTGGGTTCGTTAATAAAAATAGGGTGCGAACATAATACAAATAGTTCATTAAAAATGGAAATTTCGATAGCTAAATTGACCGTGTATTAAATGCGGTTGGGTCAAAAGCTTTCGAGCTTTTTCTGTGCTTATTATAAAAGCACAAAACTCCACGGCTCATACAGATGAAACTTTTGTTCCGTCTCGATAAGATTAAATGAATTCGAGGCTACGTAAACTCAACATAATTAAAATAAACGTTCAATTTCCTGTCGCTCAATTGCTTTGAGGGAGTTCTAAATCAAATGTAAGGAAGGGATTTGGACAAATAATGCATTTCTAACTTTCAAATGAATATTTTCGCTGAATGCGTATCTCATGCGGGTTAAGAAAATATTAAGTGCTAAATAGCTTCTATTATGGAGACTGAACATTCCACTCATGCGTTTGAACTTTGAGAAATTCCTCACGTGCTCTAATAATAGTAAAGCTACTACGCTACTATTTTCACAACTTAAATATATGTTGCCTATAAACAGTATACGCATAAACTAAATTCTCACTTCCTTAATCCATCTGTTTGTGTTCCGTATGGTAAGCATTTCAATATAGGTTATTAACAGAAATATATACAATCACGTCCCTTAATCAGGTAAGCATAACCTCGGAGATACTGCCTTGTTTACTTTGTATTTAGAAGCGGGGTATAGACTGCATTAAAATGCAACATTTACGAAATCTTAAATCTTCCCCCGAAATATTCCATAGGACTAGTCTAGTTGGGAAAAGAGGTAATCAGTTTACGTATTTGACATCCCAGATACTTATATTTAAAATATCCCTATATTGGAACCACCTAACAGTTGCCGCATAATAACAAATATGTTGGGGCAGTTTTATTAGAGCATTGTCGTCGGCTCGCTCGAGTCAGATAGGAAGTGTCCATTAGAGAATGTACCGACTGAATGAGGGGAATTGACCAACCAGTGAGCCGATTGTTATGCGTAACACACATTATACGAGATGTGCGACCGACTCTCATTGTCATTGATTGAACATACGCAGTGCAAACCGACTGTAACGGACGAACAAAACTTCCATTGTAGGTCGCACGGGAATAATACAAAACACGTAAATGAAAGAGGTTTATGTATGAGAATAACAAAATCATTATGACAGTTTTTGAGAACTTTTTACCCATACTTGTAAAGATATTAATGTTTTGATCAATAATTTAAATTTATTAAGTATATAACGTAATACTAATAATACAGTACATGGTTCTAGTTATTAAAAAGTAGTAGGTATAGACCACAACGATCCGAAAGAGTTCAAAATTTAAAAACTTAAATTTAACCTTGTTAAAACCTCGTGGTGTTTCTGAAATTATGTCAAGTGTCATGACAAAAAAATAAGGTATGTTTGTTGCTTAGTACAGGGCAATTAACTTGCCGCAGAACGACTAATTAATTCGAATTATTATTTTTACACAAACATCTGATTGACTGAACGTCTTTCCCTCGTTGGTGCGTAAACGGAATTAGACTTTGCTATCGTTATTTAAATACTAGGTTTAAATACTAGGTTATATAAAGTATATAACTTAAACGCCTCAAAATACCAATGGACAATATATTAATACAATTTCTAATTATAAAAGTGTCCAAAGTAAAACAATTAGTCTAAGTAAATAAAAAAATATTATGTTTTTAACTTTTAACTCTGAAATGCCATTTTTTTACAATCTTCCCTACTTCACACCAGTTTCATCAAGAAATTTATATGGAAGTAAAAGTTTTGAGACGTTTTATAGTTACACTTAACGCCTTGAAGACCTGACACCTAGTTGAAAGTGACAAACTTAATTTAGGTCGCAAAGTGACACTATGCTTCCTAAACTTATATGCATAAAACTTTATGTCTGTGAAGTGTGAATTTTATTAGACAAGACGGGCGTGAAATAGAATTATATTATAATAACACTCAAGAAGATATTTTATTACATTGTCTAAATCATAAGTTATGTCTCTTGACACATCGATTTTCAACTCATCCCGGAAATGTCAATTTCAATTCAATAGAAGCATTGAATCTCACTCTATCAGTTATGAACATATTTACAAGTCATATAAGGCATTGTTTAACTCAAATATAATAGTAGTTTCAAAGTACGACCTAACAGACTAACAAGGTGATAGTATGATAAGCTACTGCCTATAAATTATATACAATCATGCTCGAGTATTCGCTAATGCTTTTTAAAACGTTATTTTTAAGCTTGTCTGATTATAAATAAATTAATCGTGGGAAGCAAGAGATCTACTTTTTGATAATCAATCTTGATATCTTTATTAATAGAAATCTTTCTACAGCTAACAAGCTAAAGAAGTTAAATTATTTCATAATATTTGACAATATTTTGGAACTGTTGTTATAGCAACGCATAAATAAATTTCTTATTTATTATTTTATATAAAAAAAAAACTTTAAATTACGACTTTCATTCGATTACACAATAAAAGTAATAGCTTAGAACGAACAATCGAATTGTTATTTTGTCAATATAACTAGGAAGACTTGAATGGGACTCAATCAATTGCTATAATCACGGTACAATATCCCTCAATACGTTCAAATGCATTGTGCTGTCACCTGTACCATTATTCAATGCAAGTGTAGTGAACCATGAGACGTGTCTACGCACACCTGTCCAGTCGATAATGAACTCCCTTATTTATAGTTCGATTCCGGCATATGGTTACCCTAATCGTTATGGACGATAGCCATTTGAAAACGATATGGTTTTGTTAGTTTCATATAACACCATGCTGTTTGTAATGAAATAATTATTGCCTTTTATCAAAATTTCAAACTAGTACCTATAACCGCCGAGTAAGTATGAGTGTCAATGAAGCGAAAGCGGTCTGTCAGGATCGGGACAAATAGGATCCGTGATCTCTGCCTACCCCTCTACAGGGAATCAGGCGTGATGTGTATGTATGTATGTTCAAATTAGTACCATCTTCCAGTAACTAAGTACTATGAAGTAATTGAGTGTAGCTGAGTTGGTGGTACAAAGGATTCGATGACATAAGGTCCTTAATTAAATTGTTAGCTGACCACCACATTTCATGTTGGGTATTGCATATCTGGTGAAACATGGTCTTTAAAAGGTTATCCATACGAAGGTATACGGTGAATGGTTGAGAAGCATATGAATGTAACATGCTAATAAATCAATTCAGAAAACCGTTCATTCTATAAGCTCATAACGGGCAAAGCGCTAACAAACTTCACGCCAATTTTTTTTCCTTAACTGAAAGAGTCAATGAATTTATCCAAATATCTATTTGAATTTTCCTAACAACATCATTTTTACATTACCAACACTAAATAAATTCCTTTACCTTTTTATTCAATAAAACTTCGTATATTCACGCTTCATACAAGACACGCAGGGCATTAACTAATACGAGCAGGTAAGTAACAGAATGATACGAGCTTTCCGTCCCAAAAAGATCTAAGAGTAATCAGTAATGATAATGATTACATGCGAGGGAGGTCGAGGATGCGCCGGCGCAGGCCACCCACCGCGGGCGCACCCAGACGCACAAGCTAGTGTAATTAAACAACGGACTGCTCTCGATTTATTTAGATAACGTTTGATAACTTACTAACTTTCCCTGTCACGACAGATGTTTGTAGTTTTCAAATTAAAACTAGGTATTGAAAGGCAGATGTACTTTGGCTTTAAATATTGAAGGTATAAAAGGCAGATGCACCGTGAATTGTGTGGATCATATCACATTACCTGCATATACTACTTTTTTTCTCTTCACAATCGTTGTTTTAATTAACGTAGTACTTAACAGATATAAGCCGTAATTAAGAATAAAAATATCGAATATTTAACTATATAAAAATGTCTTAAAGATAAGTCTATATAAAAAAAATAATACAAACAGCCATACAAAGGCACAGTCTCATCAAACATCAAACTATTCATACTTCATGCCAATCTTTTATGCTGGGTGCTAATAACATTTTCAAGTCGAGGCACGTGTATGACGTATGTCAATCATTTACAGATTCGGCACGGAACCTGGAGGAAATCGTCCTGACAGCCTCACAACTAATGGGAATTCCAGAATACCTCACGCATTAAAAGACGAAGATGATAACAATGTATGAGTATGAGTACTTCATCCACCTAAGGACGAGAAGTAAGGTAACACGTGTTTTAAATATATAGATCGGAGATAACATTCCTCGATTAAGTCGTGCCGTTGAAAGTATGAGAAGAAAAATATGGGACGCTTTTTTTAAAACAGATATTTCTACCTTTTTTACATTCAAACATATGACGAAATATAACAAAACATATTTCGTATGAAAGCGTTTAGAGGCCCAAGTTTACATTACACGGCGTAAAGCTAGAATCAGAAATTCAAACAAGCTTCTTGGAAAAAACGCGAGCGTTAAAACATAGACAAATGAAGGTGGGAAACAATTAGTAGGCGTCGTGACGGGAGCAACATTTCCAAGGGCCAGAAATCGTGAGGCAAGGATACCTTCGTGAACTATTACTGCTTCTCAAGCAAAAGATTGGAAGGACCTGTCTCACACTAATGTTGCGGTCGACGGCACAATTCGACCCGCTCTCAGGTGTATGGCATACCTTTACGCAGATAGTTTTGGTATATCATCCTATGTTTTTAAATGTTTACTTAACCTATTAGACAGTGACGATATGAAACATTTAAGAGATATTATTATTTGAATATTCAAGTTCTTCAATTGTTGTGTATGGTTTTTTGGCGCCAAACAATTTTATTCGATGCTTTTTTGTATTAATTCTAAAACTATGACTAAGTTCTGCTAAGCGTAACGTGAAATATAAAGGTATATTTATAATTTCCTTCATTTTTAATACTCTATATTAATTAAAAAATGTGCGGAACAACATTATATAATATTTTAGACTATGTTAATAATCAATGAAATGATCGTAACTAAATTCTCGCACTTTTAACTATAATTATTAAAATACCCGAAATTTAATTTATTTTAGGCTAAATAAATATATCTATTTACTTAATTGAACCTACTATACGTCAAAAGTGAAGAACAATTTAGAAATTCCGTGCATCCCTATTCACACACTTAATGACCCTATTCTTATAAAGTTGTAAAGCCATGATTGGGCATATGAAATAAAAGAACAATCCCAGATAGAATACAATAAAGAATGAGTTGATACGTTCCTCGTAGGGTTGAAAATAGTAAAAAGGTCACGGCAGGTAGTATCTAGTGGAGGCCGGAGGGCACTCAAAAGATACGATGAAGTAATTTAAGCAGGACACTGCATCGTGGAGTGGCTTTCGAGTTAAACAAGTTTTGTGTAAGCTTAGACACTTATCTCTACGTGCTTGAATACGAAACTAGTAAGAATGAATAATTGAATGTCGACAACAGAATAAAGTGTGATTCACTACAACGGCATTATTAGCCAATTTAAATCTTTCTTTTGTTTATATGGAAACTAGAAATAATAATAATTAATAAATATTTATATTTAGATTTTACGGTTATTATCCATCGCATCAATTATTTATTTTGTTGTACTACTTGCCATCCTAGTGTAAATACTATACTATGCCAATTTTATAGCAAGTTATAAAAGTTAAAACTTTTGTATAACTTACGATCAAACAAGATACTTTGATATTAATAATCTATATAACTTCTTTAAATTTTGAAGTACCATAGATGTTTAACAAAAAGATGCAAGGAGCATAAATACTTTTACATACGTAGATATAAAATTTCTATAATCCGAAAAAATATTTTAAATAATTTAATATAATACGATTTAATTGTCTAGAAAATAATAGAGACACGTCTCGAAGCCATTCGGTTTCGTTTCTATCATTATTACTAACGTATCGCTGCGCTCACCCTAAATAGAGACGTTGGGATAATAAGTGGATATGGACGACTTAACACAAAAAACGTATACGCCTAATGCTATAAAATACCACCTGTAGTAGGGTTGCTTAAGATAAATAAAAACCGTGAGACTCACCTCCGTTTCCTGCATTTGTGATGGTCACCCAGAAGTCGATGGTTTTCTCCGGTCCCAACTCCTCATAGTCCCACTTCTTTTTAACTTTCACTACACCACTAGGTTCAATAGACACCCACGGATTGTCGTCTCTTATTTTGAAAGTTTCACGGTCAGTTTCCTTCTCGAGAGTGAAGACAGAGCGGCCTTCCACTTCACCGTCAGCTTCAGTAAAGTCAATCTTTTTCGTTGGTCGAACGGCACGAGTCACTCTACGTTTCTCTCGGTGCAGAGTTGGAAACTCTTGCTTTTCTTGAACAACAAACTCAAGGTGTACCTTAACAGGTTCACTCTGAAGCGGTGGGGAACCCGTGTCGTGAGCAACTACCTGCAGTTCTGCTGTACGACCAGTCGGCTCCCCAACCAGCATCAACTCTCCTGATTGCGGAACAATAACAGCGAGATTGCTAGGCGAAGCTAAAGAATAGTAAACTCGATCTCCATCCCCGTCGAAAGCTTGCACTTTGCCAATGTTAGCAAATCGTGGCCAGTAAGCTGTTTCATTGTTTCTGTTCCCTACAGGAGTGCTGTTCACAGGGAAATAGTAGTAATCCTTTTCGAAAGAGGGCGCATGATCGTTCTCATTAACAACCTCTATGCGGACGGGAAGCTGGGCCTTAGTGGCACCATGAATATCCGTCGCTCGAATCATTAAGTCATAATAACTTTTTTCTTCTGCGTCCAAGGTACGCGTGGCCACAATTTCCACGTCTCCGTCAGTTATAACTGAATTGACTTCCGGAACAGTGCCTCCGCCACGATGACGTAACGCAAACGTAGAGTTTTCGTTTCCTTTTATGATTTTATAAGCAATAGGCCCGACATCCAGGATTGCTGTGGCTCGTATAGGAGGCAGATCTACGGCTGTGTCTGGAGCTGCATTTTCCGGTACCTCTCCCCGAAGAGAGTCCACGTTTGCAAAATGCAGCATTCGTCTGCGATCTATCACTAGTAAACTCAGCGTATGTGCCGCACTGCTGAAGGGCGTCTGCTCCAACACAGCGAGGTTTAGGGGCCGTCCTAGTAAAGGTTCTAGATCAGCAGTGGTCATCATCAGCCCATCCTGCAGTATGGTGAAGTATGGTGAAAATTCTTGGTCGAGTAATGTGTATCTGGAATGGTTCCCACCGAACTGCTGGACCACATGACCGGGGCGCACGTCGTGGGGCAGCAGAGTTAACGCACTCGTGTCTAAAGCCGATAGCAGACAGAGCAGCGCAACATATGCCACCTTCGCAGTCGCCATCGTTGTTCTAGGCTATACTAGCCTAACATTTCCGTCTGAAAATATAAAGATTAGTTTTTATCTCAAATTTGATGTCACAGAAAACGAATAGACTAATAATGTACGATAGACTACACCTTCAGAAAAACTATAACACGGTACCTACGAGTAAAATATTGAGAGCTTCCTAAATCTTTCAATGCTTAATTTCAATATTTATTTTTATAATGCATCGAATAAAGTATTTTCTTTCTTTCTAAAGAGGTATAATAAGTATATTTACTAGTTAGATTTTAATATTTCCATGTAATTATTTAATATCCCTTATATATCCCTATCAAATAGTACCTACATCAATACAATTGTAACAATCAAAGGAAAAAATTGATGATTCGCTAGCTTAGTGAAAATGTTAGGGCAGGTCAATCATTAGAGATGGCCTGCGGCTATGTAGTAATGGAAACATTTATACGATTAGAACTATTTTGGAATTCATGAGCAAATTTAAATGCAGCATTCTCATTTAAAAGCTTAGTACCCTCCTGGTCCTATATATTCAAGGAAGAATGAAAAACACCGAATGAAAACCCCATATACACCCTATGTTTTATGTATGTTCGTACCGAATAACGGCCATAGGGTTCATCGACAATACAAGTACACTAATGTACCTATCTAAATTCAGTATAGTAGCTTTTTTTAAGTGTAAGAAATTCATAATATTTGGGACGATGAATCGATCATTACAACTGAAGTTAATAGATAAAATAAATACTTTTTGCTATGTGAAATCTATTCATGGTTTTCGTAAACGAACATGTGAACAAAACAT
Source organism: Leucoptera coffeella (assembly GCA_030578115.1). Taxonomy (NCBI): domain Eukaryota; kingdom Metazoa; phylum Arthropoda; class Insecta; order Lepidoptera; family Lyonetiidae; genus Leucoptera; species Leucoptera coffeella. The sequence goes on along the minus strand of JAMBLF010000551.1, from coordinate 111,887 downwards.
TCGATTGTAAGTAAATCGTAATAAGCATTGATTGGTTAAGAAAAGCTTGCTAAACTACGCGCTCCCCATACAGTCACAATTCCATTTATTGCAGTGCTTTTGAAAAGATGCATCGGGCAACAGGAATGCCGTTCGCTGAGCATTAGGGCGGATGGCGACACACACATCGAAAGCTGCTTATTTTGGGCGGCAGAGGAGGAATAGCGTCTCGTGCGAGCCCCGCCGCCCGGCCGATCAATACCCTCGTCGCGCCGTCGCGTGCCGCCCTGCTCGCTAATCTCGACTTTATACACGCGTCTATTCACGACAAATCCATCAAATATTCATAAATATTATCCCTGAATCACACCCATTTAGCAAGTTAAACGCGATCTGTGTTAAACCACAATGATACACCACATATCCATATTGCATTCACAAGCACCAGCTACTCACAACAAATCATTATAAGCACTCTTAATATGAACATTTATGGCATAAATATATTGGCTTCATGCGTTCATGTACCTAACTTAACATTACCGAAAACATCGAAACAGTAACATGTGAAAAAACTAACGTAAACAATCGATTATTATGCGACACTAATATTTACTAAACCGATCTTAATAACATCAATGAAACCCTAACCAATAATTAAATAACCATCTAATAACTGAATTTGTCAACGTACTTTTATATCGTAAACACCGTATTCGATATCACGCGTGTATCGAATATTCCGAGAGCAGCGTACGTCTCTCATGAACTCGATGCCGAGGCGGACTGACGGATGTGCGGCCGACCGGTGGCGCGAGCCGGCATGGATCGTGCGTACTCGACGGGCGATCGCGCGCGCGTATTGAGCGTCCCCCGCCGCCCATCGCGCCCCCACGAGCATCGCTCAGTTGTTTCACTGCACCCTCGCCCCTAAGAATCGCAACTCACGCTCCCGGCCGTCCCTCAGGAAATGTGCTGCACTATATTATTCTATGGGCCGAATAAAACAAACATTGTTCTCTATGGTTATCAATGAGTACGATGTAAACAATTAGGTCTGGTAAGAAGTGAAAAGCTTATGACTACGACTCTTTCAGGTGATGGGGTGTGCAAAAAGATACTCTATTGACTGTGGTCGTATCCTTTTTGGCTAATCAAAGATTACGTTTCTTTAATTAACATTCAATCATACATGTAACATCCATCATCATCCTAAACATCCAACTTAAAGAGGTGGTCGCAACATGTCATCAGTCTGCTATCATCCGTATGACGAATATAGTATTATAGTTAAAGGCGTAAAAGCTAAAATTACCCGATATAACTGCCTTATTATTTTCTCATTTCTCTGATGTATGTAGAAAACGCTTCGTTTGGTCGGAAAAACTAAATTCAAAGTTGTCCGGCGGCATACCTCACTATCCGTGACTACCTCTAAAGGAATTACAGTCATGATGCTTATAAATGTTTAACATTACATCCAATAAAATAATATACTTACTTTGTGGCAAATTGGTACAAAGCAACTTGTTAACGTCGCGTCGCCAAGGGAATTTCACGGGAAAATTGCTAACAGTGTATTTTTCATGTCATAGTAAAATCAACAGCACATAACATATTAAAAAAACTCTGGCATGTACCAATGAATGAAATTTAAATATGTGTTTTTCATTAATAATTTACAGTCGCTAACGGTGAGGGAAAACATCGTGAGGAAACCTGCCTATTCCTCAGGATAGGTTAATAGTCGCAATAAGAAACGCCAAAAAAGGGAGCATGAACTTTTTTCGTTTACCGTTGGATTAGCTGATAATATTGCAAACCAATACGTATAATAACATTTCTATTTCCAATTTTTGTGGTTAGTATTCAGCTTAGACCACTTTTCCTGTCTACGGTCGTACGTATCGCTAGGTCGTATTCCAATATACACACTGAGAAACTCTTACAGTAGTTCTTCTTACCTTCCAATACTTCTGTACCTGTGGTCATACACATGTAGCTTCCCCATTTACTTCTGCATAATTATCTGATACAATAGGTACCTCGAACATTTTTAATTGTCGTGAATTGCACACTTAATTCAAACTGTTTATTTAAAGTTACACGTTCAAATTTAGGGCGGTCATCGGGGTTATGATTATTTTCTGCATTTGTAGTTTGGTAACTAAGTAAATCGGATAATTTAAATAAATAATGTAATTAGTTAATGAAACTTAAAAATATTATAAGCTTCAAATTCTAAACGTCTATATATACGAAAACGTGTATATGTAAAAGTTCAGAATAAAACTCTTATCTCGATAAGAAAAATATAATAGAACAAACTCAACAATATTCTTTCGACACATTTTATACGGTTTTATTTTCCTCATTAGATATTTTTTTTACCATGTGTATTTTTACATAAATTTATTATAAATATATTCACGCCTTTACTTCCATAATGGGATAGGCAATGGCACTTTGAACGATCCTGACAAATTTCTTTTTTGCTTCACTCACAACAATTAAGCTTAGGTCCCCACTCTTGAGAAGAATATCTCCAATTTCATCAGTAACATACATATGTTCTAGGCTTATCAATCCTAACCAATTTATGTTCATCGTGGTTGAAATCCTGAAATCTAATTCTTGGCGTTTATTTGACCAAAAAAGACAAACACGTCCACGACCCTACAGGTATAGTCAGAGGTTCAGGTGTCGAAAGCGAAGTTAGTAATTCTATGGCTACATCGACCCACGTGTTGATCCGATAATATTTAATGTCACAGGTGGTAAACCGTGCCGCCATTTACAAGCACTGATTATTACCTGTTTAAGGAACTATTAGGTTTTCTCACGATGTTTTCCCTCACCGTAGTATTCGGTGCATTTGGCAAATGTATTTTTATTGCAAAAATGTACAATGTAACAAATCAGTCAATTTCATTTCAAGAGTCAAGCCCCCCAACGACGGAACTTCGCCGTATTTTTTTAATTTCAAAGTATAGGCGAAGAATATACACATAATGTAAAATTTAGATTAAATGACTATTCGACCATTGTAAGAGACCTCGCCGTTTGGCTCAAAATAATGTACGTGCTAAATAAAATAAAAAATGATTATGATGTAATTTTATTAGAACAATAAAGACTATTCACTTCTTATCTCTTATTCATAACTTCTTATATAACAGTTTATATACATAACAACTGTCAGCCATGCGAAATTGAATCACAAATTTAACTTATCACATACGGCAATTTTCTACGCACTATCGAGACAACAACGGCTTAATAAAATCCCTTATAATCAATGGAATGTACTTTTATAGTTTATCTGCAAAAATTACAAATTGTTATCAGTACAGGTCATTGTAACCTACCGTTGCGTCAGCCAAAAATATTCAAATTTAAAGAAAAAACTCTTATGATTATTTACCTTTACAATTTGAGCTTTAGGCAACATTTAAATAAACCTATGTACTTACTCGCATTTTAGATTATAACCACGTTAAATTATTATTATATAAGATTATAATACGTAAAATATTAGTATGATAAAATAACATATTGTCAACATCCATAAAACTAAGGTAGAGAGTCGTAACATTGTGTTAACCAGTAACAACAAAGATGTTGATTATGCATCTATACTTATTTTCTGACTAATACCATATGAAAAGCAAACAATAGAAAAATAGTCTAGGGTGACAAAACAAGTTACATAAATTTAAAATAAGATTTATAATAATATATTTTCTTTGGATACTTGTAGACAAGCTATATTTTCAATGACTACCTATGGTATACTTTAGACTTATACTAATAAGTTAAAGTAAAGTGTTAGCCAACATCAACCAATGTGAGTTAAAAGTAGTTGAAAAGTCCATTGAGTAACCTTCCAAATTAGGTTACAGTATGTTTAAACATAATATTTAATTACTTATTGTAAAAGTTTCAACTTATACATCTTTGATAATTGCAATGACAGTAGGGGCAAATCTTGAAGAATATAATGTTAAAATATAAAGACAACATCAATAGAATTGAATTTCAATGAATAAGACAGTTGGTGAAACATATTACCAGGAAAGGTTTCCTCTTAAACATATTGAAATTTCCTTTTCACGCAAATTCTAGTAACATGTGATAGTGTGTAGATAAATTATATCTTAGCACCACTAATTTAGTATTTAACATTCGTATCACAGCTCCAATTCAACAACTTCCTTTTAATATATTTATCTGAATAATTTTATATAATGATATAGCCTATTGCTTCTAAACTACAATAATTCATTTATTTTCAATGATGACTTTAGTGATTTATAGCTTAAATCTAAACGTAACAAATAATTGCTATGTCACAACTATCATCATAGCTTACTAGTTAATAATAAACAAACAAAACTTAATAAAGACTGGAATGAGTTAATCACAATTGAGGAGTACATTTATATCTAACATATAATAATTTCTTTACATAGATATTAGAATATAAGTTAACAGCATGTAACTGTCCTATTAATTTATAATTATAACAGTTATAAATGTAACATAATAGTTAATACATATCTACATTCCTTTTTCTTTTCATAAAACTATGTTGCATTATGTCTTAACTAGTTTAAATACTACAAAGTATTTACAATATTACTTTTTGTGAATATTAGAACATAAAAGCTCTAAATATTTAAAAAGTAAAACATGTCTTCTTCATACAATGAAACATGTAACAGAAACAAACAACTGTAACCCTAAACATAACATGGCTTTTGTAGCAATTATGAAGATAAAAATCAATATCACATTTTTGCTTAAATTTAAAATTTGGGAATGCCTAAAAAGATATTAGTAGTATTAGTTCTTCGCCGTACCATCACTGTTATATAATTTATATCGTATCTCTTTAATAGTGAGTTGTTTACCTTGATGTATCCTTTGCAAGTGGCTCCTCATGTCATATGATCTAGAAAATGAGCGATGACATACCGGACATTTTGTTTTGCCTGCGTGCGAGTCTTTATGTAGTGTGAGGGACGTTGGATGCTTAAAACCTTTGGGACACATATGGCATCGGAATTTCAACTCCATATCAGGATCTGAAATTATGAACATACTTCTGAAATTTTGTTTTCTTTTTAGCATAGTAAATAATCTCATATTATTAATATTAAATGTGTATAATGTAATAGGAATAATTCAAATCTACTTAAATTGCACAAAATTGTTTTGATCATATTAGAATGAAATATGAATTAAAAACAATAAATTAAACATATATAACATACCATTGTTTTTATCTGCCGTTAGATCTTCTGCTAGAGAGCTTTCATTATCAACTTGCATATCATCACTTGAAGTAGCATTTACATTTTTCAATTTCATCATGTCAATATTAATTTTTGGTGAAATATTTGGACTTACTCGAACCTCATCAATACCTTTAATTGAATTGTTTGTGGTGTTATCTTTTGAAGGCAATGTTACCAGATTAATTGGTTCTTCCGGTGGAATTACACACAGATCTTCTACCTTTGGCTTAGCACTCAAATCTAAGGATGTTTCACCACTTCGAAAACCAGAAATATCATCTTCTATATTATCTGTTAATCCTTTAACTTCTAACAGTTCAGCAGTGATCAAAAACGATTCCAGTTGTTCTTGCATTATGTTCACTTCACCATGATACATAAAATTGATAATAGCAGTTAGATCTTCATTTTTCACATTCTTAAAGATAATGACTGGATGTTGGCAAGGATTTTCTTTGAATATCTCCCGGAAGTAGGAACTGCATGCAGAAAGGAGTATCTTGTGTGCTCTTATCTTGCCCCCTTCACAGCACAGTGTGACATCAGTAAATTCATTTTCCAATCGCAGTAGGTTAAAAGCGTCAGTAACATGACTAAGATAGTTGTTCCAGCGCAAAGAAAATTGCGGTGCGTTATTCATCTTATCTTATAGAAGAACCGAACTAAATATCTTAGACAAAAGTTGAAGCCATAGGCTAATACTCTAGATATCCACTTAATGTAATATTTTAGTCCGCGTTAGAAAACTACGGCAGGTTGCACCTGTTTACAATACGTTATGACAGTACAATAGATATTATTCCTATTCAAGAACTTAATATTTCGAATGAAAAAGTGTGCTGATAATCTCATACTACTGATAAACAAATCCAACCACCATTGATTAATTTAAAAAAACAATTCTGTTTCGCGATAGTTTTGCTAATAACAGATTGGGAAAAAAATAGCTATGGTCGCAGCTAAAATGTAATGATTTTTAATAGATATTTTTTATTTTCTCCTGAGTGCACACAACGAGTGCCAACGCTATCCTATGACACCCTATGAAATACTTCGGTAGAATGATGGATTTCATCGTCTGCTACATGTTTGAAAGCTATTGTGAAATTGCGAGCGGTTTGGATTATGTAGTTATACAAAAAAACAAAAACAAACGCATTCACGACCATTTACCCTTGCGGGGTAGTCAGAGGTTCAGGTGTCCATCTCCGCTATTGCGAAGGTAGTAATTCTATGGACACCTCGAACCCACGTGTTAACCAGATAGTCAGTACTCAATGTGACAGGTGGTCAGCCATGTCGCCATTTACAAGCACTAACTATGTAGTTATAAATATTTATAAACTAATATTGATCAAGTATCAGTCTCTTAAGGGGTAGATAACCAGTTATTAAAAAATTGCTAAGGTCATTCAATGCCTTACTTGTTTTTATTAAAATATTCCTTACCAGGAAATATCTAATTGACAGCCACTAAATGTAAGAAAAAGTGCATTGAACAGTATAGAACTTAGAGTACCCGCCACATAAGGTGGCAGTAGCCAAACTTGGAACTAAATTTGACGTTTCCGCCATTGCGTGTTATTTTGTATGAAAGGTAAATTTAGTATTACCAGCGTTGTGTTTTTTGCCCACTCTTTGTAATTTTTATGTTTGTTAAGGGTGATTATAATAAATTGATTTCTGGAGTTTCTTGTTAGTTCTTCTCCAAGGGTCTCCGCTGAACTTCTTCTTCTCAATCGTTACGCTCTTATCAGAGCGGTCGTGGTCTTCATGACGTGGCATCTTGAGCAGCCGAAATGGTTGGTGAACTAACCTCGGTAAAAATATGTAAAGACAATGCTCAGTGCCATGTTTGAAATAGTTTTTTTACATACATACATACACATCACGCCTGATTCCCTGTAGAGGGGTAGGCAGAGATCACGGATCCCCATTTGTCCCGATCCTGACAGACCACTTTCGCTTCATTGACATTCATACATTCTCTAATACACTCTCGGCGGTTATAGGTACTCCTAACGTCACCTTTTTTCAATATAGCGTCTATCTGACTGTTACATATATGTCTTATTAGGCCGGCCCCTACGTAACCGCCCTTCCACTTCACTCATATATATTCCTTTTGTCAATATATAGACCTTCAACTGCCACCTTATGTGGCGGGTACTCTAGATACTACTAGAGATCCCGCCACATAAGGTGGCAGTTGGAGGCGTCGCCACAGTCGCGTAATTCAGTGTTACCAGTAAACACGCCAAAACTAGCACACACGCACTCACTGTGCCATACGGCTCGATACATTATAGGTTTCATTTGTAACGGTCTTTGGTTGCAGAGCTATAAACTCAAATAAAACAAATTAATATATCAAAGTCAAAATATGTTTATTAAACTATTTCAAACATGATTAATAATTAACGGGACTTATCCTTCTTATTATATATTACATATATTATGTGTTCCTTCACTCTGTCGGCAATAGACCGTTTAGTGTGTTCGACGTAGGATTTCCCACAGCTGCAATCAATCTTATACACACCCTTATATCTTATATCATGAGTATAAATCGCGAATCTCTTAAAACTATTATTTCAAACATGGCACTGAGCATTGTCTTTACATATTTTTTACCGAGGTTAGATCAGCGGAGACCCTAGCTTGGAGAAGAACTAACAAGAAACTCCGGAAATCAATTTATTATATTAACCCTTAACAAACATAAAAATTACAAAGAGTGGGCAAAAAACACAACGCTGGTAATACTAAATTTACCTTTCATACAAAATAACACGCAATGGCGGTAACGTCAAATTTAGTTCCAAGTTTGGCTACTGCCACCTTATGTGGCGGGATCTCTATGCAGTAACGCAGTATTTACTAACATAAATATTTATGAATTAATTGATGTCCTTCTAAAGTATTTCTTCCTGCTAGTTGCTACACAAAATGGAACTGCATGATCTAGTGAATGAGACTCAGTCTATCAAAATTGTTCCTTCAGATGAAGATTTTTTTAGAAGTGTAGGTTTGAATGTTGAGTTGGATTGTAACTTATTATCAAGATTCGACCAAATCAAAACAACATGGGCAAACTGGAAGAAAAGCCCTCATGTGGAACAGACTATCTTAGCATTTTTATATAGTATATCTGATCCCTACAGTGTTAGTTTAGCTTTAGTCCTAAAATGTGAAGAATACAAAGACTGTAAACCAAAGACTTTACCTTATACAATTATAGAAACACTTAAAAAATGGTCTCAAGGAAACACAAGTGAACCAAGTGATAACCTAAAAGTTCCAGCCTTTTATGTTGGTCTGAAGCAAAGGAATCAGCAATTTCTGACTCTGATAGTGAATGTGTTTAAATTGCAAACTGCCAAGGATGATATATTGCCAATTATTAGAAAACTTATTGAAGAAGGAAATTATAAACGAGCTTCACAAGTTATAATTGCCATGGAAGTGAGTGATCAAGTTCCAATCACAGAATTGTTATTCCCATTAATATTACAAAATAAAATAAACATTATTGACGATTACTTAACATTCTGCCCTAGCCAAATTCAACCATTTTTGCTGTTCATGGATAAGTTGCTTGACAAAAATGTAAATATTAGAGATTACGTGCAAAATTATCTTGAATCTCATGAAGTTTCAGAAATCAGATATGAAAACTTATATCACAAGCCTTTGGGCAAAACTGTAGCTCGACTTTGCTCCAAGTTTAAGATCCCCATTGAGAACTGTGTAAACCTGAGTAAAAATCGTACTTTTGGTGGTTTGAAATACTTAGTATATCAGAAATTCCAAGAAAACAAAGTCAGTTCGTCAGTTTGGGATGATCTTGTTGTAGACTCTTTAAAACAAAATGTTGATTTAGTTCCAGCATTTGCAGAATTAGTTTCAGATTATGACAAAACAGAGGCAATGAAGTGGCTCAAACATTTCAAAATACCGGAAGAGAAGTATCCTAGTCATTTAAAAGAGGAATGTGGTAGTAACGATACAGAAACTGAAAATTGGGATGCAAGTACAAGTCATTGCCACAATTTATATCATGTACAAATTGACAAGAACCCTCAGATATTACAGCAATTCTACCAGTTGCCTATTTCAATAAACAAAATAGAACTGATTGATTCAGGTGAGAAATTCTATGACATGACTAATGCTCTAGTAAAATCATCAGTGGTTAGTATTGATTGTGAATGGAAACCAAGTTTTGGTGCATCACAGTCTAAAGTAGCCTTGATTCAATTAGCTACAGAGGACACTGTTTATTTAATAGACACTTTACTGCTCAATGACAAAGGCTATTCAAGCTTCTGGTATTCATTTTGTAAGTCTTTCATGGAAAATGCAGAGATCATAAAAATAGGATTTGGTCTTGAACAAGATTTACGTGAATTGAGAAGTATTATTGGCCTAAATAACATTAGGTTAAAAGGGGAAGGATTATTAGATATAGCTTTGTTGTGGAAATGTCTCTCTAAGTATTCAATACAGTTACCATATACAGATGACATTAGTGGAAACTCATTGAGTTCATTAGTCCAGAGTTGCTTTGGCCTGGCCTTAGCAAAATCAGAACAGTGCTCAAATTGGGAACTTCGACCTTTACGGCAAACACAGATAGAGTATGCTGCACTAGATGCCTATGTTTTGATTGAAATATATTACTTTTTGAAAAATTTGTGCTATGAGCGAAGTATAAATTTTGATGAGATTTGCAATGACATCATGTTGGAAGGGAAGCAAAAAGGCTCAAAGAAGGTAAAAGTTGCTGACAGACTGTTAAATATGGCACCACAGCCTCTAAAATCAACTGACCAAGTAAAATTCTTACTAGACGCAAAATTGGGTAATTTAGTACCTTACTTAAGATATATAGGTATTGATACAAAAGTGGCCCTTGAGTCTTCCTTATGGCATGATGTTGTGAAACAAGCTACAGCAGAAGGCAGGTATATTTTATTGCCAAAAATAAAATACTCTCCCTCAGTGAACTTTCCCCAGACCTCCATTGTTGATATAGGAACTGGTAGTGTAACTGAACAGTTGCAAAAAATTATTAAGGATGTAAATATAATTTTAGATGTTAGAAAACTGTTATGTAAATGTTTGTACTGCAATGGTAGTAGTTTTAGAATTGTTACAAGTGAAGAAGTTCAAAAAATGTACACTGAGTATTCTAAGAATTTAAGTTTGAAAAATAATGTGACCTTACCAACACCGGAATATGAGGAAAATAATTATGATGACTTTCAAAGTGATTCAGATGATGATGACCATGAAATAGAAGCTACTCCTCCACAAAAACATTTATTTACCACAAATTCAGGCGTTCCATTGGAATGGAATGGTGTTCATGATTTGTTAAGTGCAAATAAAAGTGCAAAATTATGTGAAAGTTGTGGAAAATTTCTATGGGATTCCGAATCACTTGTGAAATCTGTTTCAGATATTGTACATAGATTAGATGGATTAAATATTAACTTTACAGAAACTCAAGATTCAGTTGGGACAGAAATACGAAACTAGCATTGTTATTGTTTATGTAAATGTTATATTTATACCAAAGGTTAATTTGCAAGAAGATATTGTAAGAAAGAAAAACACTTTCACGACCAGTAACCCTTATGGGAGATCAGAAGGGGAACCGAGAGAGGAATTACGCGTAACCCTATCCGTTATTGCGGAGGTAATCATTCTATGACCACTTCAAACTCACCTGAAGACAAGAAAGTCAGTATTCAATATGACAGGTGGCAATCTGTGTCGTTATTAACAAATACTAACTATTACATCTTGGGAAAGTAGGGTTAATCACGATGTTTTCCCTCACCTTAGTTGTGTAACAAAGACTGTATGTAGATCTGAAACTTGACAATTCCAGGAATGGGATTAAAACTTATATTTCTGTTTAGAAGATATTCCATTTCGACCGAGACTAGTTATTTAATATTTATTATAAGCATAGTTAGTAACAAGTTATATATATAGGTAGGTATGTAGTTTTTAAGCAAATTAATGAAAGTATTCTTACTGTCCATAGATTTAATTTAATATATTAAGACGCTTCTTTTTAACCTTGAAAAGAGAGCTAATCTAAAATAGCATTCATACAAAATAATATGTAAACCAATGGAGATCTTATGTAAACTTCGTAGTAGTTTAAAAGTATTTTAAACATAAAGAAGTTCAAAAATATTAACTGTTCATTTCAGTTGTAGATTTAAACTCTCAAAGTTAATTAATTTATGTTATTGTCTTCCCGAATTACTAACTGCTAATATTTAACTTCTATATCCTACATTGCAAGTACATTGATACGTGATATGGTCTCTATTTGTTCCGTACAAATATTTAGGCAGGAAGTATTTGGTTACTATTACTTACAAAATTATGAAAAGATACCTTTCTGCTCATTTGATTAGTTTAATATAAACGTCTGTGGTAAAATTATAAAGTTAATAGAATAAAGATATTGTACATTATGATACTGATGTAACACTTGTTATTTTTAATAACCTACCTAATAAAAAGACAAACGCGTTCACGGTTAGTAACCCTCGCGGGGTAGTCAGAGGTTCAGGTGCCTATCTCCACAATTGCGAAGGTAGTAATTCTATGGCCACCTCTAACCCACGTGTTGACCAAATAGTCAGTACTCAATGTGACAGGTGGTAAACCCACTGATACAGAGTCGAGCCCCAAACAACTGAGCTACGTCGAATACAACCTACCTACCTATTATTATGTATTTATTTCGATTCACCTACTTTCATAGTTTGGAGTATTGGTATCAGTGGCATGCTAATGCAACAAGTGTTTAAATTTTAATACACTCCTCATAAACATACATATAGCATTATTTTTTTAGATTTTAGGTGTTTTTTTTTTCAGATCCTAGCAAACCACGTTTGCCTGTTCAACAATATCTACAAAACTTTTATGTCACACAACGGTTTTGGTAATAAACTGGAATAAAACAACATTAGTTACGATTTCCCTTTTATTCAAATATACGAACAATACAAATCACAATATAAATAGTACAATAATTTCCTATATTTAGAAACATCTCTATTTATAATAACCATGGTATTAACATACCATCGATTAGAGAAAAGCTGCAACTAGAATAAGATACATACTTATTACTATGTACTATTTCACATGCATAAAATGAAAAGTGCACTATTTGAAGCAATTATCATTGTGACTAGAACGTATCACGGAGTACATAATACTAGCAATACAGAACACATTTTCAGCACCTGACATCTTAAAACTGTAAACATGTTTATCAATATCGGATTTACTGTGAAATTTAATTAATTCAGTGATTTACATGATAAAGATGCTACTGGAGCCTAAGTCTTCTAGGGCTTTTTAGCAAAGTCAGAAATGGAGAGTAATTGTTAGTGGATGAGCAAAAGTATTAAATTTCACCATTGGTGGCAGTAAAAGTAACAATTTTCTCCTTTAAAATTTTGAAATTTTACTCTTGCTATTCCACTAATAACTTCACACCATTAATAAAGTGATATTGAACTACAACTGTGCAAAAAGAACAGAGGACTTGGGTCCCATAATAAATATACAAGGAATGTTTCTCATAAATTACCTTTTAAAACTTAATATAATGACGTACAATGTATACATCGCTTAATATATTAGATTTAATATTATAATAATAACCAGAGATATTATAATTACAAAATTTTCTTCATTCAAGCGTTTACATAATCACCAAAACATTAAAGTTACATTACAGATAAAATTGAATACCTACTTATTTTCTATTTTAATACAAATTATTTGTAAATTACTTCAAATAACACATGTTCGATCAATGCCTTTATTTCCTTATCTGGTATTTTGTTTCCCTTGATGTTTAACGACTTTAAATTCAGGATTGGTAAGTTTTTCAATGTCTCCAAATTATTGTTCTCCAAGCTTAGAACCTGTAAATAAAACGAAAAATGCTTTTTACATGTTTCAGATTACATTTAAAACCGTGATATCCAAAAATCTGTATAAAAAAAATTTTGATTTTCTTTAATCAGTGGTTGTTATAAGAATTGTAGCTGGTAATATCTAAATCGTAAACCAATTCCGGGTATAAATATCATATTTTCGTAAAATAAGATATAATCTTTTTAAAACGCTAAGGATTAATGCTTTGCGATGTTATGAATTTGTAAGGCCATAGTTTAACCATAACCTACCTACTAACAAATTAAAAAGAAAACAAAGAAATCTCCACTAACCTTGCAATGTTGCAAAACAATCAACGACCTTAAAGCTTTCGAAGACAAACTCTGATTACTCAGATCCACCGTTTCACAATAATTATAATAGACCAAATGAGGTAAACATGTCATTTTATCTTGAAATTTAATTTTCAATAGATTCTCGTGAACATTATTTTCATAGTCTTCCATTATTTGGTATTCCATGTTCCACTTAGTGATCAAATCTTCGTAATAGCCACGTCGTAACTCATCGGAAGATTTGAGCTTGTTTAAGTTGCCTATGATTTCTTCGTGATACGCCTTAGCGTCTAGGCAGTGTAACAGCGTTGAAGTTGTGAGCAATGTGCCTGTAGAAATAAGATTAATATATTATCGTAATAATTGCCAATACTATGAACATAAATGGATATTTGTGATATCTACCTGTAGGGAAACGAGCGTGATGTATAAGCATGTACGCTTAGAATAAATGTATTAACAAATAGATGTTATAAATGAGTATTAAACCCATATTTTTACTTTGAGCTAACTCACTCAAGCTATAATTACATGAACATCAATCACTTCTGGAATAGGATATAACCTCGATCACAGCATCTCTTCGGTTATCTTTATCATAATAACTAAAGATACTGATATCACAGTAAATGATAGCTAGACTTTTTCATAATGTATCTTTACTGTTACACTAATGATATAAAGCTACTTACAGCGGAAAAAAAAGTTTTTATAGTAAAAGTTTTTGAAATTTACACATAAATCAGGGACTAAAATAAAAGGTACTTACATTTATTATCTGGCTCCAATTCTAATAATTGGCGACACGAATCTAATTGGTTCTTTAGTTCCTCTAACACTGGTTCTGAATACTTTTTACTAAAATTAACTTTGAAACGTTTCACATAAATGTCTTTTGAATTCCCTTCTTCCTTGAATGTTTTCTGTAAATTAATTATTATCACTTTAAATTTCTTACATATATGCACATACATTAACGTACTTTTTATCCCTTTTGGTATAATATCTACTTGGTAAATTTTTATCGTTCATATTGGAGTGATTTACATTAAGATACTAACCAAATATCCCAATGGTCTCCATGGTCTCTTGATTAATAAATTAAGGCGACTACGACATGCCGAGTTACAGTTAGCTACTTTGAAGACTAACACGGGACAATTAATTATATAAGTATAAAATTATCTGTAAGAACCTACTAATAAAAAAATAGGTGACGTTAGGAGCACCTATAACCGCCGATTGTGTATGAGAAGATGTAGTAGTGTCAATGAAGCGAAAGTGGTCTGTCAGGATCGGGACAAATGGGGATCCGTGATCTCTGCCTACCCCTCTATAGGGAATCAGGCGTGATGTGTATGTATATGTATGTATGTAATCTACTAATATAACATAGATACACATTCACGTCCTTTACTCCCTTTTGGGATGGACAGAACCTCGGAGTATCCTAAGTCACTGTTTAGGATAAATATTAAAAGCAATACTTTACCTCAAACTCTTTTTCCCTGAGTTCACATATCCACAAATTGTCATACAAATAGCCAGTGCAAGACCGCCATCGGGTTTCTGCAAACTCCACACCTTCAGGCAAAATACCACCGTCTTTCACGAAATTAATCACGTGTTTCTTATTGACGAATTTGTTGAACGCAACGGTGCATATCGCCCGAGACGCGGCTACGGCTATACATTGTGTGGTTTCCTTCTCGGCACCTAAATTGAGAATAAATTTTGTTTTATTGTACAAAATATTGAATTACAAATAAAGATGTCAATAGTGCCACCTCCTAAAATTCTATGCTTTGATTGAGGTGGCGCAGTAATGGAGTTATAATGCAGTTTTTTGGAGAATATCCTCTTTATGTTTCTAAGGAATGACATTTAGTAAAGTGTGAACCTCTTTACATGAATTTGATTTATCATAGATAGAAAGGAAAATATTTTATATAGAAGACCTTTCAAACATACCCATCAACCACCTATGATAAAACCAAGCACTTGTGTCATCAGGATCAGTGAAAGCCGCACTCTCTACCATGTGTAGTTCTTTTTTATGCTGAGTTGCTTCTATTGGTCTTTTTCCTGAAATCATTATTAATACAAACATGACAACAAAGTAATTAAAGTTCAGAAGATATTGTTATATGCTTGCAGGTAAAATGGTAGTGTGTAGTTAAGTAAGAACATCATGATATTATACCGCAAATCTCATAGATAAATAAACCTTTTCAAAAATATAAATAACCTATGATACATATTCTCATTTAGTATTGGATTAAAAGGTAATTTAATGCAACTTACCAACTTCATCCGGGTACAAAGAAAGCAACACAGTGCTTCTATAATGCCATGCAGAATAATTGGAGAAATTCTCATACAACTTTTGTGTTGTGAAATTAAATTCCTCAGTTAAATTTGGTTTGTGCTGGCTCACTACAAATCTTCTATAATCCCAAGTGTGAACTGGAAAAACAAATTTCAGCATTGAAAACAGCATTATCTATTATAGGGTTATTAATAGGGTAATGACTTGCAGATTAATTCTGTTATTATGAACATTTATTTACAGTAGGAAGACTTGTTTTACCACAAAGTGAGCAAACATCTGACATCAACATAATAAAAAGTAATGTTTAGACTTAGAAACAATCAATTTCCAAGCAACCTGGCAACCTCTCTATCCCAAAAGGTAAATTAGTTACTAACTTCACACATTGACATCAACTTGATCACATGTTGCATTAATATTGGGTTAATAGTGCTAGATTTCCTTCCTTTGTCAAATAGATGTTATTTATTACATTTAATATGATTAGCTAAATATGATAATTCTACACCTGAACTTATACTTACAATTTCTTTCATCAAAATTCAAGTATTTATCACATAGAGCCAATTCTTCTTTCCAGTCTGGATTTGGTCTTGTTAACAGTACCCATTCTCTATGATGCCAGGCACAGTAAGATTTGGGATTAACTTTCAAACAACATTCTGTTAAATATAGTTCTCCATCAAATTGGGTTTTGACATCCTCTATACTGCCTTCAGAGCTGAAAATGTATTATTAAATGTAATTCCTGGAACCTTCTAATACTTTCTTTCAGAGTGGACAGATTCAGAAGGACATATTATCATTATCTAGGTTGTGAAGTCATAAATTTTAAATATTTAGTACAGGATCAGCGACCTAGACAATTATTATATTATCTATTCATATTATCCCTAGTCTCTTCGTAAATGGCTTGAAACATACTGGGAAGAATACTTTATTTTAGTAATAAGGCAACCCAAACTATAATAGTTTTTCTAGACTGTTACATATCACAGATTAGTAAAATACATGCAACTATGCTATGGTATTAAATTGTTACCTTAATTTTAATATAGTTTCTCTCCTTATATTCCATAGTGAATAGATATCTGGATTTCCCATAAGCACTTGTGCAACCACATCAAGCAATTCAATGTCTAATTCACCCTTTTTTCTCTGAAATAGGTAAAAATAATAGTTATTAATGTTGATTGTTCTAAGAATATTGTTTTTTGTATTACATGTAGCAGTTAAATCTTTTTGTAATCAAACTTCACACCCAACAACAAAATCTCATCACAACAATGTTATTATATTATCTGTTATTATATAGTTATATATTAACCTGAACATTACCTTGTTATTAATAAGTTCCATGGCGTAGCGAAACTTTTTGAGCTTTTCTTGTCTTTCTTTCTCCTTTCTGAGTTTCTCTTCTTCAGAAGTGCGTACTTTTACTCTTCCATGCTACATTATTGGAAACAGATTGTAAGATAGATTCAGAGTACATTAAAATCAATCACAAATACTTATGAGAGCTGATGATATAAAACATTGAAAGAATTGTGATAAATCAATTAACTATGTATTCTCATCATTTCAAGGAATCATGAAGCTCTAATTTTTACACTAGTCAAAGTCCTCTTTTACTATACAGAGCATAACTTATATGATAATTTAGTCCAGATGAATATTAGGTTAATAAAGTTTCAAATTAAATATATTGGTACTAATTTAAATTTGGTCTACGGTCGTAAACATGACAAGTAAAACACGTAACCACACTTTAAATAGCTTAATAATAGTGAAGTCAAGGTTCGTATTATTGATAAATATCACTTACCATTATAATATTCTAAATTAAAGAAGTCGTTTAGAAATATAAAATGATCAATCATTTATTTCACAAGAGTATTATCACTGTAGATGAACACATACAATTCAAAGTTGTATACACTGCAGTACGCGAATATAAATAGAATAAGGATAATTTATATATTGTGCTTTATAAGTAAGATTCTATTGTTCGATAAAATACACCAGAATAAATCCACTGTCTGACTAAACATTCAATATTAATCAATTCCTAAATTCTATTCAATACAAAGTTGAGATTATTTTACTATACGCCAGAGAAATCAAGATACGTTTGTGCTCTAGTTACAATATGTATTTTTAGGATTTAATAAATTATCTCATCCGATTAAGCATAAATAATCTTATTTCATATTAATTACTTTCGGGTGAAAAACATAATTGACCTTGAATTTACCAGGATCCACTATTTAATCAACATTCAGTTTATATTCATTGTGAATCAAGCAAGCAAAAGCAAGAATCCATAATTCATATTACATATTCATGTCCTTTAATCCCTTTCGGGTGGACAGGACCTGGGAGACTTGAAAATGTACGCCTTGTTTACTGAACAGTGAATATTTGAGTTGTAATGTCATATAAAATAATAGTAATAGCTTGAAGATGTAGTCATTAAGATCGAAAAGGGCATGCTTGGTTGGTTTGGACATGTTATGCGGATGAATGATATTAGCAGATTGACAAAGGAATATAATTGGAAAGGTGGTTACGTAGGGGCAGGCCGGCAGGAAAAAGGGTGACGTTAGGAGCACTTATATCTGCCGAGTGTGTATGAGAAGATGTATGACTGTCAATGAAGCGTAAGTGGTCTGTCAGGATCGGGACAGATGGGGATCCTTGATCTCTGCCTTCTACAGGGAATCACGCGTATGTAATAGCTTAATGAAAATATAGCCTTGATCCCTTAGACCTCACTTCCTCCGACACTCCAGTTGACAGCTGCCTAGCATTCGTTTTAGAGATCCCGCCATATAAATTGGCAGTTGGGGGCGTCGCCACAGTCGCGTAATTCAGTGTTACCAGTAAACACGCCAAAACTAGCACTCACTGTGCCATACGGCTCGATACATTATAGGTTTCATTTGTAACGGTCTTTGGTTGCAGAGCTATAAACTCAAATAAAACAAATTAATATATCAAAGTCAAAATATGTTTATTTAAAATAGGACTTATCACAAGCTCTCTTTGAATGTTATCTTATGATCTAAGTATAACAACAATAAAGATTATTATTTTTATAATTAACATACATAAAGATTACAAAGAATGTGAGCAGTGTGCCAGTTTTTCTTTAACAATAATAATGATCACTATCGCCTAACGTGGTAAAGTTTTGGCGTGTTTACTGGCAAAAGTGAATTATGCAACTGCGGCGACGCCTCCATCTGCCATATTATATTCAAAATTATAAATATCACAATCTCTCTTTGAAAGTTATCTTATGATCTAAGTATAAATTAAAAAAACTATTTAAAACATGGCACTGAGCATTGTCTTTACATATTTTTTTACCGAGGTTAGATCAGCGAAGACCCTAGCTTGGAGAAGAACTAACAAGAAACTCCGGAAATCAATTTATTATAATCACCCTTAACAAACATAAACATTACAAAGAGTGGGCAAAAAACACAACGCTGGTAATACTAAATTTACCTTTCATACAAAATAACACGCAATGGCGGAAACGTCAAATTTAGTTTCAAGTTTGGCTACTGCCAATTTATGTGGCGGGATCTCTACGGTACGCACGGGACAACATTTTTATTAGTGTTCATTTTTAATACCGTATTTTAATAGTTTATGCTTGGTGAGTCAAAGTGTAGCACTTTTAGCACCATAGAAATTGAATTGAATTCACACTGAAACGACCGAACGGTATTGTTGTAGTGTCTGTAATCGTGACTTTGTGTTTTGTTGAAATCTTACTTAAAATTATTTTAAAACATTTATAATAGTGAAGCTTTGATTGGTGTGTTCATTAAACACCTTTAAATTACCCACTGAGCATATTTTTTCTGTTATACATAGGGTCGTTAATCCAAACTAAAAACAATGGAGCTTTCTGCTGAAGGTAAAACCCCTGAATACATGGCATTAGCTGGTATTAAATTTAAGCTCACTCTGCCACAATTCAAGGATGACAAAGAGCTCAAAGAGCAATTGATGAAAGGTATCCGAGCAGGAAATATGGCACCATATTATAAAGAAGTCTGCAATGAGTTTGGTTGGCCATTTGATCAGAAACTCTTTGACTCTATGGCGAAACAAAACGAGGAGAAGCTAGCCAGTTTCCAAGAAGACGATTCTGAAACTCCTGTGTGGCAAGATAGGTAAGTTAATCATCATGTATTAGAATGCATATAATGTATTGTAGGTGCCCAATCCATAATGTTTTGATCTTATAGTACAAAGCTACTTTACTCATCATTTCATTACTTTATGTGATTCATATGGAGTACTGATGCTAGCTATCATACCTAAATAACATAATTGTATTTCAGATTGGACTATCTTTGTTCAATTGGAGACAAGGAAGGGGCCATTGCTCTTGCAACATCTAAATATGAAGATTCTACTCTAACTACAAACAGAAGACTGGATGCAGTGTTTGCTCTCTTCAGAATTGCCTACTTCCATGGGTGCAATGTTAAAGAAATGGGGATCACAATTAACAAGGTAACATTTATATCCAGTTACTTATAACATTATCATCACAGATTCAATATTCATGATATGATATTATATTGAAAGATAAAAATAGAAATCCTCGTGACCTCTGAAAATATAAGCTATTAGGAATTTAATGTAGCAAAAATAGTTTGTTAGGAACGAGAAAAGTATGAAATAATCCATAACAGTATCAATTGAAAATGATGAAAACAGTTATAATGTGATATTTATGTTTAATATTCCAATCCTGCATTGAATTTATGTTGTAATGTCAATGATGTCTTACTCTCTATAAATACTTAGTAGGTGTGGTTTGAGCTTAGATATTGGAAATAACATTCTCTAATTATAGTGTTAAAAATCCTACATATATAATGATTTATCTCCTTGTTTCCAGGCTCATGAGCTGGTTGACAAAGGTGGTGACTGGAGGTCGCGTAACAAACTGAAAGCATACGAAGCTATCTACTGTTTGGCTGTGAGAGACTACAGCCGTGCTGCGGAACTTTTCATTGACTGTGTCTCCACTTTTGAGTCATATGAGCTTGTGGATTTTGGTAAGTTTTGATACCAATATGATTGTATTACAACTATCAATGTTTGAGAATTATCTACTATGTTTGTATAGGTTAAATATACCATGATGTTCTGGGTTTTGATTAAAATATAGCAACAATTGAACGAAATATTGTCACATTGGGTGCTGGCTATGCATATTTATTTATACTGTTGGTCACTGAAGCCTCTTGACTACTCTTGGCTTAATGGCTGTGAAGTGTATGTATTTAACTACTTAAATTCATGTTTTGTAGGACTGTTTTGATCTGTCCACCTCTTCCTGAATAAACTGCCATAAATGGGAGTAACAATAAAAATGCAATATTTTACTTATTAATTATTTTTATGTTTCAGGTACCATAATACAATACTGTGTCTTGGCCTGCGCTCTGGCTTTGGAAAGGCATGCTCTACAATCAGCTCTCCGCAGGCAGGGTGCTGCTGTCCAGGCTCTAAGGTCTCGCTTCCCGGAACTAAGGGAGCTGGTGGAATCATTGCATGAGTGCAGATACGCTGATTTCATGAAGAGTCTAGCTTGGGTGAGTTCATATACTAAATGCTTTGTGTAATCAGAACAACAGCCTGAAGAGATTAATTCTTGAAACAGGATCAGAGATGGTGATGTTTCATTAGGCTGCTGATGAAAATGCACTTTTATTCTATTTGAATGACTGATTATGGGAATCAGTTATGAGTTATACTTCTGATTGACTGAAGGTGTTTATTGTTCAATTTCATTTTATCAATGCAATCCGATCCCTTTACTTACTGAAGCTTTTTGTAACTAATATGTAATGAAAATAATATTAATCATCAGTGTCACACTGAGAAATCAAATAACAAACAAAATATATTACTGCCTTTTTCACGAACCATATTCTTTTTATAGTAATATGTATTTCTAAATTGGTATTACAGGTTGAGACACAAATCTGCATGGACCCTGTATTCAGACCTCACTATCAGCATTACGTACGCGAGGCGAGGATCAAGGCGTACATCCAGTTACTGAGGGCCTACCGTTCCCTAAGCTTGGACAATATCGCTGACACTTTTGGGGTTACCCGAGAGTTTGTGGAAGAGGAAATATCAAAGTAAGTAATGTTACCTATGACTAAAGAGATTAGAAAGAGTGATGGTAAAAGTAAAATGATTCAGAGATTCTACCACTTTCTATATTGAGAATCGGGAGTGATGTTATCTGTATGTATGTAAATACGAGTCATGTAGATTCCCATTTAAATGGCAAAATAAAAATGAGAAAATTTATTTAGGTATTGATCTATTTTTCTGACCGGAGTTTAGTGATTAATGGAGGCGAATGTCTATGTGTATACTACATAGATGACTGTAATTCAAAGTGATCTGAAGCTAGATTTATTGGTGACTGTCAAGTATATGACAAGTTATGACTTCGAACCGTAGACATAATATTATCATAGACATATTATTCCTTATTCATCACTCATATTCGATACAAATAATCGTCTCCCAATATCTTCCCTCCTTCGACATACTTCTGCATTCATGTCTTTTAAATCTTGGATAACCCCAGACAAACGATAACATCGCCCAGGTCACTTTTTAGCATACGTATTGGCATTGTGATATCATATTGTGTGAACACTGGTGTCAGGTTGCTAACCCAACGCCCAAGGACTATGTTCACCTTAAATCGGCAGTTAGTAACCATTCATTTTACCTCCCATATAGCACTCCCTTTTACCTAAATATCCATCTTACATATATTTCATACGCATTCCCCATTCCAGTTTCACGGCAGCCGGTCGTCTGCAGTGCCGTATTGACGCCGTAGCAGGTTGTGTCGTCACGGGCGCAGGTCGCGGCGCGGACGCAGATCGCTCGCAGCTCTACCAAGCGACTATCCGCGAAGGCGACTTGCTCCTTAACCGTGTGAAGAAACTGGCCAGTGTCATTAACTTCTAATTTTGTACTGGAGTTATTATATAGAGTGCTACAGCCGTATACAATGAGTTCTTAATTATAATTCTTATTATTTATTTTTTCGTTTTTGTTTGATCTTTTTTTAGTGTAAGAGTTGAATGTCATATACTGCGCACTTATTTTAGTAGTATTTCCTCCTTCATCTTGCCAAGGTAACACAAGGGTTCATGAATTTGAAGAGAAGACTTTATTTTTTAAGCCCATGTATATAAAATTGGTGTATTGCATAGTAGGTGGGGATTTGGGTATAAGGATTAACAAAATAAAAAAATAGAAATTAAAATATCTTTGATATACTTTTTAAATAATTTGAATACTTTTGGACATTTTACATAAACATTTAATAATTTACAATGATTTATATCCACATGACGTGACACATCATATTTCGTGACATTAAAACTACACTACAACTATTTGAAACATTGAAATTAAGTAGGTGCTATTAGGATTAACTAGACAACTAAATTGTAACGTGAAGCCTACTGCCTCAGAAGCGCCTTTTATCACTAACAGTGCATGCATGGTTTATAATTTATCAATAATTTATTTAAATGGACATTTTATACACAAATGGCTATTCGATACCTTATTGCAAGCGAAAGATCTAGGGCGTTTTCAATTTAAACTAATCACTATTCAAATATAATACAAAAAATATTTAAAATGCACCACTGGTGAGAGATTTTATACAATAATTAAATGATGCAGTGGTGGTTTGAACTCCATTTCAAAACGGAAAGTATTTACAGGCTGGATTGAATAATAAAATGCTGAATCGGAAATGCGACATTCCTTTAACAAAATAACATTGTTGTGCAAGGATCAGTCTATTTGAAGATACAACTAACTGGAAAATATCGACGAAATGTGCCTCACTACACATGGAATTGTAATAAGGCATGAAGCGAATAATG
Source organism: Leucoptera coffeella (assembly GCA_030578115.1). Lineage (NCBI taxonomy): Eukaryota > Metazoa > Arthropoda > Insecta > Lepidoptera > Lyonetiidae > Leucoptera > Leucoptera coffeella. The sequence goes on along the minus strand of JAMBLF010000551.1, from coordinate 88,024 downwards.
TTGCAAGATATGTCAGGTTATGTATTCTAAAGCAATACAGTAGTTATGACTCTAAACACTTACGACTATGTAGACCTCAAATGCAAATACTTTAAATTTACATGATATGAATATGCTAGTAACGTCACTGGTTACCATCACGGAGCATATTGAAATTCAAGTGACGTTTGGTCACTATCTTTTATATACTATGGCGAAATTTTCTTCAGACACGTTATTTGATTTAGGTCGATTCAATGCTTTTGATACAGAATCAAGTTCAGTATTTTTATAATGTTGGAATCGATTTTTGCCTGTGATAATCAAATTGGAATGTCGTGTCACGAAAACATTTTTATAGTTTTATAATATTATTGGCATTAGTAACTATTTAATTAGAATAGTTATCGTACATTTATTTACATTTAGCAATCTATAGAATACCATAATTTATTTGGGATAATTTATACGTTGCAAGCATATCAGACCGAAGCGCTCGTGTCATTCCCTTGGCGAGTCTGATATTGCCGTCGCAGCCTCGAATCGTGCACTATCACAGAGTAACGACATAAATGGGTCTCAATACTGAGAGTCCGATTGCCCCAGGCCCATACATACTCTTGTAAATTAATAACTAAGCTAAGTCGTTCACAGAGCTGCACATGTGAGAAGCAGTCTCAATGAGCTCACTGCGGTTCAAAGTCTTCCTTGATTTGCTTTGGAATGTAGGGGTGGCTATACAGTGAGGCCCTCGGTTCGCGCGGGCGGCGGCAGGGTCGCCAGGGGGTGCGGGTGCTGCAGGTGCGGCGCGGGGGGCGAGCCTTGCACCGAGGGCGGCTGCAGGGCGGCGTGGGCTTGCGCTCTGTACTGCTGCTCGCTGTCTTCCCGCATTTGACGGGTCCTTTCCGCTAGTTCCCGACCCCTCTCGGCTAGTTCCCTCATGGCGGCCTGCCGGTCGTCGTTCCCCTCTAGGGAGGGAGGTCTCTCCAGTGGCGACGCGGCTCCTGGCCGGGGTCCACCGAACGCGCCAAAGCCAAGCAAACTCGGGAACTTGGCGACGCCATTTTGTCCCGCGCTTTGCTGTATTACTGAAATCTCGTTCAGCTGCAAATAAAAAAATGGTATTAGCATGGTAAATTAGTATAGAATAAAATAATAATTTAGAAACGTATACCTTGTTAAATTAGATTTTATGGTTGTATTATATTTATTAACTTTTATACCCTATAGTATCTATATCTAATAGACGTGAAAAAAACAGATAGGTACTATCATGTAGTAATTAATAAGAGGAGTGGGCCTTACGTAATATTTGTATGAATTCTAGTGTGGCATTACGCGGGGTGAAACGAGGTACGTGAGATAGAGGGGAGGTATTACAACCAATTTAAACACGGCATCGGTCAATCAAATCAGGTATATTGTTCCTACTACACATTTTTAGACTCCGCACCAATTAAAACACGCCGTTATGACTCCGCACCGTGTAACGGGGACCGCTCCTTACGGCGGGTCCTCTTTACATTTGGTTCGTGGGTACTACCAAGAACAAGTCCCCATGGAATAAATACACTATACCAGGAACATGTTCTAAAATGTAATAATACATTATACCGTATTTGAATACCACAAAAAATACGGAAATATAAAATACATTTAAAAACGAATGAGCGTAAAATTACCTTTTGTTGCATGCCGTTAAGGAAGGGCGCTGGCAAGTACGGGTAGAAGAGGTCTGGTCTCCTCAAGAGTTCGTGGGGCTCATGCAGCGGTCTCGGAGGCAATTCCAAGGACATGCGCCTGCCGCGACGGGAGGCACCTCCAGACCACATATGGGTACCCATGTGGACCTGTCAACAAGATAAATGTTATGAAATATGACTTTGACTATTAAGCTTTTGTTGACTCTATACCCATTTTTCATGGTTCACGGATTGTTACAATTTTATGTTTTGTTTACACATTTGCTGTTGTGTGAAAGTGACAATGTCTCTGTAGGTTAACCAGGAAGTAGCTGCTACTACTACTACGTTGTGTGTGGTCGTATTTGTGTACAAATATTAAGTTAGTATTAATATTTTCATATTTATTAGAAATATTATTTAAACTAACAGAAGATTTAAAGGTTTGGTACCAGTAACCAACTAACTAGCTGCTTTAATATTTTTCAGTATTATGCAGTTATGCCTCTAAAAGATGTTTTCGTAATTTCCATTAGGATTAAAGTTAATTTTTGGAAATTTATGAATATGTACTAGTTATATACACAATATCACAATATTGCGAAAATGGACTTAAGGTATAAAAAGCTTCTAATTATTTACGTTTGAGCTACCAAGTATTGAAACTTAACCCTAAATAAGTCAACTTGAAATATCTTACAGCAGCGTCGCAAAAACAATAATAATATTGAATTGATTGCAAGCATAAGAAATTGAAATAATTAACAACAAAGTTTTTTGTAAATTATAAAAACTGTTCACTATTTCAATCTAATCGTTCACCTTCGGCGAAGAAAGAGTTCACTGTGTCAATTGAATAATTCATCAAGTGACGCACACTATTCGAATGAAATTGGATCAACGAGAATTCTTACTTCATAGCTACAATTCGACAATAGCTACTAACTACTGAAAATTGTTGTGAAATAATAAAAAGTCCTAATGATTCTACGGAAAGATTCATCAAGATATACTATAAATTTATTTATAAATGGATCCGTCTAAATCAATATATCTAGTCTCTACGTACTACTTAAACATTCGTATGATGCAAGTTACCCAAGGTACTATCTACCCCTTTAAGAATATGACGTGTAAAAATATGACGTTATCAGAACTCAAAAACTTCCGCATGACTACTAATGCTAAAGGCATACAGATTAAAGTCACAATCACATACACTCATAGTATCGTCCTTTATTTCTTATTGGGGGTATACAGAACTTCGGAAACAGCATCTCTTCAATCGACTTTAGTACATTATATGTAATGTAATGGTATTTTAAGTTGTCACCCACATAGTTTTTTACGACTAAATGATAAAATTACTTGGGACCTAAATAGAATGCCAAATACATTTTCGAAAGATTTATAAACTCACAGTAGTCTATTAAACTTAACATTCATCCACTCAAAACAAGATGGCGCTAGTAGTACACACGTACCTTGAGATTGCCTTTTGTGGTGAAAGCCTTCTGGCAGACGGCGCATCGGAAAGGCTTGTCTCCAGTATGAGTCCGCATGTGAATCTGCAGAGCTGATGATGAGGAGAAATTCTTGCGGCACACTCCGCACAGGTGCTTTGATGAGCTTGGCGGGGGTGGGTGGCTTGGCATGCTTGGTACTGTTGAAAAAATAATACGGTTATAGTCTGATCTAATATATATTTTATATTATCAGTATATTATATTAAAAAGTAAAATTTTTTTTTTATTTGGTGGAAGTTAAAATTAGAGCTATGTAATAAAAACGTAGAATATTCAAAATATTGGGTATAAAATTTCCTGGTTACATTGAACTGAAAATCTTTTTTATTTAATATTAAGGATTATCAAAGTGATCATGACCTTAACCACGACTAGGGTAGCCAAAGGTTTGCGTATATTTCCACAAATGAAGACAAATCGGTTTATAGACACATGAAACCTACCTATAACCTAATAGTCAGCACCGCATGTTAAATGTTTCTTATACAAAGAGCTTGTCTTTAGTCTTTAGCGTATTTCAAAGAATATTTTATATTATTTAGCGTTTATTCAAAACATAACGCGGAAACAATTCACGAATGATTCTAATTAAAAATCGGCTATAAATCACAAACGAAATAGAAATCTTCTAGACCAACCGAATGCATTTGTCATTCATGTATTGTACAAACTTATTAACATTTTATTATGTACATCTATTAATGTGTCATCAAGGTGACCCAGTGTGTTATGAAATTGATTAATAAACACGTCTTACTATTTGACGTAATTATTGATATAGGGACGTGACGTGTGTAGTCAACCTTTCACCTAAATGTAGCTTCAACGACTCATAACAAGTTCCTATGAGTGTTTTTTATACTGTTTATTTGACTATGTCATGTATTGACAATATGCATCGTTTGTTCTACTTGCTACGATAATAGTAAATATTTAACCCTTAGTATATTATAATATTTGTGCTCTAAGCATTTTTCGGGGTAGTTAACTGAATAAAAAAAAATATTTAATTCGACTTAAAAGTTAATAACTATTAAACATGGGTATATTGCATTTGTTTTGTCGCTATTTTCAGCTTTTATTCATCACATCAACAGTCTCATTTACTGGGTTTAAAGTTACTATATAATCTAATTCCATTGTTTCCAGATGAAATCTCTGACTAATCCACAAGGTTTAATAATTTCCAAAGATTATGTAATAAAAAGTATATTTCTTACCCGCAGGCCTTTTAGGCAGTGGTGGCATGTCACTTGGCGGCGGATGATTCATCACAGACGGTATGTGAACTGGTGGAGATCTCTTCAAGTCCACTTTTTCTGGAGATGACCTCCTGTCAGGACTTCCATCTCTGGTGTTCTCTTCGCTAGCCGTGCCGGTACTGCTCTTGTCAAAAGTGGGCGGCATGTCTCTGATCTTATGGGTCAGCATGTGTTGCTTCATGTTACCCTGGTAAAAGAGTTTATGATTAGTCAAAAATAGAGGGCGTAACTAGATAAAGTAAACATAGTGGGACAATGATTCAAATCGTGTATTAATCATTCCGTTGGTTGTTCATTTCTCTACGTTTCCGATTTATAATAACATTTGACGGAATCACAATAAAACGGAAATAAAAAAGCTGAAGTACCAGCTGTTGTTTCCCGAAATAACTCGTCAAAATGAAAGCACATTTGCATGCTAAATTACGGCTAAGATATTATTTGTAAATCGAACTTTTTTCAAATAGCGTCCGGGCCTATAATTAAGATACCAATTATTAGTGTCAGCTTTATTTTTGATTTCACTCCGAAATGGTTAGGTTTCATGCTAATTTGATATAGACTTTCTTAAATCTGCTTATCGGATGCTTTTGGAAGAACTATAATTAAAAAAATAGGAACAATCTCGCTAATTGGTTCAGGCCTTTGAGCAATAAATTGATAAACCGTTAAAGCAACTAAGTTACACTTAAGTTGGTAGACGAAGACGAGGGTTCTTATCGAATGAAAGCTTAATACTTATGTTTACGAAACTCCTAATTTCCTATACTTGAGTAAAAATGCTAATTTGACGTAGTTTTCTTATTTGAAAGGAACGAACAGGAAATTAGTGCATTTAGGTAGTAATTTAAAAAATCTGAGTTGAGGACTGTATGTTCTTTTGAAATACATATTTGTCATGTTTATTACATTCAGTCTATTTATTACACATTTAAAAGTGATAAATCCGTATCATGTAACTCACGGAATGTCTGTATTAATATAAACAAATAACTTTATAAAATTAAATTACGAAGTAAATCTCCTAGTTAAATTCAGATTCCATCGTCGTAAGTAGAGCCCTCAATTTATTTATGTCTGAACAACCTATGCCGTTTAAGTATAGCTAAACCTCTTATATTTTTATAAAAATGATCCGTGATACTAGAGCTACGTTAGGCTTGGTTATATATAATATTTTTCCTAGCCTAGCCTAATAACGGAAGGCTTTGACTTAGGTCCTAGTCTAAGTCTAGCCTAGGGCATGAAGCGTGTTAGGAAGCCAGTTCGTACCGGGTAGACGAAGGCGTTCCAGATGTCCAAAGCAGTGGCGTTAGACGGGCGAGAGGGCCGCGGCCCCCGCCTGCACCTGCAACCGCCACTGCTCTGGAACCACAAACAAGCACACGGTTATTGAACATATAGCTACCCTAAACGGGATGAGGGGCGTGATACAAAAAGCTATATGAACCACAAACAAGCACACGGTTATTGGACATATAGCTACCCTAAACGGGATGAGGGGCGTGATACAAAAAGCTATATGGCGCATGAATATCAAGAGGCGTACGAAAATTATATCGGTTTTTATGAAATGGAACAAGTAAGAGCTAAATTATAATTTGATCAATTTTATATTGGTATTATTGGCATGAAAGGGTAAATAAGCCAATTAGCAACTTTTTTGTGTAATATCTTAAATAGTCGTTTATTTTCATATAAGGTGCTGTCGCTATTTAGGTATGTATTCTAAAAACAAAGGCTTTCTAAAATGATTTAAAAAAAGATTAGTTAAAAGTTATTCTTTCTAATGTCATATTTAAATCTTACATTGGCTGTGTCCCTAACAACTTTATCTCATCTCCTATTTATTAATATCATATATCTATCTCCTATAAACGAGCAGGTTGTAATAAAATGTTTGTTGTCATACTCAAAATTTATGACACATGGCATGGGTTCCAGCCTTTAACATAATTTACCTGTTGTGACATCCTATTTAATTAATCATATTTAATTTAGTTTTAAGCATAAAATAAAATAATCTTAGGTTAATATATATATGAATAAGCATTGCTTGCTTAATAAGAGCCTACGTAAAAAACTAGGATACTATCTATAACTGTCTATGATTTAGGATAACAATTATAGTAAGATATAAAATAATTATTTTACCTTTAATTTCTTTAAATAAAGCGCACCACGCAACATAGTGTAAATAGAAATGTTCATTTGTAAATAACAAACAGATGTTGATTTAAAAAGGTCGATAGGTAAGTACTTTTCGTATATTAAAAAGAAACTACGCATCGATAATTAATATATATTATAACCTATTTTTAACATCCTCCATAGCTTTTGAATACTAAATTAGGTCTACCTAGGTTTATAAGTACTTATTGACGACTGCAGTCACGTATTTAAAGGAATAACTTGACAGAAAAGCTCACTTGATTTGAAACTTAACAGTAAAAGAGTTAAAACACAGGAATGAAGTCTTCATGTTTATTTAAGAATGTTTATTTACATAGTAATAGAATTACGTGTATTTGTCAAATCTCCGTACAAAAGTTCAGTATAAGAAGAATATTTCTTTATATTAGAAAATCCATCTATGATAAGGAGAAGTAACTTAATTACTACTAGGAATTAAACTTGAGATAAGTATAAAGTTTTTACGGTAATTTATCAGGAAAAACTTACAAAAACTTATAGACTTGCAATAAAAACAAAACTCTATGAGATTTTATCTTATGTAATATAACTCAGTTTAAATATTTTTTCCTATCCATTAATTAATATTCAATCACTTTAAATATAGGAGCTAAAACATATTTCAAACTAAAATGATCATTAATAAAATGTATTAATTATTCATCTTCACGTTATAAATTTATAATGCCACTCAAGTTTTCTTCTATTTGATGCTTTTATCGAAAACGCATTAAAGACTGGATGTAATTATGAATTCTGTTTGTGGTGGAGGCGAGGCGTATTCAAATAAATAGGTACCTACTCGTGTACATACTACCTACTTATTAACGAAATAAAAGATGGCGATTATAAGACGTCTCCATATTGCGAGTTGAATGCATTTAGCGTAGGTGGGAGACACGAACACAATGCCGTTATTCTTACCAAGTATTATTTTATATGATTAATATAAATTATATCCGCCTTTGGAGAAAAACGAAAAACGTTACATTGTTGGACATAAATAATTTTTTTATGATTCCAAGCGTAGGTAACACTCAAGGATTTATATGTAATAAATATTTTACGACATGAATTAATATTCCGATCGTTTGCAGTGACGTTCCTTTTTATGAGATATCATTTTGGTTGGAGCCACGGCCGGCGCTCGGCTAGCCCACTAAACACAACGTCAATCTCTGAATCGAGACCACAGTTAGTAATTACTTAATTATATTGTGAAAGGAATTAAATGTCACTTGTTCCAATGCTGAGCGTAAACGTAATGACATTTGAGAAATGTCGCCGCTATTAAATCATTGGAAAGTAATAATATATCATTTAGCAGACAGTTAGCTTGGAGGGGATATTAAATCCACCAATGAACTCGATTTGCCACCTTCTTGTTTATGTATAACTATAATTTTACCTAATTAGTGGCAAGTTGTTCGATTATGTCATTGTGTCTTTTGCGTTAAAAGTAGCAGTAGTATACATATATATTTTCTAGAATAGGTACTGTAATACTTTTGATATACCTAATAATAACGTTCAAAGTTATAAAATATAGCTGTTTATAGGCAAATGGGGTGCGGGTAGATGCACATACTCGCAATATGCGCAGTTCCTAAACAAGCGAGCCTAGATCTGTCGGCTGTTGTCCAACAGTTAGGCACGGGGGGAGTTGGCAGCTTCTCAGATACGCCAGAGGAAGGCACCGGCTAAAATTAATGCGAACTACAGGCGTTGAGTCGCAACTTGTAATTACTGCCTGCAAAATTAATGCACTGAAACTTGGATGAAATGAAATCGGCGGCAGGCGGAGTTGCACACCCAACTTACAACAACCCTCGTGTCTAGCGCAAACTTCCAAGATTCTATTCGACAACGAAGCCGCTCTAAGCAAACTCTGTGTTCCTACTGTGATCGATGTGGAAGAACCGGCTTCATTGTTACATAAACGCAATGTCATCGAATTTGAACGGAATTTAATTATAAACTTTTAAATACATTTCACTTAAAACATAATTTTTACACAGCTTAACAAATAATCTAGTCAAGTTTTCACGTAGGTTCCTAACTATCTGGCGAGAAATATCAACTATCTCAAGATTACAGAATGTGCTTGGAATGAGATTGAATAGACTCACCTTTGTCGAGAAGCCGCGGTCACAAACGGTGCACTTGAAGGGGCGTTCCTTGGTATGGCTCCGGTAGTGGATCTCAAGGGCGGAGTTACAGGCGAAAGTCTTGTAGCAAATATGGCACGTTGTGTTCCCCCGCACTGCACAAATAACAAACGCTATTATTTATCAGGGAGTGGTACAAATTAGAGATAGGTGTGCATAAAATGACGGAACGCATGTTAAAAGGAAACGCAAAAGTGTTAATCGGAACAAAGTGACTCAGTAGGTTAAGTTTCATAATATTTGTGCGTTCCGTCGATTACATGGAGGGGTAAGGAAGGGAAGCTGGCGACCGGGGCGGCACACAAGACCCGCTTAGCGCATACCTGCGGGAGGGAACGCGAGTCCCAGCGGGCTGAAAGGCGAGCCCAGGGCTGCGAACGCTGGCACGGGCGGCGACGGGAGCGGCGGGCTGCGGCGGGCGCGCGCCGGCGGAGACGACAACGCTGGCGACTGCGGCGACCCTCTCTCCGAACCTGTCACCGATAGGAGGGAAGTGGTTGTGGTGAAGGTTCTCATATCACTCTCTGTCAACGACGCGGTGGCGGAGAGCGGCGAAGTTCGACGATCCTTCGAATTCGGAGCGTCGTCGAACTCGCGGCTGACGGACTCCCGGTCGGCCCGGCCGCTCGCCTCGTCGACCACGCGGAGGCCCGCCCCTCGGTCGCCAGGAGGTAGCACGGAATGGGAGGAGGGATCGGGGGCTTCGGCGGTTGTGGTGTCTGACGACATGTCGGTGTCAAGTTTCCGAAAATTGGCAAAATTATTTGAATTCATAAATCCATAATTTCCGTTTATTGTTTCCCTACTATGTTGGCGAATATGATTATGTAGTGAGTAAATTTCATCAAATTTTAAATGACACACTGGACACTGATGCGAGAGATGAGTTGGAGCCTTAATTCTATGAACACTCATGTGGGTTTTTAAATTCCCTTTTGTGGTGAAGGACCGACCGCACAGCTTACAGCGAAAAGGGCGTTCGCCGGTGTGCGTCCTATAATGCATTTGTAAAGCACTTTTGCAAGAGAGAACCTTATGGCATACTATACATTCATTTGGATCGTTAACTTTGGTATCAATATTGTCAACCAACTCTTGTAATTTTGATGAATCTGAAGATTGACTTATTTCTATTAAATTTTCCCAAGAATTATCATTACTACCACATCTGGGTAGTAATGAATTCAAAAATATCGAGTCTTTAGCTAAACCTACATCGTTGACACCGTTTGGCATAAAATGGGGCATAGAACCGTTGTTGGCGAATAAACTACTGGGTGGGGAATGTGAATAGAAAAAGGGGAACATGGGATAAGGTGGGCTATCCGTTGCTAATGATATTTTCCCTGGATTCTTACTTGAAAGGTTTTCCGGTTGATCGGGGTCTGGCTTAAGGTGCGGACTGTCTCGGCCAATGTGTTCTTCGTTGCTGTATTTGGAGTCCATACTGCAGTCATCGTAGGGGGAAGTCGAAGGGTATCTTTCTTGTTCTCCTTCGATGTTATGTTCTTCGTCCATTTCTCGCTTTGGAGACACTCGATCTACATCATCAAAGCTACAGTCTCGTTGACTTTCCTCATCGTGAGGTTCAGATTTTATATCGTCTTGAGTGGATCTTGCTGGACTTGGAGCCGACGGTTTGCTTAGATCGGCTGGGAGGTCCTGTTCATCTCTCATTGCAAACAAAGGATGAGGCGGTAAAACTTTATCTGCTAACGACCTCGGAGGTAGCAAATCGTGATGCGGGGGCCTGTACAGCGGCAGTCCTGGAGGGAACGGGCCTGGGGCACCCGGTGGAAACTGCAAGGGATGCGGCGGCATTCCAGGTATAGGGCCTGGTGACAACTGTGCCAGTAACGGCGGGTGATATTTATCCAAATGCTCTGGAACTGGGTTTGGATTCATCTTAACGTGCGGGAATTTAGCAGTATGTCTCTGGAAATGCACTTTCAAGTTCCCTTTTGTAGTGAACCGTGATCCACAAACATTGCATTTGAATGGTCGTTCGCCTGTGTGGGAACGAATGTGAATTTGTAGCGCTGAGTCACTGCCGAAGACTTTTCCGCAGTATCGGCAGCGATGCTTGAAGAAAGGTTCGTTGCGACCTCCGCTTTTTCCATCGTACGGTGATACTTTTCCAGATTTTCTAAAGGCTAATTCATCTGCTAGATTGTTTGCCAATAATCCTTGTGAAGCATTGTCGAGTACTTCTTGGGCTCGCTTTTGTAGCATTTCTAGAGTATTTGGTTCATTCAAGGATGGGGGTGGATCATTGTTCGTAATAATTGAAGAAGCTAGAGAAGAAGAAATGGAACTATAAGGTGGATGGGACATGGACATAGGCGGTGACGCAGTGGGAAGTTTTGGGACGGACAGCGGTTCTGATTTAGGAGTGATGCGGTCGTGGGTGGAGGGCAAGTTCTGGCTCGCTGGCGGAGTGGGGGTGAGAGGGGTTGGCTCCCGTGGCGTGCGCGGTGGCGACGGCGATCGAGCCGGAGGCGCCGGCATGCTGGCGTCTTCGTGCGGCGGTGGACTTTGGCTGTGTTCGCTTTTTCTTCGAGTGAGTGAGAGCTGATTCTGAAGTTGGCGTATCAGTTGCAGCTGAAAGACTTGCTGATGTTGTAATTGGAACAACGTACTCTGCAACACCGCTAGCTCATGTAAAGCCGCTTCATTGTCGGCGTTGTTGGCCATCGCCGTTGCTGCGAACTGAGCTACAGCTACTTTGGTATTCTGTAAGGCTTCGAGCGTGACGTGGCTCGCTATGGGGAACGGGAGCCCAACTGGTGCTACGTCAGCTTCGGGAACTTCTGCCTCCCCTTCCTCGAAACTATTATTGTTTTCGGCGTCCTGCCGGTGCCGTCGCACTTGTTCCATCCGCTTGGTGGGCTGGTCCATCTCTTCGTCTCCTGAGACGACCATCTCTTCTGGATCAGAGTGCATTCGCTCCTCACCCATTTGCCTGGCCTTTTCATCACAAATTCTCTTGTGGTGTAGAAAGTCGTGGAAATGCTCAAACTCCTCTTGACACCGGGGACACATGTGCGCTTCCACTCTCTCTCGAGTATTCTCTGACAACACATTGCTGCTCTCTTCCTCCGAACATGATCCAGAGCTATCGCCTGAAACAATACGTTCTCGTTAATTAGTTAGTAGTATTACCGTATATTTACCTTACAATGCTTACACAAAATAATATATAGTATTAAAAGAAAAGTAGAGATGGTCGTTTATTTGTTGTCATTTATGTAGTTAAATTTATCAATCAATATTCATTGAATTAATATTGTTATATTACAATAAGCGGAAATATTTTATAAAGGTTTTATTATAACGTAATTTATATTTCCGATTAAATTATTGAAGCGTATTCCAACCAGATTCCAATATAAATGTAGCAGATATTTACTGTCGTATAGAAGTATTTAATGCGATTTTATAATAGCTATCACCGTAACACAAAACTCACACACATTATGAACAATACATCATATCTGTAGGCCTATTTACTAAAAATCAAATACTTTGAATATTGAAAATTTATTTAGGTACTTCTATTCCCTTTCGTGCGGAACTTCATACCTATAATATATCTATCCTGTCACCTTTAGGCGCTGTTACTGGGATTGTGATGACATTAATATCTATAATATTACGTCTTGATGATACGTTGCTGTATTTATATAATTTCCAAGCGAAAGATGTGTATATACTTTACTCGCTTTATGTAATTAAATAAAATTTTAAGTGCGGTAATCTAAACATGAGCAATATACTCTCATAATATAAATTTAATCACTGGAAATATAAAATTTCAAACAATTTTGCATTATATTATTTATTAAATCGCTATTAAGTCTATTTAATATAAACTGTACGCGGATCTTTATACAGAATGAATTTTGTACACTTATCAATAAAAAAATTAACTAAATAAGTTTTGTATGAAAAATATATTAATATAGATATTATATACAAACCGCAGAGTTACAACAATCCATAATAATTCATTCGTTGTTACCATAATTTTACAATTTGATATATTTTCCTGCTCAACATTACACCGTAGAAGTTATATTCAGTTTTTTTTTGCAATAATACATATTATTATATATTATGTACATTTTATTTTAGTTTGTATGAGTGAATAATCTTTTATTTTCGACTAATAACTTTCATTCGTAAATGTTTTTACATTCTTAATAGAGGCTACTCAACAATAGATGGCGTTAAATAACACTATAAAATTTGTTTGTCTTTCTTTAGAAATAAAATGTTGTTAACATTAATTTCATTTGTATCACTTTTATATTTATTTATTATGTTGATTATACTAAAGCTATTTTGAAATACTAATAGCTTTGTCAAGCTTTAGTAGATTTAATCAATTTTAAGGATAATACGAACTTTCATCTGGCTAGTTATATTATAAAAACCGTAAGATTTAAAATATTATATTATATGCTTAATATAATATACTCTTACTTATAAATATACGTTGTAAACAAAAAAAAAACAATCACAATCTATTAAAATATTATTCAAACCATGTTCCGTGTTCTTGTCAAAATTAATATGTAAGTTTTAAGCTTAAAATTAAGTATCTATGACCTTTTTTAGAGATTTTATATAACATTTTTATTTATCTATTGTGTTAATAAATTTCTTTGAGGTAAGCGATTGAAATCTATTAATAGCTTTTGAATTAGATTTAATAAAAATTCTGTACCATTAATTTTTGATAGATAGATAATTAGATAATATAACTAACTATAAAGAAAAATTCGTCGTTGTCAAGAATTAATATGGTAACGCCCTACAAAAATTGCTTTGTTAATTATACTTTAAAATTAATAACACTTAAGCTAAACAAAACCACGGAGATATATAAAAGGACAGAATTTAAATGTATCTAGGTACTTAAATATGATATAAATATAATTAAATATTAGTAATAACAAAAATACATCCAAAAATAGAATTGTCCGCGTCAGATAACAAAAAGTGTTGTGCTATTATTTTAGCTGTAAGTACAAAGTATATCAATTATATTGATTGCATTTGAATTTCAATTTTAAAGCACCTAGTCAAGCATATTAGTCTGATATCAATGTAGTTATAAGAACTGATCATAAGCTCTAGCAATAGATGAAAAAGGATTCCATTTCTCCACACAATATTTCCATTGATAACTATCGATATAATCCTACGGTAGCGGTCGGTGATCGCTTGAACGAATCATATCATCATTTGTTGTAGCAAAACTGATTTTTTGTAAAAGCTCGTGCCGGCACCTTTGACAGTCCGTAAACATTCGGAAGCTTAAATATCTCACTTCAGGGTAATCCGGACTATTTATTAAATGCATAGGTGACCACAAATATATATTTCTTTCTTTCTTTCTCAGTTTTTCAAAGGGTGCGGTAAGAAGTAGCCGATTAAAGATAGTTTATAACAAAAGAATGTCGCACGCTTTCAATATAGTATTATATCGAAGAAGGTAAGTTGTTTGTGGTCAGTTATTGCGTATTAAGGAATACGGGGAAATCTGTTCATCCGGTATTTAGCCGATTTCTTTTAGATTCGGCTTCATAGAAAACTATTTGCGACAGATAATGTAATACTTAGGAATATTATCTGTGGTTATGCTAATTCTACTGACTGTGCGGCCATGTTATCTTTAACGAATAGATGTCTATTTAATTAATTAATTCTTTTTAATAAAAGCTGCGTAGGATGTTTGAGAAAAGCTGTAGCGAACATTGTTTCTAACCGTTTTTTATAACGAATGCATTTATTTATAATCCATTCTTATAATTTAGTAAGAATAGTAGGTATATTAACAAAATCTATTTATGAGCTCTATATTTAATTCGCCGCTTTATATAGAACACAACTATTTGAAGAAAAAACTAAGTTGTAAACATATGATTTTATTTGGTATGCATTTCCTCGTGTATTACGTAAAATATTTATACAGAATAAGTTCTGTCACAATCAATTTCTACTGGAAATCAAAACGCATCCACCATTTGAAGGTAATACGCACTCTACGTACACCTTGTTTTTAATATTAAGGTATAATTATAAATTAGTTATGTACCCGCAACTAAGATTATTTTATTTCTATTTGTATAAAATGATTAGATAAGAAACGGTAGATATAATTAGCGACACTACTAACACAGTACTAATGAGAACATAACTTAGACAATACCGAACTTAATAGGTTATATTACATCCAGCTCGGTCTATCTAGGGCTATGTTTATTACCGACAGGAATTATTACATTTATAGCTGTTGATTGCAACATTATAAGGTACTCATAGACATTACTTCGGTTAATTGGCAATATGATGAACCTATGATATCTAAAATTTTATATATAATAGTATAAGTTCTCTTTTAAACTGTCAGTGAGTATTAATAATGCTTATTATAACTTTACTAATTTATTTACTGACTATAGAACATTTAATATAAAAAAAATATCCTAAAGACGTGTTAAGTTAAAAAAAACCGAGGGTGGCTGAAAGAGAAAAGACTAAGCGTAGCTGAAGATTACCCAAATCGGTCAATCTTTTAAGTTAATGCAAATGTTTATATCCAAAAGCTTGTGTTTGAATAGCTACGTATTAAAAAAGTTACCAATATTTTTCCTGTTAATTCTCGACCGGCAACACTTAATTAAAAAGTAGGTAGGTATCATAACCAAAGCACAGCTAAAATGGTAAAGATTTATAATCAGCCATTAAGATTTAAAATGTCTCAGACTCACACGTTATCGCTTCCACAAAAATCAGGCTTTATCTATATGAATACTTAGACTCATTATTCATCGTCGAAAAAGACGTATGCATAAACATTATTCATCACCGATCAAGAACCGGTCTAATAACTAGAATTTTGAATTTATTAATGGAGCAAACATAGGAATTAATAAATAAATGAGAATATGAATTGGGCAATTTCGTCGCTAATACAGAAAATGTGTTTTAGAATCTTTGTGGAGCGGTCGTAAATAAATTGGAGAGCTAATATTATATTCATCAAAATAACATGTTCTGTCTTTCTCATAAGACGGCCGTAAAAATTTGAGTTTTATTTAGTTCTAATTGAGCTTTCATTAAATTAATACTGTCTCAATCATAGTATTTGGATGTTTTAATCAAATCAAATTATTGTGCAACGTTCACTAGAGAATTTCAGATATTCACGCATGGTACAGTGTTAGGCTAGTTTTTATCTACAAGAGATATGTACGGTTCCCCATTTTTCATATATTGATAGATTATTAAATATATTATAAAGATAGATTTTATAATTGCTGCCACTTATATAGGGAACAGGTAGGTACTATGAACTGAAACTACTTACTATTTTATATTTCCGAAATAGTTTATTCTTTAAATCTAAGTAAGTAAATATTCAAATTATATTTACTCAGTAAATGAATGGTTCTTATAATTAATATAATTTACATACATATTTTTTTTATAATTTAAGCAAATCTAATATACATTTAGTAAACTGAACTATAAGGATCGCAAGTCAGTAAGGAATTAATTATCTACTTAGGTACTCTCTTTGCCTATTTAGAAAATTAAATAAACTGCCGCGGATAAATTGTAGCTGATTTAATAGCCCGAATGTTTTGTATGTTATAGCCTAATTATTTTTATTTTGAATCATCTGTGTAAAAGAAAAAATCAGCGAGTTAACGGGCTATACCTAAGTAATATATGAATGTACCAAACTCAATCTATATAGACATCCCGAGCGTTAATCGCTACAGATAAATCAACTCCTATCTTGAACAATACCAAAATGCTTTTTCTCACCAAATTCCTACTTGTACTCAGCCGCAACTGACAAAATCAAATTCGTACTACTCACCGAATTTCTTGGAATACAACTTAAGGAACACTTTAAAACAATAACATGATTAAACGACCATCTCTACCTCCAAATGAGAAAAAAACGAATATCACGTGTAACACAAAATCCTCATATTAGATAAATGGTTAGTACCGATGGAGACGCGGCGCACGTTGGAAGGCTTAATGCGAGGCATGGCTGCGTCAGGTGTGCCGGTGCATGGCACCTCATGCGTCGGGAACGAGCACTCGCGACTACAGGACGCGGAGAAGTGTAACCAAGGACGACCACCCGGCTCGGCGTCCGAAGCGCGACTGAGTGTGCGGCGGCGGGGCGCTCGGGCGGCGGCACCGCGCGCGCGCACTCAGGTACGTAGTTATGACAAGAGGGCGGAGCCACCCGACTCATAAATCAAACTTCGCCCATTCGCACCGGCCGCCGCGACCCCCACCTCCATATTCCATATTCGGGGCGGGGCATATTTCATAATCATAACGCCTCATATTCATATCGCGCGGCTGCGGTGGGCGGCCCTTACTTCGCTACTATTCAATACTTTTTAACTTTAGTAATTGACTATGTTATTAAGACTATGTGCGTTTAATATTTAATAAAAATAGTATAAGGTTAAATAAAAGTAGTATAGGAATTCGGTTTGCTTGAATAGTTAAGTAATAAAATCTAGACAGATTCCTTTTTTACCTATAGTTACTTGAGTGCCTAGAAAGATAATTAAAATTAAAGTAAATGCACCTTAGAAATAAATCCAACGTTTACAACTATAAGAAATAATAAAAACATATTTCTAGATTCAAAGAGTGGTGGTTATTATTGGTTCCTATTTCAATGTTAGTTTTTGGAGACTGATACATTCTAAGTAAGGATATAAATAGGTAGATAATTACCTGCCAACTATGTTGCCAAGATGGTTGTATGAGTAAGTTTGCGTTAGGTATAATATTTAATTGAACTGGTCTAAATATTGAAAATTAGGTACTGATTCAGTTAAACCAGGTACCTTTTTATCTATACATATAAGTATATAATTAAATATAAATAAAATTATTTCTAATAGTAGGTACCTACCTAAAAATAAATAAGAAAATTCTATGAAATTAAAATTAATCTAGTGTTAGGATTGTTAATTCAACTGTTGACATTACTCGGAAATTAAGTGCCCGGGTTTGATTTCCGGTGGAGCTTTCGGGTTTGCATCATTTGATAGTAATAACCTACCCTAATAAAATAACTTAATCCTATATTTAAATACTGACACCAATTATATAACCTACCTAATCAATTATTTCCAAATACCTTCATCAACCTCACAAAGAATCTGTCATATCCTCACATTAATTTATGTTACTCAAAATTAAATAATAAATAAGTAACGCCCCCTTTCGACGTCCGTAACAATCACAATTTTAAGACGCTGTGACACGCGCCCCAAAACCGTAGACAATCCAAAATTTCTGTTACTTTCCTATTTTTGGAATATGGCAGCGCATTACCGCCCCAGCGTATAAGGTGTCATCATAAACAGGAGTTATTTAGTCAACTGAGGTTAAAAACAACAACATTAGGACAGATGGTTCGCCTAATGAATATATGACTTGATTTATATCAGGATCAATACGGTTTACGTTAACCATCGCGGCTTGTGAGGCGGAAAATTAAAGATTATTTTTGGTTTACCTTTCAAGTCGACATAAACTTATGCTTAAGTGGATTTACAAAAACATGAAGCGGTAAGCAAGGTTAAGTACCTCGAGTTTGTTCACTTTTCAACTACGTACTTATGATAAGTACATTGAACGTTTTTGTTTATTCCTTCTCATTAATTCAATATTTTTCTCTTGAGCAGTTGATAGTATTTCTTAGAATCTTATTTAACTTATTGACTAGGGCAAAAAGAAAAGGTGATTAGAGAAACCTAAATGGAGGTGAACTAACTTAAGGTGTACTTACTAACTTGAAATCAAGTTACATAAAGTTTTTTTTATTTATATTTATTACAAATGGCTAATCAGAGATCTCGCTCCCTCATTCATCCATCCATCCCGATTATTAAAGAGAAATGAAATTTCTCTAGATACTAGTAGGTACTAAAATAACATTTTAATTTCATTCACGGCTACATATTGTGACAAAATTAACACAACTCGATATCCATTATTGAATATCACCCCTTCGGATTCTTATTAATTATGCAGCAATTCTGAATACTCTTTTGAATTCGTGCAAAAGAGAATATGGTTCAGGGTACAATTTTAGACGGGGAACGAATGAGCCGGAGTCAATCTAATGAATATTCAATGCCCTATGCGATGTTGTACATCGCTCCGCAAAAAGTCCGCCGTGGCACACCAATTAATAAATAGCATTTATTTTAAAATCTCATTTCGACGGCTAGTGCCCTCTCGTGTTTTAATAGTGGAGTGACTGATTCACGAAACTACATTTATATAATACGTATTTATCCATAATGATAAACTCTCAGAGTATAAAATGATAGAAACTGTTTAGGGACCTATATATTAACTTTAATTGCTGAGATAAAAACTTATAATTGAAGCAAATGATATCAGTGCTTATAAATATTCATGTTAATTAGATAGGAATATCTATGTATTTTCAATATTTCTTTTTCAATTATACCCAATAGGTAAGCACGTAGGTACATTAACTTATTATACAAAGAGTAGGTAAACATTTCTTTCTTTAATTATTTTTCCTACAACATTATAAATGAGAATATTTAGTCTTCCCCTAATCTTTGCTAAGCCTTGAATTCGCGTTGCGGAAATTACGTCAGCATAAAGAACTTGCCGAGAATCGAGTTTCGATACATTTTGTTGATAATATTGAAATCTAATTAAGAAAAGTATTGGTCTGTATATTTAGTATTATTTTGTTTATTTTTTTTCAAACCAAGTCTTCATTTGTTTCACATATACTTATAGGTATTCGAAATTAAATATCAAACTAGATAGAGAAATTTTCGTTCCGAAGTGTCTGTGCACCCCTTTTAGAATATGAGCTTGTTCGTATACATAAGTAAGTGTATATAAGTCGTTGTATCTCCGTACAAGCAAAATCGCCAATAAAACACAAAGCAACGTTCATGTGGGAATACCATTATGTTAAAGCAGAAAATCTTACTTTAAAATGTAACCGATGTTAAGTTCGGCCCGGGCAAAGTAAGTGGTGAAATGATCAGTATTGAAGCAGTTCGCATTGTGGCCCCGCGGAGCTATGGCAAACAATTTATGTAAATTGAGCCCATAGATTTTATAGGAAACACCTATTTGAATACGCGGATAGGTGCCCAACAAAGCCGGGGAGAGAAGGCTGTTTGTAAGGCAATGATAAATGTATAAATGTTCGCTATTAAATGAAAGGCCGTTGTGCCCCGATGACTTGCT
Source organism: Leucoptera coffeella (assembly GCA_030578115.1). Taxonomy (NCBI): domain Eukaryota; kingdom Metazoa; phylum Arthropoda; class Insecta; order Lepidoptera; family Lyonetiidae; genus Leucoptera; species Leucoptera coffeella. The sequence continues at coordinate 67,910 of JAMBLF010000551.1, read as the reverse complement.
AACGGATTGACAGAAACTTTATTAGTGTTAATAATATTCGATTGAACAGTTCGGGAGCTCCTGCAGTCACAACTGGGATATTTAATTTAAAGTACACAATGCGATTGACATGCCTGCTACTGATTCGAACGAGGCTTTCTGCTGTTTGGGTTCCTCGCGACAATTACTGCTTGCTTTCGAATAGAGTGGAATTGATCGGTACATCGTGGATTAGATATGTATTAAACCTTGTAGGATATTTTTTTAACCAAATGGTCTTTGATTTATTATCTTTTACATAGATTGTCTAGATTTAATTATTAAATTGTTTTTACATTGAAACTATGAAGGTATGTTAACCATTATATTGCATACATATTTTCATACACATACGTAATTTTATTTTCTTAACGAGGAATGGGAAGGGATCAGGAATAGCCATTTTTTCCGATCCAGGCTTTTAATAGTCACATAGCCTGCAATGTAATAATAAATCTACGGAACCCACAAATATATATCAGCCCAATAACAAGAAGATACCTACATAGGTAGTTAATTTTCATAACGATTCGTTTTGGAGAACTAGATGACTGGTTGAAAAAAGATTAAAACTATTCCACGGCTTTCATTCAATACGTTTTTATTAAACAGCCGTTTAGCTTTGAATTAGTTACACTGAAGCACAAATCTAACAACTGCTCTGCCACACGGATATGGAACCGTTACTACGATTGAGTGTATTAAAACTATGGTAAATAGATAGCAATACCAAGATTTAGTCCAAATTATTATATTTAACTATGGCTGCTACTAATTACTTGTATCTAGGTATGTTATATTCTTCTTGTAGAAACACTTGCTACTAAGCTTCAAAACACACAGACACATAAATAATATCTATTAAACTTGGAAATAGTAGAAACATATTTATATAAGATAACAGCTATAAAAATTTATGCCTTTTTCGGTCATGGTCTAGAGAAATGGACAAAGCGTTGAATTTTGGGGAGAGCGGCGTAAAAATGACAAGGCGGGCCTTTGAATAAGCCGCGCTGGCAGGAGCCGGTTGCGTTTATAAATTTGAATATGGGAGTGCTATCTAACGGTGTCGCTGTTTATTTTCACTGCACCCCCGTCCGAGGCCGAATGCGCCGCCGAATTTATTTCCATGCATTTTAATATCTCCCTCTGACTAGCTATTGCCATTTTCACGCGGTTTTATTGTTTAACTGTATCTGTACTGTAGGTTGTGTTTATATTTCGAAATTTGCAGATGGTGCGACGCGGAAGTTCGATCGATATTTTTAACTGATAGGGAATTCGTTTGTCGTTTCATTTTCGTTTGCTGCTTACGCTTTTTATTATTATTTATTGTTCTCTATGATCCATAATTGTGTGTTGTTTTGATACATTTTTACTAATGTGCACATTATATGTAGTATATATAGGTCTATACCAAAAATACTAAGAACCGTTTATCTGACATTGCCAAACATTTTTACACGTTTGATAAAAACTGAACCAATAATTTTGCAGATTGGGGAAAAAGAGTACGAATCTAAAAATAGCTCTTGTCCGTCACGCCGTTTATATCGACAAATTTCAAGGTTAATGAGAAGTTATCACTTTCCGTCGTTTTTTCGTTACTCTTATAAAATAGGAAAAACTGGTTAATATCACAAAGATTTATAGTTGCGACAATTTTTTCTTATTACTTCTCTATGTTATCTTAGATTAAACAGAGCTATTTCAATAATATTTATTTAAGTAAAACCAAACTCAACCATCGAGGAAATTATAGGTCTTACGAAATGTAGGTTAGCCTTGATTGACTCGTTATCCGGAAATGTCAATAAAAACTTGGGCTGCAACGGTACTGGACGGGCGTCAAATTGGGCAGCAATTTTCATGCCGCTTGGCATAATTTGTAAGGATGAACCCACTCGTACTCACATTGCTGGGCAGAGCTTGCACGAATAGCCGGAGGGTTCCCTCCTTTGTTCTCATGTAAATGCGCTTTTCGCATTATACAGCCTAACCTAGGCTTATTATCTACGTTTATCAAAGGTTATGTATCTATAAATGGATGGAAACTATTTAATTTATAATGTCTAGTTCGTTTTATTCACTTAAAAATGTCAAAAACACATATAACTTAGTAAACAAATGGCATTCACCTAAAAGATATTATTTAAAGTTTCTAAGGTATTTTTTAGGTATATGCCAACAGAATCCTAAAAAGGAAAGTCAGACTCGCGTGTCCAACATTTATTATGTCCAGTTAGTTTGTATGAGAGACATGTTAATATTCGCATGAATTTTTGTGTTCTTTAGCATAAGAATTCCAGAACACTTTTCTCGTCTTGTCCCGTTGACAGGTATTGGTAAATATTGTCATTTGCGAGAGAATAATTTAGTGCACTTATTTGCGATTTGTGTTTGCGTAACAGCTAATTTGCGATTGGTTTTTACTGCCTCCGTGCTTCCATGTTTGTATTGGTCATATATATGTTTACTTCATGTCACTGATAATGAGGAGTGTAATTTCAGATAAAAGATTGTGTGACATTTTAGATTCAATTCACGACCTATAATCGTTTCGAGGTAGTTAAAAGCTTTAGCGGCCACAGTTGACTCGTCGTCTAAGTTTACCTTACAAAGGTTTTACTTCGCCAAAACAAAATGATTCATTGTTGGAATAAACAAAAAGAACAATTATAGGCCCTGAAAAAGTGTTTATTATTAAATGTTGTTGATAGAAACACATAACTTTTTTTATAATGTATAACTTTGCATGTAAGTATAAATAATTTAAGTACACGACTAACGTGAATAATCCTAAATTCAGGTACCCTGACTGTGTATTAAATATTTAATATGTTATATCCAATAGCATATCTATACTATTAAAACAACTAAGCAATAAAAAATGCTTAAACGCGAATCCTCAAAGTTAAAACATGATAAATAATGGCGCCGTTATAAAAGCGCGAAACAACAGCCATGTTTCCCATTTATTCGGAGCAGCAACAAGCAAAAGGCTTTTCAGGGAATGCGTGGCCAACTTAAAAAATAAATCTTGGCTAGCGGCGGACGCTCGTGAAATATAAAAGTGTGTGGGGGCACTTAACTGCTGGACGCTCATATTTTGTTATTTTATTTATATTAAAAGTAATGGTTCTACTCGCGCCATAATGCTCGGAACACTTTTTTCGCATTTCTCTCCTCTTTGCGGCTAGCTCGTATATTCTCACTAAATGACAAAGGGTCGTAACTGTTCTATTGTTTATTTTGGTCATGTCATAAGGAAATCTTTGTCTCTAGTATAAAAAGAGATAATAATAAATGCTGTAAATAATAACTAAAGTTTAATTTATAATCAACAGGTACAAAATAAAGGTAGACATCGTAAAATGTTGTATAAACGCCAAAAGTTGGCTAACATAAATCCCAATTAATAATTTAGGTCCCTCCCTTATCTCGGAACATTAACAGGGAGAATAAAGCCATAACTTAGCGTTGACATAGTTTTATGCTATCATAAACAAGGAATGTAGACATCTTCACCACCACAGCGGAGATTGGCGACAGGGTGCCCGTAGCGACATCTCGTGTAATTAAACCGTATTATTGTTGCGATAGAAGCCATTTTTGTTGCACGTGCATGATTGTGATGCAGGGAACAATCTAGTTGTTGCAACGTAGTTAGCTATGAGAGAAAAGACTCGTAGGTGCCAGTCAGGTGGCTGAGACTCCTCAGAGGGGGTAGCCAGGGAGGTGACTCCCTCTCGTAAATAACGCGTGCTGGCGAGCGCTAGATATGCGAATACAAACATTTAAGCGCTCATAATTTCCTACTAGTTAAGCTTATCTTTGTCCCGGGAACAAAATTTACCCTAAAATAAAACGTTGCGTTTAAAGGGACATGTATCACCCGGTTTTACGTTTGCTGGACGTTGCTATCTGGACTGCGCTTGTAAAAACAGTTTGAGCTACACCGTTGACTGTGACTTACCTTTGTTTTCCTGAATATATGCAGGACTTGTTATAATAATAAGAGGCCATTTATTTCTACTGTTTAAACACAGCAAGCTTACATACATTACATTAATACACAATTATATAGGTACAATTAGATAAAGAGAGACAAACATGAAAAAAGGGAAATCCTATCCTATACACTTTATATCTTTTTAGTACTAACACGTAAGAACTAGGTATAGTATAGTTTTCTTGCGTAATAGATATAGTACCAATAGTCTATTCCAATATGCATAAAATGAGCATAGGATGGTGTTTCGTCGCATTGAGACAAGGGGTGGGTGACGTTAAGCCGGTATCATCCGCCTTATAGTGTGGGGGGCTCTTATAATTATGTTCATATGCCAAGCTGAGCTGCAAGGATCGCTTATTTATTAGTTGCAGGGTACATAGCTGTGAATTCATGTGCTTAGTGGAAGTTCATTTCATAAAACTGTACTTAAAAGTAAGTAGTTCATAAGTTATATACCTACGTAAATAAACTGAATTGTAAAAAATACAGATTTAGTTTTACAGGCTTCCCTACTATAAATCCTAAACTTACCTTATACAACCAACAAATAGTGTAGATTTTGTAGTGTTTAAATAATATTTATGTTTACAAAAATTGCTAAAAACCTAAATTTAGTCCCTTCTTCATAACGTAAACACTATCGATCGCCACCTAAGAAACTTGACAAAACCTTTCTCAAGGTTGAGGGGACGTTTTTAAAAACATATACGAAAGGAATAGTGAATAACCCCGATCCGGCACCCCCATACAGCTTCGTACGTTATATTTGCATCGCATAGTTCCTAAGCGGTTTTCCCGGCTCTCCCAAAGGATTCGCCTAGTTGTCACGCTCGCATTCCTGATTTCAATCTTGGAACTTGCGAGGCCCCTCGACTCAGATTTCTTACGCTTTTTGACAGCACTCGCTATTTATTCATGCCTCGCCTTCACGTGACATTCGCGATATCTGCTCGAGACAAATGCATAAACAAAACACTATTTTGGCATTTGTTTGTAAATATTTAGTTGAATGTTCTAAATGTGAATGGGGACGCTATTCGGCATTTGTTTTTGAATTGTTACTAGAATTTTCTAGGAGTAGATGATATAAACATGGAAAACTTTTGAGTTACGTTTGACATTTTGAAGAAGACACTTCACTTCTTTATAAGAGCTTAAAAATCAGCAGTTGTTGACATTCATTTCATTTCAGATATTCTGAAATCGTGTTAACATTTATTTATTTTGCATTTCATTATAGCAAAGTATTGACAGAACAGAATTAGTATTATCTAACAATACGATATTAGTTACAATTGTCAGATCCAATTACATAATCCTTGACTATTTATCACGCTCATATTTTCTCCGCCATCCATCCAAGCTCATCCTATCTCACATATTCATCCTTGAGAAAATTGGTCAATTTGCTAAAATGAATATAATGAATGGCAGCCGTAATAGAGGCACTTGGGTGGAACATTAATAGAGAACAAGGCACTAGGGCCGGGGCACACTAACGAGCGTTTTTATCCGAGGGTGGCTGAATGATGGATGGCTGGAGGCCCGCCGCGACTTCCTCACGCCGCCTGCCGCTATCTCTATTCCCATCTTATTGATATTCTGTGTATGTGCAAAATGCCACGGAAATATCAACCGCCTATCAAAGTACTTCATTAATTTTGAGTAAAAGGTTTCTGTACTTACGAACTGTTATCTATTTCCTTTGGTTAGGCTTTGAATAACTGTCATCTATTTCCTTTGGTTAGGCTTTGAATAACTGTCACCTGATGATAACATTAATATGGAGGTGACACAAGGGAACATGACCTAATAAAGAAAATTTACTCCTAATCATTTCTACTGTATGAAAAAGCGCCGTTCCCTTATGTTGGTATCTGGGAACCATCTATTACCACTTCACATAATTACCATTACTATTAGATGGATCACTTGAAAATGTTTTCCAGCTTTGAAACCAACAGCATGTAACCTTTCATGGTCACCCATCCAAACCCTTATCACGCCTAGCGTTACTTAACTTAGATAATCAAAGGAGTATACTGGTGTATCAAAGCGGCTATAACCGTTGTCAAAGTCTGTTCACCTATGCCGTTTAGGCAGTCAGTCGTTTGTGATACCGTAGTTTCAGTGGACAATTGATCTTTGAGGTTTATCCAAGCAATGCTTCGATACTTAGGTACGTGAAGGTTCATATCGTGACAAGTATCTAGTATAAAGATAGATTATGCCCTAGTTTGAGAAGTAAAACTAATACTTACTAACAGCCTATATTTTATTCTATATATTATGTCTAATATGAACTGAACTGGTTTGTTCAATTGGTGTAAGTATTCTAAAATATTCGAGTAAATCAGACTTTTCGAAGTTTAGTTCTCTATATCTCTAAAACTCGCAAAAAGAATTTATTTGCCCTTGAAATATGTCAGTTATCTGTATCACCAAATCAATACAATCCTTACAAAATAATTTATATTGTAATTTTACAAGCAACTTTACTTATCAAACTATAATCCTACCTCATATCTTAATTAAGACACCAAACTTTATCGGTTCAGAATAATATTCATCTTGCAAATGAGCAATTAAACACTGTGTTGGTGGCGAATTATTGCTTTGCTATCAACAGGCAAAATTATTTGAAGGTAAATGATATTATGAATATTAATGGCAAATCCAATAAGGCTTAAGTGATACAATTAATAGCGAATATTGAACTGAATATTTAATGCAACGGTCGAGTTTCAGACCGGCATTTACTTATATTATACACCTACTTTTTAGCTATTTATAGATTGTCTTGGCTTAAAAAAATAAGTGTATATTTAAAGATGTGTAGAACGGATATAAGTTTATTTACCGTGATGGGGTCTGTAATGTAGCCTTAAAATATGTTTCCTTTGTTATAAAATGACGTTGTTTTAAGAGATTTTACTTGTAATTCAAACTCATTAAGATTTGTATGTTTTCTTTCTCTCACACGTAGCTAGAGTTAAATTTTATTTCCCTATATTTTAATGTCTTTACTCTACCTATTACTTCCGTTCTAACTTATATGCTTCTTGGAGCGCATAAATATTTCAACTAGCAATTCAACCTCTCGGGAATTCTATACGTGATATCATTTTATTCCCTCTCATAGCTTGTAATGTAATATAAATGATCTGCTGAAGGAGTCGGCTAATTGCGTAGCGATACATCCTAATGATGATGGACTGGATAACTGGGGTGGGTTATGTTTTATGCCCATAAATAATACTGCTCTAGTTAGAGACACGTACGTAGTGTATCGAGCTGTATTTGTGATGACTGTGAGCTTATTGTATGACTGTATAAGTTATTATATATACGAGTATATGTTGTATAAAAGGCATTTCATTTCATATAGATTCAATATTTTACCTACATACACATCATGCCCGTTTCTCTATTGAAGGATAGGCAGAGATTACGCATCCCTATCTGTTACGATCAGGATAAACAACTTTCGCTTAATTGTCAATACACCACTAGTCTATCTTCGCAACTAATATGGAATATTGATTTAAACTGTTCAACAGTACTAGATCTATATAGCTATTAAGCCTCTAGATTATTAAAATACATAGAAAGTACTAATACTTTTGTTTTGATTTCCATAGCTTTTACCAACGTACATACACAAAAAGTAATATTTTATACCGATCTGTTCAAATATGATAACTGTGTCAAATATATGTTATCAATAAAGTCAATTTTCTCAAAAAGAAACATAAAATTAAATGTACAGCCCACCAGTAGCCTACTTGTATCTATCTTTCAATTATTTAGCACTCGTTCCGATACACATAGTTTGAACAAAATGTCCGATAACCAAGCCAACATATTTATGTAAATGGCCGCTAACAGGTTTCATTTCGATATGACAAACAAAAGTTCGAATCGTGTGAGTTGGTATATGCAAATGGCGCTCATTTGCATTCGGGTTCATAACTCGATTCGAAAATGTAATATCGAACGGCTTAATTGAATTTATGGCCGCGTCGGCTACTGAATATGAACGGGCGATCACTTCTTAATACTAATGATTGTTTATTAAGCATTCGACGCTGTGTGTGAACGACGTAACATAAATTTTGCGTATTATTTACCTTGACAGGAGCGCATTATGAAATAATAATGCAGTGATTTATATTCTGTCGGCGAAGCGATCAAGCGGTCGCTCGGCTAACATTGTCCATTGCGAGCGCGTGAAATTTTAATATGACCTATGCATGTTTAAGTGGCTGGCCCCGCTGTTAATGTTATGATATGAATTAATTCAACCAATGGATAATGGTGTCTACTATGGTCAAAATGAGGTCGAACTAATGACCACATGCAGGACTATTTCTATTATTCATTCGCCCGTTACTAAGGCCATATGTTTGCATATTATTGCTGTTTATGTCTATGAATTAATAGGCTATATTTTTCAATATAGCTTGTATCACGTAGCATTCACTATTGTTTATTGGTGGCCACATTCTATCTACAAATCCAAACTAATCTTAAATACAACTCCGTCACAATGGACTTGTAAACTTCGTTTGAGAGGTTTTATGTATAAAGACCGTCTCGACATGTTCAAGAAATGTTACCATGCACGTGAACTATAGTTGTAAAAGGTAACACATACAAACACTCATTAGAGCTGTGTTCGGAGCTGATTTGGTTTGTTTGCCTCGCTCTAAACAACGTAGGTACGTATGAAATGTTATTACAGGTTCTGGTTTGATGGCAACGTTAGTTTTGTGGATAGATTCACGCGAGCTGAAATAAAGCGAGCCAATCAATATTAACACGCCGCAAACAGCGTAAATTGTTGCCTAATGCTACACACACACAGTGGGGCATGCCTCCATCGTGTATTAGTGTGGTTCGTGTGTATCTTTTCGTGGTAAAGGGTGATCGGATTTACTTGTTATAGTGCTGAATCGATCACGTTTACAAAGCGTTACTTCGTTTTACATGGGTACCTATTGTATTTCCCTGAAACGTTGGTACATAAAATTGGTAGACACGTATAATTCCTTCAGACGATGTTATTAAATTTTAAGTGAATTTGAATCAACACGTAGCATTCGTCAAAATAGTGAAAGTCATAATTGTACTAACTACTGTGAATATTTATTTCGTCACAATCTGATGTAACAAGAATTAACACAATCTTGGCAACGGTTTCCGACATTATTGTTTTTATTGAATTTTTTATCAATATTACGTAACTATTACGACCACGATTCATCTGAAAATACAATTAATTAGTAGATAAAACTTTAAAGATATTATTATATAGTACGGGTGAAATCACAAAGGAAAGCTCTATGTATTCCTTTACGTAACACTCTGTATGATTCGCGTATTACTGACACACACGAGCGTCGTAAGGTTACTAGTCCGACGTACACACATGTAGAAACCGACGGGCTCGGTCTGTAATAACTCGGAACCACAATAAATCAATGTGATTAATGTCATTAAGCACCGTGCGCCGGCCTCTCTATATTCCGTCAATATGCACTGTTTTACGACACGCTGCTATAATTAGTTAGCTTTGTTAGGGCCATCGCTGAGCGTTGTTCAACCTCATTTTGCCGGAGATATTACGGCGAGCGCCACTCGCGATACGATGACACGCCGACCAATAAATCCATTCAATGGCTGGCCACATCAAAGCGAAATATTAATGAATTCATAAATACGTCTTCGCTGTCGCAGACGTAAAAATGATCTCTGCTGTATGTCAACCGTTTTCAGGGTGTAGATCAGTATCGAACGTTTCTGAGGTTGGCAGTGTTTATACGTCCGTTTGATGGATATGCCGTAATTATAACGATTAGACTGGCATCGCAAATCATGGGAACGGCGCAGACAGGCTGCTCTAGTTGACGATGTTATCGCAGCCTGCATCTTGATCGCAGGGGCCCGGGTTGCCCTCCGAGTGCGCAACAGATCGCCCACCTAGGGACCTCAATGGCCTGTCTAGCTAGTCAGTAGCAATAGGCAACCAAATATGGCCTACTTGTAATTATGTCAAAAATAATTGTGATTGTTAAATGTTTTTTAATGATACATTTCAGCTTTTCATTGTCTTTTAATATAGCTAAAATACGTATATCTATATTTGTCTTTCGTAGCTGAAAGATTATTGATTGTGTATAATATATTAGGTATATTCCACCTATATGACATTTCGAAACTGGATGAACTTGTGGAAGGGCGGCTTAGCAGGGGGTCGTCCTAATAAGGCATATGACGTACAAATAGGTGAGGTACTAAAAAGGCATGACGTTAGCAGCTACACGTAACTGCTATATGAATATATAGTAGTATGGATGTTAAAAAACTAAATTGTTTGTCATTAGTATAATAACCCTAGACTCTATGGATAAGACACAGGCACTCTTGTGTGCCTTATAATTTATAAATTTCTTATAATCTGGTTAAAATTTGATCACATTTTTTTACAGCAGATACGTATTTTTAGTAAGGGAATCAATCTTGTATTGTATCATTAGTTGATCAATGGCTAGAGGTTTCTTTTATTGAACAATCAATTTATGAATAAATTTTCATATTTTTCATTGTGTGTTGTTATTTTAAAGGAAACGCCATGACCTTAGATTCCAACTTAATACCTCCCTTTCCATACCATTCTTTATCCTAGATATGGCAACGCTCAAGTTTCTACACAGAATAGACACAGATTCCAGATAATGTTTATTTGATGCCAGTGTCTTGTCTATGGTTTGACGGAACGGAATGCTACTCTCTGCAGTTCACAGAGTATAGTCCTTGTAACTGGTGCCTGTTTAATTAGGCGTTAGTAGGTTCGCTCGAAGCGGTGGGATAATTCTCGCGTATGCCCTCTCATTGTGTTCACAGAGCGAGATGCCGATGACCATTTCGGTTGCTCGCTTCTGTCGCTCGCATCGCAATCAAATAAATATTTCGGCACAATTAAGAAAAGTCCAAGAAACTTGCACTTGAGGTGCTCGGCACTGGGATGCGTGGAGACGGCTCTGATTTATTAAAAATTCTTATTAATTAATTACTTATTAAGAAATAATAGAAATAAAATGTTAAGTAAATTTGTTAGTATACATTGTGGTGCAATCATTAAGCGATAACAAGAAATATAGGATTATATAAACAAATATTTACTTCGAGATTATAAGCAAGGTTGATAGAGTAATAATCTAATGCACTTGTATTTATGAATTTATTAATAATACATCAGTATACAATATTTAAAAAAAACTTATATTTCCAATTATCTACATTACCTCAATAGTATTAAGTTACACAGTAACAATACTTAAGATTTTGATTAGAAAAAGTTACCCATTTTATGATACTAATTAACACAAAAAGGAACATTCTTTATTTACAAAGAGTTACGTAGAAAGTCTGTTGCTAATTCCAAAATTCCTTGTGTGATTCTATATTTTAAATAGCATTTACTATCTGCTAAGTCTCTGATGTCCCAACATATTCAAAGTACATTTTTCATGTATTTAATGGTATTAGAGTTCGAATCTCAAAGGAGATTTTCTTTTTAAAACACATGAGATCATTTGTATTCAGATTTTTCATTGCCCAATAAAATAGCACAGATTAGTTATCTCAAAGAAAATCATGTAAGGCCATGTCTTTGTTTCAAAGAATGTTGATCTATATCTCCGGAGCAGTTTGTCTTGTTACAAGCACATGCTACGGTGGTGCTTACATTCAGAATTTTATAGACGACGTAACATTTCTCATACGAGTGGGCGGGAAAGAGCTGTCTGTAACTGATTTAAGACTTTTGGAAACGTGATTCTAATCATGTGTAAGTATTAACCATGGCTGGATAGTTTCACAGTCCTACTTCAAAGTGTGGCGGTACTTGTATTCTACTCGGTATATTATGTTACCTACATGCACGCGGGCACTCCGAAGGCGGCCCTGCGCCCTTCCCTGTGCGGCCCGGGAGGCTCCACATCCGCTGAAGTATTTTGTTTATTGCTAATGCGATTTTATTTTTAATGTGTCTTTTATTTATCTTTATTCAACGATTGCAGTTTATTGTATGAAAATAAATAAAATTGTGCACCTTTTTAATTTTATTAAAGGCCAAGTACACGACGGAATCGCGAGGAAGAGGAGAAATAAATTTTAATAAACATTACCTTTTTAAGGCGTGATTCTTAAGGTTGAAAGCGATTTATTTTATAAGCGTAATGTGAGATAGCGACTGCATTTATTAAATATAGAGGCAAAGGATTCATTTTATCTTTACTATTTAGAACGGCAAATGGAAAAAGTAAATATACATTTGTTAGTATTATTCATTTCAATTATTGATTTATAGTTGTCGACAGGTTCATGCATCATCCAATTAGATACGAAAAAGACAAAACTAAAAACAACTCAGTTTATGCGTCGACCCACGGAAGTCCGTAAAAAATGTTTATCTATATCGATCATTGCGATGGAATTGTCACATAATCGTTAGATTTATGCCTCATTGTCAGCGTCGTAAACTAGATCTCCATAAAAAGGGACATTTCCTATTTAAAATTTATATCAAAGACAATGGTGGACAAAAAGCAGGCGCCTGGCCACATCGGCGGCGAGCGGCGCGCGGCGCCAACTGCCAAATTTATATCAGCCGCGCGTAAATTACGCCTTTTTACCTGGATTCCTGTTTTGACATATTTAAGGCATTAGTAATAATTATGAGTGCTCGGGGACGGTAAGTGACGGCTGCAGTAAGTTTCACCGTATCAGGACGAGTGGCAATAAATATGGGTAGGTTATCTCGAACGTGCAGCGAGTGTGAGCCGTGGACCTCCCAAACAGTGGAGAGCGGAACGAATTTTCAGTTTGATTAGTAATTGTGTCTTCGGCGAGAAATGAGAGTAATAAGCGATGGCTCGTGCCAGGGGCGAGGGCGAAGGTTGAGCAGAAGGGTGGCCACACATCTGCCGTCCGAACACCCACACAAAGTCTCCGGTTAACGAGTGTCGTCCGATAGTTTTAATTGCAATTCGATATTTGCACTTTTATGGTAGCGCTAATAAATAATAGGCCGTTCACTGAATTTATATTGTGTCTCAGTACAATGTTTTCTGTTTCACTTGTAATAATACCTTAGGGAGAGAAATTCTGGGGATAAGAGATCATTGGTATCAAAGACTAAAATTAAATACAAACATTGCATTAATACATCCTCGACAACCTTTAGCTTTAAGTGTATGTTATTATATAATAATGTTAACAGTTTCCTAGTCTATTTGCCAACAAATTCCATTTAACCCCAGTCCCTTAGTCACCTAATACGACATACCGGTAAGCAATAATTTAAAATAATCATCAACAAAAATTTCCAAACGTTCGATTTGTCATTCCCTTATTGTTCAAAAGACTATGTTATCAAAACCATAAATATTGGTGTTAAATTAGACAAAAAGCTTTCCGATGAGCCGGACTAGAGTTCCATATCCATAAATTAGTTGCCCCATATTAAGACAAAAGCATGGCGATAAGGCGTGCGATTAGAACACCCCTGTGAGTGCTACGGTGGCTAATACCTCGCTATACACACTCCAACAGTGACTGAGTCAAGATTTTTTCAACACGTCAGATCCTAGAGCTCGATAATTCGCAGACGAAATCCAGGGTCGCTTATCATTTAGGGGATCGCATAAACGAATTTATGAAAAACAAACATCCGTAAGCGAAATGACAATGACGGAAATAAATTTTATATCCCTTAATAGGCTCGGCTGGGGTTTGCGAAAGGGGGCCCGTAATAAATCCACAAATGAGATTTACCGGACGCCTGACCACTTGGACTCATATGTCTATTATCAACCTCATGTCATTGTATACCTCGGTGCTAAATTTAGACATTTTGTTACTGTAACAGAATAATACGAGAGGATGTACAGTTTATCTAGGCTACCTTGTAACTAGCTGCTTTGTATCTTGGCATATCGTAGAAAGAATTAAAATAATAGTTAACTTCGAGAATACCAATATTAACACCATTCTATTCTTCAAGTGTTAATGGCGAAATCAGTCACATTAGGAAAATATATAGTGTATCATATTACCAATAATTCTTCTAAGTTTGTAAAATTTCGTGCATAATAACATATTTTGCAGCTTAACCAGAGTTTATCAATTTTATACCAACACGGATATATTCATCATTATCACGGGTACCCGGAACCGCATCACCTTTGCGATGACAAATCCTTTCGACACTAACAATAGATGGAGTTGTAGGTGCTGTAGAGGCACAGACAAAGCCCACAGATGGACAGAGGTCAGCAGCTGTGGGCAATTAAGAGGTAGCCTGCAAGTGGCTGGATGCGTCCGCGCACAATGCGGCTCAATTGAATGAGAGTAATCTTTACACCCACGGCTTGTGTAGGAGGTATGGACAAACTGTGCCTTTTGCGAAACGGGAAAGATGCTCTACTTTACCAGCTTCTGTGTATTTGGATATTCATTATTTCATTTCTGTGATTACAATTTTATCCTCTAAAGAAAAGTACCTAAAAGTAAATATAAAGATAAAACTGTAGTATTAGGTAGGTATATTTGTAGCAAAGAAGTAATTAGAAGATATAAAGTAAATAGGAGATACATTTAAAATGTATATTTATATCATAAAAATTAGACTAATTAAGAGAGAACATTTTCTCATCTTCTGTTGTCTTTACTACATATCATTGTATTAGTTACTCTACGCACCATTAATTAATTAATGCATCTACGCTACTACACTTAAACCTAAACCTACAAAAACCAAGCAGAGTATACTTCCCGTCAGCTCGCCAATATAGAGCGTCGAACAATAATTGATAAAATTGCCGTAATGATAAATTGGTGACCATTCCTAATGGCTGAGGGGCAAAGGGTGGCCCTTGAGCCGTCATAACGCTCTCAGGACCACAATGCCCGTATCCCGCTGATGATTTATGTTTCAATTGTACCTTCCTGAAGGCTGTTTGTTATATTATCCCCGTGTACGTCATAATTCTTTGTGATTTGGCACACGCGTCCGTTTGTGAAATTGTCACCTGGCTTGACCCTTGGGCAGCGGAAGAGATGGACAATGAAATAGGATTATGTGTTTAAAGCCTGCTTGAATGTATTGATAGTGTGGTAGTTTAGTATTTAATAACCTTAAAAGTAGAACACAGGATATAGGAAACGAATAAATATTTTAAGCAAACAAACTGACACCGGACTTCAAATCTTACGAGTAACATCGTTGGTCTTTAAAATAAAGGAAACAATTTTAAGGATATTAAATGCAACTCCTTGGTCACGTTCAATTCAGGCAACTATTTTATTGGGTTTGGGAAATAATTAAAGAATGAAAACAAGTATGGTGTTTGCTAGTTAATTTTGTTTAAGGTATTTATATAATTAATAAATATCAACCTTACCTATTTAATTTTGGTTCTTTGTATTAACATAGGTATTGACAGTCACGGATATTTATCCAAACTCTGATTATAGTTTTTACTTTACATTTAGTTAGTAAATAGTTGAGTTGAAAAAAACGTCAGTACTTATCACACAGATTCGCTATTATTACGAACAAAAACTGAAGAGATTTGGAAATTCTCTCAATCACGCACCGTATTCGGTTACTAGTAAAACAATAAATAACTCCAATATGAGAAAGGATCGTATATTGATATCGATAGTGGCTCGTATCACCCTCCCCTTTGTTTGATAAGGGTTGTCAGTTGACGAAAAAATGTAGCAGCAAATCTTGAACAATAAGTCGTATGAGGCCCTCATTTTTCTTTTCATATCAAATTATTTGGTCAGATTCCGCGGTCTTATGGCGTAATAAATTTATTCAATGCACATTATATGTAATATTTTTTACTAGTTACATGAATCGTTTAATGGCAAGGCATTGCTTAAGTTCTATACAATGATGATGCTCTCCATTTAGGACATACTTGTACTTGTGGTAATCTTTATACGTCTTAGCAATATATGCGAATTATCAAAAAAAAAACTCGTATTAAATTGTACTAATTACTATAAAACTATAAATAAAATATTTGAGCCAAATCACTGCCAACAGGGAGAGTGCCCAAGATGCTGGCAGCATTTCCGCGCTGAATGGCTAAACTAATTCTTTGGCCAAAATAAGCCCCAGCCCTTGGGTCCTACTAATTACTTAAATTTTATTATGTTATAGTTGATAAATACGAGTACAAACCTAAAAACAATAAACCAAAAAAGGGCTATTACTTTAAGAAGACAACCTCATGTTATTGAGTCTCCTTGATATTTTGGTAAAATAATGCTCGAAGCGTGTGTTCAGGGTCTCTTTATTACAAATTTTTATTTGCTATACTTTGTGTCAATACATCGAAGTCGGCATTTTGTAACGTATATTTATTTGTCTAAATCCTACTTGAACTATAACTACTACTATACTAGCAAATGTTGATGTTAAAATAATAAATTAATATTAAATAATTTCATTTCATATCTAAATCATACTTAGATGAGTTATGTATTAATTATGTCACAAATCATATGATAATTTGAAATATACTTTACTAAATTGTATGCTTAATGTAAACCTCCCCATAGTACTATTTACTGTAAATATAATTTGCATTACAATGCATAATGGGCATTTCGAGATAAGGGTGGATGTAAACTACGATAACCTTGTATAACTGGCTGAGATTCTCATCATTAAATAGGCACTAAATATGATATGACATTCTATTCTTATAAACAAACATTAGAGATAAATTAATGACACTTAGTGTATGTGTCTTTTTGAATAGTATTTTTCATGGCTTGGAATGTGTTGGTTTTGTAATCGCTCATGCTACAAATATTGCTTAGTAGCATGTTCATTAGTCATATTATATTTATTAATTTATGCATTATCTAAATTCAATAGTAACAGAAATAATTATTATATATGTACCCATATATAATTTTTAGTATTAGACAAAGATAGTTAAAACCGATTAATCCGATCTTCGCAATGCTAAGTCGTGCGTAATTGAATCATGTCGTATAGTTAGCAGTTTGGGCAGAGACACATTTTTCCTTTCATTAAAATTCTGGGGACATTTAGGCTCGTTCGTGGGACAATGCCGAGCGTCTCGCGAGGGGGCGCTGTTTGCTCGTCGCGGTATGAATAAAGATATTCCCGTTATTTGTAGTACAGATGTCATGTAATTTCATTGTGTCACCCAACATTTAGTGTAAACATGCAGGGGAAGCCAGATAAGATCGTCTGTATCGATCACTGTGTCATACGGTAATGAAAATACACAATATTATGGATTTGAGAAAAAATATGCAACTTTTGTTGTCGATTCTAATAAGGGATTAGCTAGATATTGTGTATGGATTATAGCCCACAATCAAATACTTTCTTTCAGATAGGTAGCGGTATTTATCGTTACGAAATATAAAAAGCGTCATTTTTTCCGAAATATATTTCATAATAGAGCCCCTTAATTATTTTTATTTATCAAACATAGATAATACGTTTGACATGATTCAGTCTGTTATTAGATGTATCTGTGTCATGGACTGACAACGAACAGTTGCAAAGATAATTATACGTATACCTATTTATACGAACATATATGTATGTATATCTTACTCTACGACGTTTTATTTTCTGTGATTATTCCTGTTATTGCTTTATATCAATTCCATCGTTTGTTTACATGAGAAGTATTCCCAAACGACTAATCTATGTTATTTATAGTAATAACCATTTCTTAAGGACCATAAAATGGATCACATTGAGTGCCGATACCAAGGGTATTTGCGAAGGCGTTATTGATATCTGTCGAGGCATTGTTTTGCCGAAAGCAGAATAATTGAGTACGCACGGTCGCCCGACATACGCATGGCGTTTAATAAAATCGCACCAGTCAACGGGAACCGATGAACATGAGCCCTCCATTAAATGATAATCCCGCCAATTTATTGGCAGAGCAAAAAATATTCCTTTGTGGACGACTTGTCGAACATGAAAATTATTTTATATAAACAGATTGCGCCTCCCCGCGTGTCTCGCGCCCCAATCGACGGATTTTTTAAAATGGGGTGCCCGTAATGGAATAATAATAAACTGGAATTTGCTCTTACGTCATCACCGTGAATCAAAAACGGAAAAAAGGGTGTGAACATATTGGTTGAAATTATCCTGCGCCATTGTCGCGGAGTAATCAACGGTTGGATAAACAGAAATGGAGCTCGCCTCAGTCGCATGTTTGTGAGCAATAACGGGGTGAGCCTCTATCGCCGCCGCCATATGTCGATGCTGCTATTGAGCGTATTCCTATTAATTTATTGTTTTCAATCATTGATTGCCCCCATTACCTTTATTGGTTGTCATCCAGTCGCACTAATTTATCGCTAATGATTATTGATTCAGACTTCCTCACCGAGTCATGGAAATCGATACCTAACGAAACTAATTTGATATCTAGTTAGCCGAATTAAATTGTGTTTTTTGCATATACTAAATAGACAGTATAGCTAGATAATTAATGTGAATTAAACGACTGTAGGTTGTGTACCTAAATTAAAGTTATTGAAACATGTACCTACTGTACAATATGTAATTTGTGTCTAATCCTCTATAGCGACAGACGTGACATGTTTATAATTATACGTGCATACACCATTATAATGCAACAACATTTTAAGTTTAATACACAATTTCAAAAAGTCCATAATCAAATAAAACCTACCGCCCTTTCAGCGATCATCACAACGCAAGCTAAATCAAACGAGAACTTAATACGAGCACAATAGCGGCATCCACGGAACGGGCTTAGATCAACCATTTAAATAACGTTTTTAAATAAATACATGCCCCATAATAGGGACAATGTAATATTTTGTCAACTGCTGTCTACCCGCCCGAGTGCATGGCTGCGTGAAGCGGAAAATCCTCGGGACATTTGAGGACACATTTTTTGTCGTTTGATATCCGCATGACATTGTCAACAGGCTATTTAATACTAGCGTAACACAATATCAGATTTGTGCAAATTTTAAATTGTTCCGCTTGGCTGCAGTTGTATGAAGATATGGGATTAGTGAAGGTTTTCTCTATTAAAATGCTGCAGGCAGTCAAGTTCTGGGATTTCGATTATTCTGCGCATTCGTATATGTACCTGGGGGTTTGTTACAAGCTTGAAATTTTAAAATATACTACATAAATACCTAGTTTTGATGTTGAATGCTAGTGTCAGTGTACGGAATTCAATTAAATAAGTAACCAGTTCGTAAAATAGGTAAATGAATAATACTTGGAATAGTACAGAATGTGAAAGCACGACAATTATTTATATGTGATAAATTAGAAGCCTTCACTAATCCTGTATTTGAATTCTTCAATAAATAATAAATAAAATAATTGAACACTACTATCACCGATTATAAATAAAGAATCCTCAGGATAATAATTAATTGTTACTCAAGCAATTACATGACAATCTGTAGAAGAGAATCTTCATAAATTCAACGAGAAATGTGTTCGCTCGAATCCCTGAATGCGCTTTTTTGTCATCAGTTCATATTCTATCGAACAAAAGAAGATATGACAAAAATATCAGGTTTCATAAAGCTTTGGTATCCTGTAATACAATATTATATAAAGGACAAATTTGAAATGAGCTTTTTTGTTTGTCAAGCTATTCGATTTGACAAACGAACATCTGAAAATAAAGTTTACCGTTCAGTTTTAACTCTAATGAAATTATTATTGGTTATGAAGTTGATATGACTACTTGTAAACGGTATATAGCAATTGATTATTTATTTTTTATTATTCAAGACAACGCTTGAAGGAAAATGTACTAGCAAAGAGAGTGTAAAGATTTAGATATTTATGGGATCTAGCTGACGTATGAAATATACCCACTAGTCTTAGACGTTTAGAATAAGCGACAGTGTATCTATCATTCACCCATCATATCCACAATCCCCAAAGGGACAGAATGAACCGCAAGTACTGTAAAATATGTATCTCTATCCTAACAAAGAGATATAGGGACATTATTTGAAGAGAGGGTGAACTGTTTTAGTCCACACTCTTTAAGATGACCTTGCAAGCGATGTTTTGGTTACACGTGTAATGACATTTCATTGTCAAGAGTAAATATATAATAATTACTTCATTACCTACGAGTGACTTATGCATCAACTATTTGGCTGATGCAAATCATCATCTTACTGTGAATGACAACACTGCAGTATTTATTATACCATAGCTCGCAGCAATGTCAAAATTACTCTAACATTTTGCAACATTCATATTAACAACCACCATAACCAGGCACCTTATTAAACAATTATGTAGAAGTGTGAGGCGGTCGAGTAGAAAACTATGCGGCTAGCCCAACATCTTAATTTACCAGTTTGTCTTGTCATCATTGCACCGTGCAATAACCTTCCTGCATATTGTAGTACATTTCCTCCAGGCTCGTTAGTGCTTACAACTTGTAATAGGGTGGATTCAAAACGCGCGTGACGCCAGAGTACCAATCGACATCATCGAACACGCAACCCACTCCATAACACTCGATAAAACGAACTCATTCACGCCTTTATAAGTCGATCATTTGTTTAACCCTGTAGATGGCTGTCTTTGTCTCTTCATTTCGAACCACAATAATAAAGTCTATGAAAGCAAATGTAATTCACGGAAGTGGCGTAACATTTTCCATAAATATTCCACTACCAGTGATTTAGCAGTCATGTAGTTAAGATCAGGATAATGAAGTCTATGATCTTGATCTTCGCCCAATGAATGCGTATTTTTCATGAAATGGCCGTAAATTATAGTGAAAAGTACCTAGCTAAATGCATTTATATTCAAGCTACCCAAAGATTAATTTTTCAATTTATTTTGTAGTTATTTATTTTGGAATTGGCTGTAGTAGCTTTCTTGTAAAAATAGCATAGTTTTGGTTTTTAGTTTTGATTTTTTATAACTACTTAAGTAAATAAAGTATGACATAGTATGCCTCCGGCGTATTACGGAAAGTCTTGGCGCAGCATGTTAATTCATTCTGAAGTCATTAGCGAGCAAGAAATGTCAGAGGAATTTAATAAGGAATTTCAACGTTCAAGGAGTTTTTATAGAGCACTTGAACGTTTAATTATCTGCCATGCGCCTGTAATTTTCGCACGTGTTGCGAGGTGCGTTGACAGTTTACGCGAACGGCCAAGGAGGCTGCGTTGCGTGCGCAGCCTGCGTGAGGCGGCCACATTTCGCCCATCCAACACTAACTAATAAAGGATCTCAATTAAGGGGACACTAAACAAACGATGCTATTTTCGCATACACGCTTAATATCAACAGATCCGTGGTTCCCAGAAAACTATAGGCCCTTCGGATTTAATGATTTTATAACTGGTATTAATATCTGCTCGTATAAAGCGACTTTTATTATCGCTCAGGCGCCACGATCTACGTGAAAAACTAAAATGTTAGTTTATACCTTACAAAAAGCGACCGCACATTAATTTTCAACGCGGCTTAATTGACAACGTTTTATTATGACTAAACAAATAAAATATCCTGGGTCCCTGTTATAAACGAGCGCTTTTTTCCTTTTTATGGAGCTCGCTGAGATTATTTGGGATAATATTATGAACGGAGCAAGGTCTTGACCAACTTTGACTCGGCATTCTGGGCTCAGATTACCCGCACCGATAACGCCTTTTCTCGCCTTTGCCTGAGGAAGTATATGCACTCGTATTTAAATTTCATTAAGAATAATTTATCCTGTTCCATCCGTTAACAGTTTTACTCTCCAAATGGAGTGTAAATATTTTTAATGGTTATGCGTTGTATCCATGCGCAGTTGTATGTACAGTGCAATATCCTCTAATTCATTGGTTATTGTACATAACTTTACTTTGTAATTTAATTACTCTATAGATATTATGGAGATTTCAGCTTAACCGTCTTCAGTAAGTCACTTTTTTATTCACCTAGCTGAGTTTTGCTTAATAATTTACATCTAAAATCGGTTTTTGTTTAAGGTACGCATTGCCTGAGCATTTAGTATCAGCCATTATCTCGACACCTGTTCTTAGCGTCTCAGTCTTTGATAATTGGGCGGCCACACGCGGCGCGGTGCGGGGGACGAGGTTCATTCATGTTGTTAGATCGGCCGACTCATAACTTACCTTTTAATTTATTCTTTCAACTCTTTATCCTTTATCGGGGAATCTCTACGACACATGAAATGAGCGACATCAATGGAACCTCCAAAGGTATCTCCTGCTTAATCAAAGTTGAAACTGGGAATAAAAATGAGCAGGATTGAGAAAAGCGCGTCTTTAAATATTATAGTATTATAAACCAACTGATGGAACATGGTGTTTAATCTGTAACATATTTTAGGACATAGTTATAATGTAAGAACAACAATACTAGTGTTCGGCAAAACACTGTTAAGATTTAAGATAAATAGATAAATGATACTGAACATGGTTAGGACCTGAATGGGTGACCATTAAGTTGATAATGTGTTGCTAGTTTCGATAAAGGAACACTGTGAAGAAACCTTCTTATAATCCGTGTACTGGCAAACTATAATATTAGGTTTATTTTTTCAAATTATTAGGCTACCAAAGATCTTCGTAGAAACAATGGTCACCACTTTGAACTTACACTGCCCTTATAATATAAAATAACTTTGGTATATAAATCTACATGCGTAACATGCAGAAAACAGACTAAGTTGAAGGTATATTTCAGCTTCCATGTATAATCACAAGATATAAAATTGCCCACAAACAAAAGAGTTCAATAAATCTATGTAAGATTTACTCGATTAAATTATTCCTCTGATTTCTCTGCTGGAGGTTAATGTACTTTTACATAAATTAGTTTTATTCCCTAACACGACGACGACCATTCAAGAATCGAACCAATGCGTAGGCGATCTCGTGACGTGATAATAACATTCAAAAATATCAAATTTCATCAATGAACTGTTATCACGATTGTTAGGAAGGTACTAATACATAAGCAGTCGTTACTATACAGAAACATCCGTTCCTTCTTAGGTTAAACTTCAATAAAGATAAAATAAGCTAACAAATAGGGTTTACATCCATGACGCGCATTTTGTAGTTCGATTGCATTTAATAAAGTTCATTACGATCAAACTTAGCTAATTTAGCAATTTGTTTTGTTTGTTCAGTAAATTACTACAATCTAAGGGTTATAAAATAAGAAATGATGTGAATATGACTACAAATCAAGGTACATTATAAATGTTATTGTTTATGTAATCGCAGAATCGTGACCGTAATCCGCGAACGAAATAGATGGAAACGCTTGAACTTGACAGAGGAATAATCGGTCAAAAAGTATCACAAGGTCGTGTGGAGTCAGTCCCCGAGTATCTCGTGAAGAGCACAGGCATTCGTGTAGGCAGATACGGCCGGCCGCCATCGCCCCGCCAGACATCTACACACATTAAATACGTCCATTTAATGATTACAATTTCTTGTTATAATTTATCAAAGCTGAGGCTCGACAAGTTCTCGAATCAAAAATGTTGCCCGGCCTTAATTCCATTACACTTTTGTTGCCCGCACCGATAGAGTGAAAAAATGATCTTTTATATCATAGATGTAAGAATTAAAACAGATCGTGGTCGCTCAGACGTAAGTGATTATATTGAAACGATGTGGAGGCCTTATTATCATGGTGAAAGGGTTGTTGAGCTAGCAGAGGGAATACACGAAATATGTCTTGCCGTGGAAAAAATAAAGTCCATAATTGAATTGAGAAGGCGCGTTATAAAGAAAGACTCGGTCCAAGGAGGCATAGAGTAGTGCGGATAGATTGAGATCTGCGGGAGAGTGTGAACGAGAGCAAGTTATGGGATAGAGCAGACCGACTGTGTAGGATAATTCTTTATGAATAGTGAACTCGTTATCTCGACATTGACTATTGCGTTCGTTCTGGATGTGTGTACGTGTTAGATCGCAAAGAGAGGCGCAGCGCTTTCTAAATAATACGTATCAATATCTGCTGTCTGCGAACAGCGCACAAGCAGAATGTCCGATTCGAGGTACAGCATCGACAGTAGATTAAACGATAGTTCCCAGAGAACAGGTTATCGTTATGGAAAGGACGGTTGAAATTTATTTGCAGCTCGCCAGAGAAATGTAGCATTCGGATGGGGCGCACGATTTTAATTAGGTAATGAACGTCGATTCAAATCTGCATATCGCTGTAACCGATGGCCTGCGCTTGCTATATTTTGTTGGCTTCATAGGGCTTGAATTATCTTATCAAGGACTCAACCATCTAAGATCGATAGATAGCGGAGAAAAGGAAATGGTTTGATTAGGTTCATTATTAAACAAACCATATATCAATTACGGTTTATAAGGTCACGTTATTTTATGTAACAAGATGTTGATGCATTGTTTGTTGTTTTAAAAGATATAAGTTACGGTTTTTTTTAAATTAAACCGGAGAACCGTACTTTTGTTTTTTATTAAGTACGCAGTGATTATGAAAAGGGCATCATAAGTAACCAAAAAATGGATGAGCTAGAGACAGTTTTTACCTTTTTAATGAGGGCCGCGCATTACGAGGCCCTCGCGTCACCCTCGGCCCTTCTCGCATTTTTGTGTATTTCTGTCTATTTGGGGAAATTTTATTTTTCGACAAATGGGTGCTATTTTTGTTGTCGCGTGCAGCCGGCGCGGGAGCTTCTGTTAAATCTTTGTGAGAAAGTTCGGTAACTTGTGTAAAGTCTTCATTGTGTAATAAGGCTTAAGGATTCTGGATATGTTAATAACAACAGAACAAATATAGCATGGAATGCGCTGATAACAATTAAGCCTGGGCGTTCTTTTAGCTTGAAACCTAATATAGCACTTATATTTTTAGGTTTCGTACTTGTCCATTACTTCAATAGAATGTCATGTCAGTATAGATAATCAGGTAGTAGTCATCGCACTACCAGATTTTTTTTATTTACAACGCAATTAGTTGACAATCTCTATCTAAACATCAAACTTAATAAGTCTTTAACGTGAAACATTAACCCAGAAGATTCTTGGCTTAAATCTCTATTAATATTTCCAAATTCCTTCTTATATCTTCACAGGTATAAATTGGTGTTAAGAAGTGGAATACGTCAATTGTTTTACATACAAGTATATTTACAATAAGCAAGAGTCATGCATTTGTCGTCAAATGACGTGCCATCATTTATCGTTGTTACCTATGATTTATCTCTCCCGTGACACAGCGTCTGACCTTACACATCACTCTTCATTTACGCAACGTAATGTTACTTTGACAAAATTTCACGACACTCATAAAACTTTTTTTTCCTATGAATTAGCTACCTAGGCCAAGATATAATGATATTTCTTTCAGTATTGGGGTTAAATCGTAGCTACTATCAAATGTGTACATTATTAAATTATAAAGATTTAAATTCATAATAAATAGAATAAAATATCAGTGACGATATTAACTTCTAGAACGGTGGTCTATATTGCTACATAAATTTTACCGAGAGATTAGTACCGAAATAAATTAAAAAATGATTTTACAAATTCATCATAAGTATTAATAATGTAGCTAATAAATAACTAGATTGCAGTGTCAGTTATACTATGTAGTATTACTTGTACAGTCCGATATCTCTCGAATTTTTGCCATACTAAACCGATATCTTTATGTTTGCTTTTTAAATCCACATTTCAAAAGTAGCAATTTCAATACTTACAGAAAATAATCACTCCAATGATTGATGACATACTTCCGATTATCCGCAATTTATAAGACCTATTCACAAATCCTTTCACAGCACATGCATATTTGCAAGGAGCCTAAAGCCACCCACAATGCACCGTGTCGAACCGTGCACAAATGCTCGGCCAGCAGGTCCATTTTTGTGTAACAGCTCTTTATTTTTATGTTATAACGAATTTCTGCCCATTGAAGTCATATTTGTGAAACGCTGATTTATGAGAAACTTCCACTGAACAATCCTTACCCAAGTTTTTTTGACTCCTACCCTTTAAAAGAGGAATTTAAAACCCTTTAATGGCGGGCAGTAAACTCCCATATTATATTTGCACGAACCTCTCGCCGCGAGAGCCTTTGTTTTGTGCAAGGCACAATTAGTTGTATGTCAAATGATGTCAAAAAAATGAATTTTGTTCGAAAACTTTATGGTCAAAACGGATACAAGAATAACAAAATTTACGACCATCAGCTGCCCCTTTGACTATTTTAACGTTTTGTCTAAGGTTAATAAAATTTTAACACTTTGAGTGTCTATTGATTTCCTGGTAGTCAATCCGGGCCTATTGACCGGGCGGGTGCGTCATGTGTCCAGGTAGTTAAATATTTTGAGATTTGTTTCGTACTTGTCAATTTTGAGGAGTCGCCTGTGGATGTGTGTAGTCTTTAGTAAGTGGGTGTCATGTTACTAACTTAGGATTGCACCCCGAGTCACGCGCCTCGCGACATTTGATATGACATTATACCGTGTCTGTCGCGAGCGAGGCCTCGTTTGCTCTCCGCTCGACTGCGGGCAAATTGTGCATGGCTGGCGGCTGACGACACTTGTGTGCTAGGTCTACTGCTCCTTTGTTTCAGAACCAATATTAATTACTTAATTTATATATTTTTAATAACCTTGACTTCAGTATGACTAAACTGACCATTATGACTTGAACCACACAAAACAAAACTTTACTATTCAAAATAAGGATGTCATACTATATGTTAGAAAAAAATATTCACGCATAATTGTTTTGTAACAGTCTGTGGGTTCTCATTCATTTGGTATGCAACGTAACAACTTAACTAATCATCCCCATGTCAAGAAGAAATGTAGTAAGACTAATTTTACTATCCGTATTTGCAATAGATATTATTCCAAGAATAAAGAGTATTTCCTAGTCCACGTCTTACGTCAAACAAAGAAAATAAATACTCGACTTAAAATAGTTAAAGAATTACACTTTAGCTTTTGTTTGGTGAGCACATATGGAGCTTTAATAGAGAAGGCAGTAATTATAAATTTGAAATGTGGGAGCCATTAATTAGTCGATTGTTTTAATCCAGCGCGTCGTCGCCTGCTCGGCAGAAGTCGCCGCATCCTCGCTTCTAATGAGCAAGCGTGTTCTCTTCAATTGCACAACACCCTCATTCAGGGAGCAATTTATTTCATTTTTGCTTCAGATCGCGCCTTATTGAGTGGCTTTTTTATCTTGCAGCCTTCGTGGGCAAATAACACATGCCTTGTTACTTGCAAATGAGACAAGGAAAACGTGGCTCACCTCTGGGGAGAAATGACTTCTAGCATTTAGTAGCCTGCGATTTTTAATATGCTTGGGAACAGTTCTGGCGGCGACATCACAGTTTTCTGTGGTTTATTGGTCTGAATCGACGGCGGCGAGGGATTCTTGGCATGATTTATCGATAGAGCGCATGAAGACATCGCTTACGCTTTAGTTATTGAGATGAAGCGTTATTATAAAAAACGTACGATTTAGTGCTCGTTGCCAAAATGCTTTTCGGTCACGGACCGCAATAAGTGGGCCGACGGAATAACGTTCCAGAAATATATATTAAAAGCATATTTTGTTGTGGAAAATGTTATTTATGATAGAATATTTTGCGGATGCTCTCATTTAAGAAGCAATTTTTATATTTCATTAAATTAAAAGTCTGTATCTATGTATATATACATTTTATTGCATTGTATTGACAATTTATTTAACTTTGCTAAATATGTTAAATGCATTGAGTTTCTCAATATCTTGATTTTCACAACCTTGGAACATGTACAAATAAAATATGTCGATCACATTTAGTACACCAACATTAAAGAAATAATATTTAAGGACGATATAAAAAAGACGATTAATTAATAAAACATCAACAACTCGATATTTGCTTGTTCTCCTTTGGGTTTTATTACGGTCGAATAAGAGGGAGGCCCGTAAATTAAACGTAAGATGCATCAGTGGGAAAGGAGTAAATCAACGCTGACGAATTGCCTCTAATAAAAATTATAAGAGGCACAATGGCCCGATGTGCGCCGAGTCGTCGGGAGCTGTAAACTCCACCTATGTTTGTTTATGGTACACTAAAATATGTTATAAAGTAGATAACTGAACTATCATGTCTGTGCACCAAGTTGTAAGAGTAATTAGAGCCATCCTTCAAAATTTTGATTATGCTCTGGAACATAAAATAAAATACTTTATGCTTTTAGGAGACGAGGTGTTAAGGAATAGTATCCAACGTCTATCCATGCATTATATTTAATCAACGACTAGATTGGAAAATAGAAGAAACGTTTTATCTCTGTTTCTTCTGAGAATCGAACCCAGGACCTTACAATTAGTGGTCAAATTGTCACGCCAACCAACCGCCATGCTAATAATTATTATGTCAATATCATTTATGTTGACCTGAATAGCTGTCAGCGACTCAAAAACGATGTCATCTGATTAAAAAGGGTAAAATGAATCCCTATAGCTTCGGTGATATTAAAGCTAAGTGCAGAAATATTTCTTTGTTCGCCCAACCAATGAGCTCGTCGCAATGGATGTCTTTTGAGGGCCGTCGTTTTGAGCTTTTTGTGTTTGCCTTCATTATATTTTTTGGAAGATTTCGGAAGAACTTATTTGTTGATTCAATACTTAGTCGTAAATCTGCTCGAGGCCTTTGTCAGTGGTGCAGGTGTGCCAACCCTTCTGCTTTGTTAAGCATATATTAAATAAGTATCTATTTACATATTCGTACACAGCGCTGTGTAAGCTTATTTTAATATGATCTGTTTCAGTTATTTCAAGTGCTTTGTTTAAATAATAGTAGCGAAGGAGAAATAAATCAGACACTTATACATAACACTATAAGGATGAAACTGTTAAAAATGTAAACAATAAATCAATGTAACATTACGCATACCAGCGCCGTTACTGAAACTGGAAACTATTAAGTTCCACGTAGCGAGTCATTCGTTTGTATACAAAAATAGTTTATTTCAGTGAGTTTACATTAATTTTGTATTTAGAAATGCTGCTCTATTTATTACATTCTTATTCCGAAGCGTAGTGAGCGCTTTTACGTGAGAATATTTGTATTCGTTTTGTTTATCGAATGAGTAAACTAATATAAAGTTAGAATTAAAATTGAGTTTGTACAGAGACAGCGTGTTTACACAAAACAATTAGTTATTCCACTTCAATTCACTTCTACAAAGTGGTTGGAAAGAGTTATAGAATTAGAAACTTTTGTTATCAGCAAACAGTTTCGTTTGTAATAGAGAATTTAGCTTGCGTTAGGTATTTTAAATCTTTGTGTAGTTGCGGTTATTCCGTACAAAGTTGATTTGGATGTTTAGTATCACAGTAAATAATTAACATAAGAGACATTAGCTTTATTATTATTATCAAATATATGTTTCAAAATATGAGTTCAAATATATGACCTATTTGAACTCATTTATATCGTTGAAAATACATCAGTGTGAACTAACGAACTTCAAAGACTGTCGGTGATGTCATGACAAATAGGTAATCTTAAATTAATGTGGGGGTCAGATCATGCAGTTTTGCCCTTCTAAGCCTATTTTGACTGCATGAAAGTGCCGCTAACATATTGCATTTGAAGTAAGTGTAATATTTGTATTACGTTAATTTATTTTCTAACCTTGATTATCTCCTATGGAGGCATAGTGTATATAGGTATATATGTACAAGCATGGTGTTACAACTAGGTATATCAAAAACATACTCTACCCGGCCTTTTGGAATTTCTCTCCCTCATTATTATCCTTGTCATGAAGTAGTCTCTTAAACAAACATTTAAAGTGAAGCTCCGTCATTAAAATAATTTAATTTATGGTCGCCTTAAAGCAGTTCTTTCAAACGTCAACTTTCAAATTTATATTGTTTTGATCTGGTACGGAATATTCGCAACGACTCACGCGCAAACGAATTTATGTCCCACTTGTCATTCAATCGAGCGTTCACTTGGATTATTATGTCTGGAATATGAATTTACGACTTAGGTATTTCCACCGATTGTTTTACAACGGAGTTGCTATAAAAAATAACCAATACTTGCTATTAAGTTTAATAAGGAAGTCGATAAATTACATTTGATTATTTCGGTTTAGTCAGTTGATAAAATTTAATAAACGTTGCGATAACCTATTTGCTTTTGTGAAAGGAGGTATTAATATATTAAAAGTTTCCGTCATTTTCCTAAGACACGTCAATGTCGTTTTACGTTTTATTCACAGACCGAAAGCTATTATTGTCTCAATCGCAGCGAACAATTTTTCTATCTGTCGACAGTTATTTCATATAAATTAATGGCGCGAGCTGTGACGACGCAGACACCGCAAACATCTCTATTTATAAGCTGACGAATGAGGCGGCGGCGCACGCGCTGCATCACTCGTCATAATCTAATTACAAATTACTATCATTGTTCACGGACACATCCTAACCGCTTTATTAATTAGCGTTCCTGAATAATGTCTCACTGAAAGCCGCGAAATTCCTTCCCACGACCGTCTCTGTATAAAGCTTCGTACATATTTATGATAAGCGATATATTTTCGTCGCACTCAGCTGCTATTTCCACATAATATATAACGTCCGACCAGTCATAACGAGGAAAATTTTGACTTATGAAGATATTTAGAGCGCGTATCGCCGTCTCGAGTGCGAAGGCGGCCGGGATGCGTGCGAGAGCGAGATGTAGGTTATCGAGGCGCGGTTGGAAGGGTTATTATGTATGAATTATGATGATGTCGGCACCGGCGGCGGTAATATCGTTATGAATATGCCGAGCGGCGGCCTCCCATTGGTCGGGCTGCATGTGGGCCCGCCTCCGTGAACTTTTTTACTCCTTTATTGACATTCAGTTATGCACATTGCGACTGGCATACACTAAAAGTAATAT
The DNA here is from genome assembly GCA_030578115.1 of Leucoptera coffeella. Classification (NCBI taxonomy): domain Eukaryota; kingdom Metazoa; phylum Arthropoda; class Insecta; order Lepidoptera; family Lyonetiidae; genus Leucoptera; species Leucoptera coffeella. The sequence continues at coordinate 36,849 of JAMBLF010000551.1, read as the reverse complement.
TTCGCCTGGGGCAGAGATAACCGAGCGAGCGAGCCTCGACATTTGGGATGCAAATCGGCAGACTGTCGTATGTAAACGAACTTATGCCGTGAAGCATAGGCGCCCGCTATGAGGCCCACTCAGACGTTTCCTGCATTATATCAGCTGCCGTTCTCTGGAGGACGTTTCATTATTATGTAGTAACCCAACTATACAAAAGTTCCAGTCTCGATTTATCTATCTACCTATCTATTAAAAATGATTTTTAAAGTTTTATTCACTTTTTGACATTCTTATAATTGTTTTAAACAAAGAAAGTTCCTTTTCTTATTTTCTTAAAGTGTAATTCATAAATGGAATGTTCCATAATGGAGTAAAACTGAGTGAACACTCTTATACCCGTATGTAGCGGGCAGGTACGTTCGCTTATTCGCGAGGAATATTTAATGTTCTATTAGAGAAGCTAATGGTCGACTTTGCAGGAATGAGTCCGCCATTACTATAAATTCTTATTAGATTACGTAATTAATGTTAATACCGGCGTATATTCGTAGATTTCCGTTCCATTGTTTCGTTCGGGAGCTAATTAATGTTTCCCTTATTTCCGAATGCATAACATTCATGGATTTATGCATATTGCTTTACATACGCTTACACGCATACACTTTAATGTCGTAACAAACAAGCTCTTACTCAATATATCTGCTTGATTAAAGTCTATATTACATGGATGAACTAAATGAACTCTGAATAAAATTTTATATAGGTGTAACTCGTGTTTCAATAATTTAGCAGTGTATAAAGTTACATATTACTACTATTTGGTAGAAAGATAAGTTAAATTAACAACGTTATTATTTACTTAAAGGCTTATTATTATCTACGTACATACACAAGGTAAATTAATTTCTTTTGAAAATTTAAAATCAAAATGTAAAATGAAATAAAAATTCAACTTACAATTATATATTCTATCGGTGGCATAGAGATTTTTGCGAGCTTTTTTCTATAAATTATATACATTTCAACGAATAAATTTTTGATAGGATGAAAAACCTCTTCTATAGACTCTACTATAGTTAAATAACTGTATTTTTACAAAGATGAATGATATTTGTACCAAAAAAATAACCGTCTGGTTCAATTAATTTCTACTGATAAATTCTATAAATGTAAATACTCACAGCACATAACGCCATCTAAGGGTTGATTTTTGAACTTTTATTGATATTTCATTTTCACTGTAATTTATTTTAAGTATGATTTAGATATAAATATATCTTGATTCCTACTATGGGTTGTACCATTTATTATACCTATTAATTTTATCATAAACAATACACATCTTCTCACAAACAAAATAAATTATATTCCTTCGTAATCTATAGTAACTTATCCTGCACATGTATTAAATGTAACAAAAACACCAAATCAAATTAAATACTAACACTTAGGTAGCAATTTGAAACACAGTGAGTCCAGTATCAATATATTTGGGTATCGAGGTAAAGAGTTGACATCGTGTGATTCCGTGGCATTCACCTTGTTGGCGGTGTTCCAAGCATCGCTACAACACTTTCAACTTTATTATACTTATAGCCATTATGACTATTATTCCACTACTATTTGTCAGCGACTGTTATATTGTTATTGCTGCCATTCAAATAGCAGATAATTGTCGGTTTTCCGTTGATTTGTAGTGTAGGTTAGGAGTTAGCATATAATTTTTATTATAGAATTTCTAGAAATTATATAGACTAAATATATACGTTATATAAAGATAGGTATTTTTAATGTTTAATTATTTGTAAGGCATTTTTGTTATTAGCGTATGTTGTATTGACATGTGGGTGTCATTTTTAAACCAATAAGTAAAAATCTTATAAGAATCATGTTAGACCTTAGTAAACAGGAATAAGTACCTAATGGAAGAAATAACTAACCGAATAATATTATTATTCTCATTATTTTAATAAAATTAATATAAAAAATGACATTTTCCTGTTAAGTAAATAACAAAACCTTGATGTTTGCGTCAAATTTCTGAGAACTTTTTATTTAATTTCTTTTGCCTATTTAACGACATTACATTTATGTAATGAAAATATCTATCTTAAATAAATGAGATAATTCCTACCTCAAGGTGACATAAATTAATAGACATAAATAAAAAAAATGATTTAACGTACCTACTGTTTTTGCTCAAAATTGAACCGATCGTGAAATTATTTGAATATATAATAAGAGTTTTCTTCGTGGTCATCCAGCCGATGGACGTCGGGTCACAAATCTGTCGGGCGTCGGAGCGGCCGCATGTTTTCCGCAAGTTACGAGACGCATTGCGTGCGATCGACACTTAAACCCTAATCGACCCTCCACTTGCACTTGAAATCGATCTAGGGCCGCCGCCTGCCACCGGCACCAGGTCATTGTTCGCCATTCTCAATACCTACCCACCAAACTTCGAACCTAATTAAGCAGTTAACCCCTTCCCTGCGGGCAATTTTATCGTACGCACTCTTATTTTAAAAAGCTATTAAACTAATTACTTATCTGTAGAAACGTTCTTATATTACATGTTTAAGACATGTGAATTAATTTGATACCCCTTTACGAGTAATTTTATGCGGCAAGTGCTCGGAACGATTCAACTAGGGCGATGCTCCGTCGGAAGTTAGCAAATTATCACTGGCTCGTAAAATTAACGCTTCTTATCGAGCAAGAAATAATCTCGAAACAAACGCTCTTTCCAAAAAGGCTTATTCAGACGACTGAATAAAGATCAAACTCGCTAAACGAGGCCCGATAACAGAGCGCGCAACTTATTTAAAAGTCCACAAAATGTTTTCAATTTTATTGCTGATTTAATGGTGGATTCTTTTAACTGGTACGTTAGAGCGCGTAGTCGTCGCCCCGTGTTCGTCGCCAGATGTCTCGTTAGTGCAAAGTGGACGATGTGTCGTGAACACTAGAGCGGAGTTGGGAGCGATCCGGGGCCTCCTGAAATTTGCCCGCTGGAAGTGGCAGCGCCACGATAAAATCTCGCAGTGCCGCAATAAAAAGCGCCCGTACCTTGACTGTTGTGTAATGTGCATTCAAATTGCATTGTGCGAGAACTAAATTGCCTAAAGAGGCAGATTCACTACTCGCGCTAATCTGATAAATTATACTAATTTACGTTTACAAATTACGATACTGTTATTCTTTTCTCAGCTCAGCGCATGTAGTGGAAACGTCTACTTGTATATTCTGAAACAAGAAGGTTTATAGCAGAATGTACAATTGTGTTGAATGTAGATAAAGTAATTCACATATTTTACAAAGGTTCATTACGTTAGTTTGATGATTTTTTTTCTTTTAGTAATAATATTATTACGTCATTAAATAATGAATTCAATAAAAGTGTCATACTAATTAAAAATAAAATTATTTCATAACCAATCGAAAATGAAAATAAAGACATAGTGTTGGATACATACCTACTTACACATTAGGTATGCCAGTTTCTACGTAGAGGGTAGGCAGAGATCACGGATCCTCATCTATCCCGATTTTTGATATCCTAATAAATAATATGTACCATATTTCGAAATACCCAGAAATGGAAGAGAAATAGAGATCATACCTGAGCACATGTGAATTGCAGAAGCCGCAGCGCGGGAGGCTCGCAACGCACCGCCAGAGATAAGGGTTTGACAAAAGCCATTGTTCTGCGGAGCAATTACTCGCAGGCTGCGAATTACCTAAGTCCCATATATAAATTACGCGGCGGCAAACAGCGGAAAGATTTCTCCAGTTATACGCCAACGTAACAATTATTCGTAAATCACTTTAGTATAGGTACGTTGGAATTACGAGAGGCCTCAACTTTTGGTGCCGAACGCAGCTCTAGTGTTAGCCCGCGGGTGACCGAATTCTAACCCTATGCTAAATGTCTAAGGTTCATTTTATTCTTAAGTAACTAGAGCAGGTCGGTAGATTGGGATTTGTGTAACAGTCGAGAACATGCATGGCGACTTCATGATGAATATTCATTTCCTACGGCCCATGAAATTTATTGTGTTTTACATTTATGTTCAAGTTAGGCTTAGGTTACGGTAGCAAACGGATTGGCAAATTGTGACGTTGATTATCAAAGGATAATTTTAAGGTAAAAAATATTAATTTTACGCAATCGCGTTACCTGGTTTGTATTAGTTGACAGAGCTATATGAAACGAATTATTTTTATTAGAATTTATGACATCTATTACTTGTATTTACTTTTTAAGTCACAATCTGACCAAAGAAAACTATCAGGAATTATTCATCAGCTTATAATCTGATATACAAACTTACAACAATCATTTATCTATTAAAGCATTCATTTTTGTAACTTTGGAATCTCTGTCACGTGCCTGTAATAGCGCTGTGCAGGGATGCGCCTGCCCTTTGCTCAAATTATTTGACATTTAAAATAATTTGGGCCATCGTTAGTCATCGATTAGGCGAGTATCGACACACTTGGCACCTGTCGAATATTACGAGCATAAATCCATAGCAGCTCGATCAAACCGTTTTGCTTGATGGATTCTGAGCTATATTTAATTAACACTCCCGCAACTGTGATGGCGGCGCATTGTTCTCCGTTTAAATTGCCGATGCAACGTTTATAAATAAACCAATAATGGCGATACTAAATGAGACATCGACCGAGCACAGAGTGACAATCGTCATTTCAAGACACATGTTTCAATTTTTACTTTTTTCAACGCGATGTAAACTCGCTCGCTTGTTTTGGCATAACAACTTTTACTTTGTAATAGAGCAATCAGAATCTTTACTAAATAATTTTGAAATGTCTATTAATTCTACGTAGGCACTTGTAACTATTACATTGCATAGTAGCATATTTTGATAGCAGTTGCGTCCGGTGAGATAATTAGGCGCCGGGGGTGGGCCCGTGATTGCGACTGCCGCGTCAAACAATTGATTAGTCGCATAAACTCGGTTTGGCCAGCACTAACGATGCATCATCCAGCTGATAATCAAATTGTAAATTAGCTAAGCCACCACTCTATGGCCGTGCTGTCGTTTGATTTAATGTAATGCTGTTTTGTCTGTGGCACACAGGTATAGACATACAAATTACATGCATAGTATTTAGAGTGAAAATTCTTACGATGTTATACCAATTGCTTAATATGCTGAATTGACACAACGTGAAGAAACTTCTTCTGGATTGAGTGAGTGCCTACACAACGTCGATGTAAAACCTCAAGGCATTTCTGGTAGTCACTTATAGCGGGAATGGTACGCAACATCGCATTCTACTACTATTACTCCAACTGCACTTTAGGAGAAAATTGCCGTAATGCGTATCAAAGTACTCTCTTCTTCTAATCATATCTGTTCTCTTTTGTATTATTTTATATCGGTATCTGTACATTTCGATCTCAAAATGAAATAAGTAGTAAAAATTCAATGGTATTAATAGGTTTTTTAATTTGCAGTAGAACGACAGACGAACACAGATCTGTCTGTACACTCGTCAATTGAGACACATACATGATTGAATGAATAGTCAGCCTCTGATAAAAATGGAGCTGCGGGGCGGGCGGCCCGGCTGGCAGCATTGATTGCAAAAATTCAATCTTGTTTCATGGAAATTTAATTTAACATCGAAATGAAAAGCTCTCGATCGATATGAATCGCTGTTGGTTGACAGGCTGCTGTATTTGTCAGCTTGTGCATATTGTAATTCGTTCGCAAATTGTGTCTATTCGGGCGAAAGCAATTTTCTTTTAATGTATTCATGGATGCGCATTTCATCATTCATTACCTGTTACATAAATATGTGTATTCAGGCATTTTTGACTAGTTTCATGTAAAATATATGTAAATGAGTGGTGAATTATTTTAATAACATTATGTATGAAGCAAATTGCTCCATCTCTAAATTAAGCAACTAATTATAATGCATCGCTTTGTTGTCAGATAAGTTTTCTTGGCCGGCATGGGACATTACTTGTAAATACATTATCGAATAGTCTGCACCTGAGTTATTCTTGACAATTGGCGGGCGCTGCACATAAAATATATTAATAGCAGTTCATCGCACCTTTTGCAGGGAGGATTCGCGTGCCGATGCCTTGTCAATAATCGCTAATAGATATTTGAGAGCGCACACGGGGCTAAGATTAGCCGTGTGAGTAACGGCGTGTCGCGGCGCTCGCCCGTCCACCAGAGGCGTTCTCCACGGCCGCCGCGATGCTCTTATTCGCCTCCAGAGATTTATGCGTGATGCAACGCAATTGACAGACGCTCTCTTTTTGCCCCTGCCCACTCTGATGATGCTTTAATGACTCGCGCAGAGTCCTGTTCTATTTGTTTGAGGCGCAAATGGATCCCATAAAAAATTGCGCCTCCGTCCATGTGTCTGCGACGCGTCGGAAGTTATAACTCACAGTTATGAAGCGAACGACACCAGTTTCATAAACATTGTTTTTCTTGCTTTTGCCCCTAATATTTATATTTATCAATCCATCTACACATTTATTTATAGTCAAAAGCGCGAGCTTAGGGGTGCCCAGGGGGCGAGCCATCATAACGATTTATTGTTTACTTAGGCCGCGCGCCGAGGGATGCTGCCTCTCCTTTCGAGAAATACGGAAACGGACACCGTCGCCTAGCCTTCTGCGATCATTACGCCGATTTCTTCCTTTACACGATTAGTGTTCAAGAACAATGATCCGCACGCTATATCTAGCATATTATAACGTGACAGATGATTGAGGTCTGTGCTAGTAATTTTTGGCATTGAAAGATGACACGTTCGTTATCATTTTCTAATTATAACATCATTAATTTTTTTTTTCTTTAGGAAGGAATTTACATAAAAAAACTGATAAACTTTATTCTGTTATCAGTATTACCAATAACAAACATATTTTTAACTTTTCTGCATAAATCACACTACGATCATAGTTAATGCATTAGTTATTTTTAAATGAACATTACAACACACCATGCTTAACGGACGAAATATTTCCTTAAGTGTGAAAGCGGCGCAATGGCAGTAATAACAGTAAATTTTTGGAAATTCCCTCGGGGGATTCTTCCCAGTGATTGTTTAGAAAATGTCTATTTCTGTTAGGCTACAAATAACGCACCGGAAACGCAAAATTATTGTATAGGTGACAAAAATCCTATTTCACTCATATAATGTGGTACGTGCCACAGCTATAAAAATGGTTTTCACATATCTTGATACTTACAATATTTATTAAATATTAAAATTGTACTTCAATGCGTATAATAAGTTCTTATTGAGCTTATGTTAGCTAAAAAAAACAAATAAGATTAAATGTTATTAATTTTTTACGATGTATATAAAATGAAAACCAAACAATTCAATATTAAGAAACTAATACTTATAGCATTTGATTACTTCCACGCTCTCTATGCTATTTTTATGTATTGAATTTTGTTTGGTCGTCAAAAAGGATTTACTTCCTCTTCAAAAAAATTAGTTCTGGATTATAAAATTATAATTAATGATTATAAATATTTTGCCCATTTTTAAAGGGCTTAGCGTCGTGTTGCTTAATTTTTTTTATACCAAGTTCTTTAATTTTGAAAAATACGTTTTTACGATTAAAAAAAACATTTAAACGGTTAGTAGGCAAATTCAACATTTAATATTTCTCAGCATTCATGTGAGTACGAAATCTTCTCGAGGAATTCAAATATCAAGAGCGTTAATTCAGCGCACTTTGGGAGCGTCTCTTCAATTCTCGACATATTTATGTGTGCAGTAGGAAGGTGCAACGCCGCGACATATGGCGGGGCAATTTATGAAGCCCAACACCCATTACCATTTTAAATATTATTTTTAGGGAATTTCGTGTCAGATCTCACTCGTCGGCTCACACTATATTAAGATGTGATCCACTGATTAACTCAGTCCGACAATATGTTACACAAGATGCTCTGAAAAGCCTATTAATTAGAGACTCTTCCCAATTGGGTTGAAAACGACGATAGTGGTTTTCGTAGAACCAAAAACAACCGGAGCTTGTTTAGAATAAAATTCAGAATGGTATTGACGAAAACCAATGATGAACAAAAAAAGCTTTCAAGCTCACACCCTTTCCAAGTAGTGTTTACATTACACTATCCCGCTGAGGGTAAGCTCGTGGCGGAGCAATTAATAGTTTACTAGAATTACTATGAACGATGCAGTTGTGAACAAGTCAAAAACAAACAAAGCTGGGTCAACCGAGCCGTTAAACTTTATGAAACGGAAGCTGTGAACTGACATATGGGACCAGCAGCCGTCACTGTTTGGCTGTCAGGCAATCGATGGCGCGTGCGCACACAACCCTTCAGTCCTTAGATTGCGAGGGATGATTCCAGACTACTGGCATCTTTAAACTTCTTAACAGGTTTTAGGTAAGCTTCAGAGTAACCTATGTTTGTACGTTACCAAAATAATATTTCATTAACAAGTTTTTTTTTTGCTTTTTGTTATTGTCGATTTCAATAAGTTTAATTTTGGTACGAATTTTAATTTAAAAAATATATAATATTTTAAATTAGACTTAAATACAAACAACATTTTGCAAGTATCATAGAGTTTGAATCGATACTCTATCTCACAAAAAAAAACTATAAAAACGTTGTTTGACGTAATAGAAATCGCTGAGTTTCAGTTCAACGGTTTTATCAATTCTATTGACATAGGAAACAAAGGTTAAACATGTGGTTGTGCCACGAAATTTGATATCGTATGGTATTAATGGGTTTATGATTAGTGTTCAATAGAACTCGCTAAACACGGCCTGTCGTTATGCAATGACATTTACTGACAAACGTTCTGTTCAATGCTAATAATATAGAATTAACGTTCTAAATGTTTGTTTGTTGTGAATTGCATATATAATTTTTTAATGAATTATGTTTTTAATGATTATTGTGCTTTTTTAATAAACTTTTGCAGTTCTTAACTAACTTTGCAAGTCTTTGATATATGTAAGTACATAGTAGTAAGATGTGGGATTGTATAAAATTTAATATATGTATGTAGCCTTTTAGACAACTAAGATATACCCATTTCATGAACCGTTTTATGTTGGTATATTTCCATTCATTAAAGATATAATAGTACCTGTAGGCTGAAGAGAATACCTATTATAACATAATATGAGTGTCGGAGGGCAAGCAACCATGACGACCGCTGGACGGATACTGCGGTGGGTAACAGCGATTCCTGTCAACTACTTAGTTGGAGACTGTCATCGAGAAAAGTGTTTCGTATTCTAGTAAATTAAAAATATTTAAATTATTCAAAGTCATACTCAGCACATTAAGATTGTATACTATTTTTGAACTACGAGTAGGTGATTGTAAAAAGATACAAAATGCCTTCTGAAAGAACATACATTCATCGTAACATTGTTCTGTTGATCGATTCCTATTTGACATTTAGGTAATATTAATCCTGAGATTTGGTTACTATCGTATGTAAACAGGTAAAATTAATAATGTTTTATATTATGTTTAAATGAATGTTATTTATTACGTAAAAAGGATTTCTAGGATTGATATCATGGGCAGGTGTGCACATAAGTTCTAATTACTTGTCTTATGTATTTTACACTAAGACACTGGCATTTATAGAAAAAATATATATAAAAAAATACTGTTACAAAAGTCTATTGCGCTCACCAGTACGTAAAGTGTAGATAAAGAACAATAATCGAAAGGAAATATCAGGTTCACCGTAACGCCATTGTATTTTAACAAAGGTGAATAAATCGTTTACTTAAATTTCTAATATTTACACGGGTACGGCATTCTATCAAACCGCAACGCAGGCTGAATTAATTCACCCGAAAGTCCAACCTGAGTGAATCCACTCAACATCCCTCCGCAAATATTTCCCATAAATTATTCCGTTTGATTGAGATGTAAGCATAACGTTGAAAATAGAGGAAAATATCAATGTTGTCCAAAGGCGAGTGCGCGGCAATCCCTCACACAAGCCCTGAATTTTTAATGTTACACTCAGACCGCCGCAAACCGTAACAGTTTTCTTGTCATTGGCAGAGATGTGGAATAAATATTGCAGAGTGGCCCCTTCTTCGTATTCTCGTTAATGTTTAATGTAACATCAAAAATATCTGCTATTAACTTGCATTTTGGCTTACGGTTGCCGTACTGATAGCGGTCACAAGGCAATTAAATTAATTTCTCCTTATTCATATATTTTTTAGGTAGATCGATTTTGACCTGGTGGTTGGTTGGTTGTAAGCGTTTGCAACGGAAGCATTGTTCGCCTTGAATCGTCAAGGAGTTTCCACTTTTAATTCAAATAATGCCAAGCCTAAGACAATAGCTAGATTATTATTGGTTTTATTTTTCAGCGGTTAGCTGCGAAGGTCGCGTGGACAATAAACAAAGTCTGCGGATTCGTCGCGCCATATAATTTCAGTTAATCAAACGCCACGTCAGAACGAGCCCGCTACGAAATCGATTAAAGCGTTCCATTTCCGGTGTTTTTGTATGGAATAATTATATTGGAAAACTGATCAAACATCCAAGGACTCGTTCGTTTCCGTCATTTCGACGCTCCGGTAAGATTTTAATAAGAACTATGGCCGCTCATAGCGGTATGGAGAACTTGCACAGCAGACTGTGACCGCTTCCGCGATCGACAAAGATTTCTTCTAAAAAAACATTATTTTTATAGTAAACGTGACAAGGAGAGTTTTTCGGTTGGTTTTTTCTCCACGAGTGATGAGTGTTGTTTTACTTTTGTTTGAGCATGCAGCTGTCACTATAACGCAATGAAAGTAACAGCATTTTTAATCACGGTCTTGTTTCACTCACTTTTTCTAACGCGAGAAGGTAAATCACTCAACGAACCGAATGTTTTTGTTGATGGTTAGACCAATGCGTTTCGTGTCACCAATTTGGTATGAAATACGAAACTAAAATTATACTGTTGACTGAATTAAGATTATCTTTTATGCTCTTGAGGACCTACCTACTCATTTATAATATTTTAGTATTATTTATCTGCTGCTCATCGTTTTAATGACATTATCCGTTTCATAGGTGTTAATTATGAAATAATTCAATTTTAATCTCAAGATTATAGCTCTCTTGATTGTCACGGCGACGAAGCTTATAGCTTTTAGTATTTCCTGTTATTTCACGGGAAAGAAAAGTTGTGATGGGGCTTTGACAGGACCCATTCATTTTCGTACTCTCATGATGCGACAACTGATCCAAACTGTCAAGGGTTGACAGCGGTTCATGACATCCGCCTCAAAACTTGGATAAACCTTTCTAAAACAAACAAAATGTTCATATGATGTTCGAAAATGGATCTTATGAGAGAAAGCTACAGTCTATATTCCTTCTGTCAACACATGCAAGACATATGACTTTTAGACATATGATTGAAACATTTATTTGCTAGTGAAGGCATGCTCAATCCTAACGAAGCACTACTATAATGAACTCTATGTGATGATAACAGAATTGAATATCTAATAACTGTTCTCCCTTTTGACAACGGAAGGTCGGCTCAGCGATCGGGAGATTTCGTTGGTTATTAAAGGATTTATGAATATAGATCACTTTGGGGTAGACAATATGAATGGTTATTGAATTATCAACAAGACGTCTTCTTCTGCAGTCACACATGCCTTCTATAACAGTATACTACATAAAACTATTGATGAATTAATCTCTGATTGATTTACATGTTGTCGTTACTTAGAAATGAATCCTGTAATAACATTATCTACCTTCATGCCTATTATTTAATCCAATTATGTTTATGAGAATCTTATGGAATTACAATTAAAAATACATAATTCAATTCCAATTTATAAGTAGAAGTTTGTGGTTAGCCAACAATATTTTATCGCAATTATTATCTACAAACCACAAAAAGAATAATAGAAAGACTATCGCTTTTTCTTATGAAAATACTCGTAAAAGACAGATATCAATAGGACTTGCGCCATAAATCATGGAGGCTTACCCTTCGCCGTTCGTTGCTAAAATCAGTTGAGTTGGCTCACGAACAATAAGCCCGATATGAAACGATCACAGATCCTTCCTTACATTTCCCCGTGCATTACTTTTGTCAATCGTGATATCAAATTGATAAGTTGTGAGCTTTCTATCGGGATGGGGGCATTATGAAATTGGCTATACGTTAGCCACCGTTTCCTTGGATAAAATATAACCGGCTCCCGACTCATATTCGAAGAGTGAGCCGCTCCGAGCACCTATCTAATTTATGTGACCGAAACTGTTATATTCGGAGTGCACGCTTCACCTAAATTTTTATTATGAATTTCGTGGGGCGGTTACGATTAATTAAATTAAGTGCGTTTTTATACTACTTGAGGTTGAGGTTTAAAATCACAGTACACTACTACTTTGATTATGAATATTTCGAGGCAACGAGTTTATACTCCATAATGACGTAAGTTTAAGGTGGGACACAAGATCGTTATTTCAAAGCTTTGACAGCCAGTTTGAATGTTGTACGTATTATGTGAGTATTTATCGATCACGTCAATGTATTAAAATTAGCGCTGATCGGCACCCGCATCACAAGTCAAGTGAACTTATGTAGATTAAATATACGAGTACTTTGACGTCGTTAAGCGGTAGAATTTGAAAATTTTTGTGTAGTATTACTAATATAGGGAAGATAAAAAAACGTATAGTTGGAATATACACAGTCCTTTAACGCATGACGCTAAACAAAATATATTTTTAAAGTGTTATGTTTAACACAATCTCTTATTCTTTTCTATGCCTCAACAAAGCAACACTTTATCGAGTCCATTGGCTATTTATACATTTCTTAGCAAGCTCTGTGCACTTACTACCAATGCAGCCAGTAATGAATAAGTCCACATAGTCTGTAGCACGTATTTTCTCCTATCTGATGTGTTGCACTATCGGGCGATGGTGGGGGCAGGGTGGTAAGAGATTTATGCTCTCATAACGCGCCGGCTCCTCGCCCGTTCAAATGTATTGATTTCATTTCTACCATTCATTTTTAAATATATCGATGGAACGTTCTATCGATTGCTCTACAACTTACGTCACCTATCTTGGCATGGTACTGAGGGTGCTTAATGAGTACGAGTATTATATTAGAGACGTAAATATGTATGGTTAACGATGAAGCCTACTTATGTATCTAAGAAGTAGTAAAATATTATAGAGAATAGTAATAATATAAAATAATGACTATTTTTTTTAACTAATTTGAAGTCAGACTTAAGTTATTCATAGATAATGTATGCTTTTCAATGTCAGTTAGAAATAGCTAGTGCGTGAAGGTGTAGATAAAACGTAGTCTGATATAATTAATTATATTAAGTACAAACATACAAACTCATCATCCAGTTTTTCGAAAGGTCATGGAAGTTTTGGATTACTTTGACTTATTATATAATTCAAAGGAGATATATTAGATAAGACATTACTACCCATTACTTAGATACCTCTTGTGACATTATAAAATTATAAGTAAGCGTTTAATATTATATTATATATATATTTCGTTTCGGATTTATTTATGTCCAATGTTTCTGTAGGTTTACACTTCTACTGCTCATTGTTTAGTTTTTAAACTTTGTACTTTTATCTGACCTTTTAAATGAAACCACTCGAACTCGGGTAGGTGAAATATGAGTCTTTCGTTTCAATTGTGGCCTCATATCGCTCTTAACTAAGAAGGTGTCTCTACTAATGGTCTTCGAAACGTCATAAAGATGTCACCTGGACTATTACACCAGTTTTATTTATCTTGTACAGTGCACAATGGAATTGTATACTGGGTCGAGTAGATTCAAATACAGACATTATAGTTTATTCGTTCTAGTAGTGTATGTTATAAGTTTATTTTCGAATAGTCCTAGAAAGCTGAGAATTCTGATAGCTAGAGCGAGCATTTTCACTTATATAATTATTTTCTACATACATAAGCTTATAGGATAACGTTAAATGTACCTGTAAAGACTGACTATTTATGAGGAGGTGTATGTATGTTAAGGAATCGAAAGTGGTTTACCAGGATCGGGAAAAATGTGGTAAATCATCTCTTCCTACCCCTCTATTGAAGAATCGACGTAATGTGTAATATATACTTATTTGGACAGCACCTAAGAGATTTATAATATTTCTTGAATCACTTCTAATATAGACTAAAAGTTGTCTGGTGTAATTAGTAATTGTTTTAATAAAATATGTTTAATACCTTTTTGTATGCAGAGCTCAAAATACGTTTTGTAACCATTTCATTTGGTCGCCTCGGTTTTTGTGTCAACGTTACTTTCTTCACAATCTCTTCATAAGTCACGGGCAGGCATTGTCTGTTTTTATCAGGTAATTTTTGATAAAAACGTGCCACTTTAAACTACAAATTGTTGTCGATAATGCGTGTAAGCTTTATTTCCTTTTATGGTTTAAAATACACACCTTTAATAAAGACAAGTGCGTTTAAATGAATTTGAATCGTCTGTAATTGATTATTTCAGATATTTTGTGTTGTTATATCAATTGTTTAAAGTAATGAACGAGTTCCTCAAACATCTTCTTCTATTTCTAAAATTGTTTAAAGAAATATGAAACTTTAAAGCAAAAACTTTGTTATTCAATCAGTATCATAAATACAGAAGATATGCTCAAATTATATAATCTATCTTGCCTGCCATATTATGATTGAAAAGACTACGATACATTTAAGTGATTCCTATAAATGTTTATCGGGATCACGTCCAAATACGAAGGACACATAAATAATGCAAATAAGCAATAAACTCATCGTAAGTAATATCGAGTCATTGATCGCACACGGGTTTCCCATCGGTCCCCTAGTCATATTCATGGTTCACTTGACACCAACATCGCTGGACGGAAATTTTAATTTATGCCCGGAGATTATTTGTTTTTATTGTTACTTGTGCCAACAATAAGAATTGTTTTGCTTGGTTTGAGGAAAAACACTCCTCCAGTCTCGTATTGTTCTTTTTGACTAACTTTACGCATTCTTAAAACGAACTTTTTTGTCAACTTCTGATTAGTTCTAAAGAAATTTCATTTAAAGTTTCCGTTGTAATACATTCATAAGGATAACGTGTATTTGTTGACAGTTACGAGATATACTGCTACATCTTACAACAATGCAATCGTTTACCAAACATTATATAACTGCCATTCTGATCAACATTTATTTAAGCACTACACTTAATAATTTTTATTGACAACCCTTCACTAGCACTTAATATGAAACAGTCCAACATCGTCTAAACATATGTAGGTATATGGTAGAAGTGCCTAAGGGCTTTTATGTCCCTATCCCTGATTATAGACGTGCTGTGTATGTTTGATTAAATAAACTGTGCCAAATTGGATCAATTACTGGAACAGAACACGATGAAATGTTGTGATATGGGCATGTATGAAATAAAATATAGCTCTATAAAACTTCTTTAGATTTATTGATTACCTAGTATGGTATAATATCATCTATGTTATTCTTTAGTTAACGAAATATTAATTTAGTAAACTATCGCATTAAATCATGTGATTAATTATAGATCAAAATTAATTGGTTACTGAAATATCATTAAGAATGGCACAGTATCAAGAAGTAACAGATATAAAATGAAGCCGACACAAATATGCTTCGTCACCATCAATATATTAGGAAAGCCATTGAAGCTAATTCTTGTATAACGTTATTAATCGGTTTCGGTATCTGCACAAATTAATGGATTACTAAACGAAAGCCTCGTTCACCGAAATATACTGGTATATGTGCCTCGTTTTGATAAATCCTATATTTCGCTTCAACAACAGATTTTAGAATCCTCTTAATCGCATACAGTTTATTGACAATTGACGTTATGCATAGGTTCGGTATTCGATTTCAGGTAAAAAGAGTCGGAAATTTAGCTTCTAATCTAGGTGAAGTTATATGTGCCTAATGTATAGTGATAACATATTATGTATGATGGCCAGCAAAGCCAGCATAAGTAGGTATTATGTGATCTTAGTGCAGGGCTTCATTGGCTAATTTGCGTCACATATAATATGATTAACTATACATTGAAAATGTGTGATTACGTAAAGTTGTAATCTTTCATAAAAGCTATGCAGTTTAGAAGCTGTTTCAATAAAAATCTCATACAAACAAACACTAAAGAGTGGAAGACAATGATCAACTTTGAAAACGAACATGTTAATAGGTCTCGCATCGAGACATAAAAAGTCCAAGGCGTGTCGTACAAGAGCTATCTCGATCAAGCCGTTCTCAGAACGTGGGACAAATATCATGACTGGCTTCTTACAAACAAGAAAATTTTGCTCTAATTATTTATGAATGTGTTATCATCATATCGGAGGCGAACACGATCCCGCGCGGCCGGAGCACGACGTCGCGGCCTCCGCAATTAGCAACGCGACTCTTTGTCCAGCGGGAGTCGCACTCGCAGGGAGCTGTCGATTCGTCCTTAATAAACCTCCATTAGTTTCATTAAAGGCTATCGCGGACGCGGCGTATCGAGACGTCGGCCATCATGCCGTCGCGTCGCCAGCGCTCAAATTAAGCGCGATGACAGTATCGAGCGCGCATCCACCGCCCTCGCTTAATTGCTTGCTGCGGCCCCGATAGCGCTAATCAGCACAAAACTGAAACATGTTCGCGGAATCATGCGCTGGCACATAAATCTTGTTATGGAAACGCGAGGAAAACAAATATAATAAATTTCATTCAAGATTATCGTTTTATACAATCGTAAATTAAGACAAGATACATAATTAACGTGAATAAATAAGATGGTTGGCATTTCGACGGAAGCACGTACGATGCTGGAGATATGGCTCTCGGTTTCGGACTATCTGCGTCTGGGCATAAAGTGTAGATTGAAGTGCCCGCGTTTATGGCGATTCAATCGGCAATGATGCTGAAGTGGAGCATCGGCTGCGGGGGCGAGACGAGCCTCCGCGTATTTTAATGTCACGACAGGATTTTTAATTACTCCGCAGATATCATCTAAAAGCTGAGTTTGCGAAACACGAACTAAGCTCCAGCAGGATTATCTGTTATTCATTGTAATGACTCAGTCAGAAATAACTACGATTGTTATACTTGTAAAAGTAGACAATGTCCAATATTAATTTCAATTTCTACCATATATTTTATTCGATATTTTATTATTATTCCAGCCCTAGAATCCAACTATTAGGTAAACGACTTTACAGTTTAGTTATCCGGTAAATGTGAGAACGAGTTCCAACACCAGAATGGCCCTGGGTAATCCAAGAGGCAGTATACTATAAAATGTGTCTTGGCTGAATGTCCAGTGCCATACATCCAAGTCGTTTAGAGTATGGAAATAACAATTGCTCCAGCATGGCTGGTGAAGACATCTCGTTGATTCGTTGGAACAGATCGAACGTGAAACATGAAGAGTTGTGTGCGGTGTGACGGCCGCGGACATATGTTGTGGCGTGTGTCGAATATGATCCAGAGTTTATTTTCGTTCTTCTAATGCGCGTTCGCTGTCGCCCGGAGGACAATTAAATATACAAAAAGTAAAAACATTTGTTCAGACGTTCATTGTCTCAGTTATTAATAAAGTCATTTTAGAGAGTAGAGCTTGAGATGTATTTTATTCGCTTTAAGTGGTTTCACATTGTGTGTATTTATGCGCGGTTATTTTGGGTGGATACATCACTGCGTTTTGAGGGGGAAAACGTAAAACCAGTCAATCTTACTCCATTAAGGATATTTGAAACCTGTGGCGTAACGTGAATGAATGAGTTCAGAAATAATGCCCGCTTATTGTTTTTCTCTTCTGAATAAATAAACATTCAGCACGATATACACAAACTCTCATATCTACGTTTGAATCTGCACAAAAGTGATGCACAATATTTGATTGAGTCGGCCTGTGAGTCCCTAACGTAGACACTGTGAGAGGTGGCCATAACAATAACAAAGTGGCGCAACATTTTGCCGGGAAACGCCAGGCACGTCCCGCGGCTCGCAAAGACTGCATTTACTTTACTGCTCTGATATTTTACAACTAGTGCTCTTAACTTCCATATAGTGCCTTTATAGTTCGCTGTACGTATTATAGCCAGGTATCACGTAACGTTATTTAGGGTCATGTGGGGTTTTAACTCGACAGGTACAATATTCGATATCAGAAGCCATATATCGCATTATCATGTCAGTATATCTATAAACATCGGTCTGCTTTATAAGGTATCGAGCTTAAGAGGAATTCACCTTGATTCGAATAATAATTGACTACGAGTAGGTATTACTCATACATTGTATCGATACAAATGGGTGAGTTGCAAATTTTACATGTAATTATGATTACGGAAGCGTTAATCTTATAAACAAAAGTATGCCCGTATGTAGAGTAATATTTATATTTTTTTACACAATAAATGTTTTTTAAAGGAATTAATGTAATTATTTGCTGTGGGAGTCACTTTTTCCTGGATTGATTGATTAATGAGAATCTCAGAATAAAAGTAGAGTTTCTATGTTATCATTTAATTCGTAGTTAGTCTTGACAATAATATTTAAAATATAAAACAAAATACTTCCATTACCAACCGAAATACCTTAAGGAATAAAGGTTTGTCGTTATAACAGAGCGGTGTGAAACGAGATCCACTCAGCTAATCCGACAAAAGCAAGTCTTGTACCCTTCAAATTTATTTATAAGAAAACACTAAGGCAAGCCGTTAATACCTATAAAGTAGGGGCGAGGCGCGAGCGCGTTTATAACTCACGTACCGAACTTAACTCGCAACACATAATATAATAGGTGTAAAAACTAACACGGGAATGTACTCAGAGCTCTGTCTCGTAGTATACTTTAACCGACTTTCATTGCCTCCACTTTGATTGGCACTCTACAAAAGCGTATCGCTAATTACGAAAGATAACCAGAACAATAAGACGGCAAAAGGCATACCTATGCGCGGAATAAATCATGGAAATGAGCACCTTTCGTAAACCCATTAATTCAGATATCACTGCGGAAACAAATGTCGGCGTTATCCACCATCTGTGGCGCATGCGCGCGCCCGTAATCGTTAACCCCGAGGTGATATTATTTTGAATTATACCCATTTCCTTTGTATTCACTAAGCAAAGAATACCCAAGCACTAAGTGGATAGAGTCGAGTATTAACATAACAATGTTTTTATTCGAATGCGGCAAAAAAGATATATGATATGACACACTCGATTTCGTACGAACCCCGGGGCCGGCACGTGCTTACGCGCACCTTGCACGACGCATATCGTGATATTAATTACCACCATATTGTTGCAATTTGTACAGTTGCTGCATTCAAGTGTCTAAAAGATAAATATTATTTCAAATTCATAGTTCAGTTACTTAGTTTCACGGTTTTCAAATAAACAAATTATTCATTGCAATAATCATCATGTACGTAGCAATTTTTTGACGCTTTACGTAATTATGTCTTTTGGGATAGACATAGCTAGGAAAACATAAAATCCCCTCGGATATTTTTGTACAACTGTGATATGTCTGAAATTACTTAACTAGGTAACTAGTTTTCCTTCTATTTACCACCCAGAATAAAGCGAACGTAATATAATCGTAGTTATCCTGGTTATTTATTCCAAGGAATAATACAAGCAATATTTACATTCAATTTAATTAGTCAGAATTGTAACATTCGGGTCCTGTTCGATAAATTTAAATATAAAAAACTATCACATTCGACAGGTGGAGAGCAATCGTTAATTTTTTATTTCATCAAGAGGGGTTTTTAAATTATGTATTAGTTTTTTTACGTGGCTCGTTGTGATGTTATATAAACAAAGGTTAAAAAAGTAACTGGGGTTCTAGTGAATGATACCCAATTTTGAAGCCGGGTTCGCGAGAAAGGTGTTAATATGATATCATTCAGTACTAATGATCTATTCACACTACTAGACTGATTCTGCTTCTCTAATCATTAACACAATGTGCACCATAACTTTTAAAAATCTCTATTAACTCACACATTCTGAGAATTATGTCAGCGCCAAAAGATCATAATGTCTCAGTTTGATTACATTACCGTAAATGACAAGAAAAAGATTCAATACCATTCATATGCCCAGGGCCCCAATTCTGCTAATACTTTATGCAACATTGTAGTTAAATATCTCTTCAGTAACTGTGAAATAGCTGTACCTAATCATAGGTGAAATTTGATACGTTTACTAATCCACTAACAACTTCACACCGTTACTGAAATGCTATGGAACAACAATATTGCGAATATGCATAAGTAGACTTAGGCCCCAGGTATCATATGTGACCACCCATGTGAGTTCCCATGCAATTGTCAGCCGATGCACCAGCCATCAACGCATCCATCGCTATGCTAATGCAACCCATATCAAACCGAAACAGTGTACAATTAATATTTAAATCAATTCTGATTGGCTACTCCCTAGACTTGAATACAAAGTTACTGTTGAGAAGTGCTGGCGTGTCTTGTTTGTATGATGAGTTATGTTCTAATCAGTGGAGGCTTATATGGTATTTAGTACTTGTATGCTCATTGCGACATCTTCGTCTAGATGTATCAAGTGGTTTGCCAGTAACGATAACATGTGCATCCGTGATCTGTTACTACTTCTGCCCTCTGCAAGAAAACTGAAGTAACCTGTACGTATGTATACAAAATTGGTTTCAGAATATTTGAACGGATGGAACAAAATTTGCTACATTGCTATTTTTAAATTTGTTATAAATATGATGAAGAACACGTTAAGGATAACAACGGCAATAAAAAGTGTTTATAATTCTTAAATAAGTACACTAATGGTTAACAAAATGGAGTACCTACAAACAAACACAGAAAAACTTTCCACAATAAAAAAGAATACAGAGTGCTATTCACAGATAGAAAGGGAGCTGGGTCACTCTTACAATTAATATGCAATGTCGTGAAACCAGTAAACTAGTCACGAACATAATATCCCCTATACATCGATGGGCTAACATACATTACTCGCTTTGAATAATTTAACAACTCCTACGAGGCTATTTACCTAATCTCTGCATGTAGGTAATGCCATATTAGTGGCCGGTGCCCAATCACCTGATCCTATTTATTCACCTGTTTACAGATAGTTACGAAATGCCTTCACGTACCGGGCGAATATTCTGTGACATTTTGTCTATGGATTTATTTATTATCAATTACGACGGGCGAGCTCTCTAGCTGAATATATATTTGAGTTAAGTTTGTGTATGGGTAAGAGTCTATTGTAATGAATGTAAGAGATTTGTTATGCAGACTTTTATTGGTTATTTAGCAAGAATGGCAAGTAAAGGATCATTAAATCAAAGTAGTATTTAAGACGCATTAAAAATCCAATCTCAACCTGATTTTAATATTCAACATACATTCCAAATTATACTCGCTTCATTTTATTTCACGAACTATTCAATTATTTATTTGTCTATTAAATACAACAATTCAATTACAACAACAATGGCTATCACTTGTATCTTTGACTTTACTATTGTTGTTATCTTTAATATGTAAGCAAGGGCAAATGTTGGAACCGACAACTGAAGTACAAATTGTCCAGCAATAAACGCTCAACGTCCTGCGACAGAGTTCACCATGGAGAATGCACTGGGAGGTTAGGCTGGGTACATATTGGGAAAAAATAATGATATATTGTATAATAAACTGCTCTACTCTAAACTTCATTTAATTATAATAAAATTGTGATTAAGCCAATTAATTAGTTCAAGTTGATAACATCATTATAATTCTTCAATTTTTCCCTCCATTCCTCAGTTGAGAATTCACGTCAAGACTTATACAATAAATACATTTATCGTGAAAAATGTAATACGCAACTTTTTACCAATCTTTTATTCAGATATTCAATCTGTAATTCCTAAATGTAACTATGTATATCATAAGAACTTAAATTCATCTATATGTAGGTACATGTTAATCGGTATGCCGACTCATTAAACTACTATTTTTCAAAAGCGAAGCAGATTTATCTATTGGGCATTAGCTACTCGTCACCCGTGTTTCATACGACATTACAACCCTTCATGCTAAAAAGTGACCTAGGAGAAATGACCATGGGTTCACTCCACCCGAAAGGGGTTAAAGCACGTAAATATATACGTATAATATTTCCAATAGCAGTATTTCTTACTCAAAGAAAGGCGCGCCCTTAGTGCGGTATGGTAATGCCCCGATATCACCCATCGGCACGGCGCAGCTGACGGACTCTATCTGTCGCATCGGTCGCCAGGCGCCAGCGACGGCCACAATGGGTGTAATTGCGCATTCCCTAATAAACAGCCAAGATACGGGCCAAGGTATCCAGGATGCTTTATACGGATATGGTACTAAAGAATTAATTTATAGAAAAAATTCGATGTTTTTCTTTTTTTTTGGCTGAATGTGTTTTGTTTCTGGTCTGGAAAATTTGGGTAGCTGGAAAAAGTCTTACTCTTAAAATTTAAAAAAAGAATTAACAGTATTAAATAAACAATCATATTTGAAATGTTATTTTATATGTAATGTAATTGAGGGAGGTATGCTTAAATCAACTGTAATTGCTGAAGTAATCTAAACTTACATAATACTTTAAATGTGAAAACTGATCTGATCACTGTTCATAAACGCTTAGAGAAATATTAAATCCACCTTCTAATATTTTAATGGGTAGAATAGTTCCTGAAGAACTTTTTATCATATTTACCTTGCTAATAGTGATGATGTTCAACCTAACGTCCGAAGGCTCCTAGTATATTCATACTACCTCATATATACGGGTACAAATTACCTCTTATTTCAATCTATTAAAAACATCAGAAGCCTAGTCTGAAAACGGATATAAAACCATTTCAATGCTACTTAATTATCTTTTATGTTAGATTACGCTTTAATTTAATTCACATCCTCGATGGGATTTATTCAGACACAAACCTAAATATAGAATTATACATTAAAACGTTTTAATTAAAGCGAATGTACGCCAGTTAATCCCTTATTCAAGATTCATTCAGATACAGCGTAATAAATGGTTCAGGGAGAAGACAGATGACCTGCCATAAAGTTGAGCGCAAACAGCACTTGGCTGCCAGCGAAGCCTTCCTGACGGTTAAGCTCGCAACGCACAGCATAATAATTAGTCATTAGAAAGTAGGCAGGCGGGTGGAGGCAAGTAGGAGGGCGGATGGGGAAGGGCGGCTCGTCTGTTTCAGCTTATCTGAAATTACATCTTTTATGGGTATCCGCGATTATTCCGCGCTGCAGCGAGTTGTGGCGTTACTACTGCGAAACAACTGGCATTATCGTCTCTGTTCTACATAATTCCCACTATTTCTTTTTACGAGATTGCTCGCCCATGCCTCGGCGTATAGTGTAGGACACCTTGACGACCGGGTAAGCGATGGCTTGTGCGAATCACTTCTGTAATTGGGTTGCTTCTTTACATCTAATCTTATTAGTATGTTGTGCTATCAGATTAGATTTACATTTTAAAACGACAATCAACGGAAGAAAGTGTTTTTTTTTGCATTACCGCAGGTACAATAAATTAATTACGCTCTTCTTCCTTTCAAATTACAATCGGAATAGTACCAGCAATACGAGTATTTATTATATATGATAAGTTGCCAACCCATCACTCAATGAAATCCAGTCACCTTTAGTAGTTTCCAAGAAGAAAGGTTTCTAGTTAGCATTCTATTCACTTTACAGCCTATCACGGCACCCTAATATTACGCCCTTCCATAATTGCGTTATGTGTGATTTGATCGCTCCCGATAAGGCTTTGGGTGTGAAATTTATTGCCACCAAGCACTTTCTATTATACGACTTATGATTACCACTTAAAACAACAATTTGAACAAGTACGCTGTTTTGTTTGTCAGTGCCCTCCTGCCTGTTACGAATATTATCACGAACGTGACCCTTAGGGTCTGGGTATAAAGTTCATATTTCCATAGCCACCGTGTAAATACCTTGTGAACTGTAACCTACACCGTTTTGTTTAAATATGGTGGATTCGCATATCAGACGGAGACTGTTTAGCATAAAGTTTAATGTTGTTAACCCCTCGTTTTATTTAAAAACTTACGATCAAAATTATTTTATGTTTTCAGGAAGGACTTTTATCCGGTTAATGGTTGCAAGCAGACAGTTTAATGTCGTCTGAAGGTGTCCTTCAGGTATTCGCAACGACATTATTGTTTTGTTGTATCGTTGCACAGATATCATATTATTACGTCCGTTTTATGATATCTGTCTGTAAAATAAACGTCTACATTTACATTTGAACTCGAGTAGCTTGAGTCATAGTACATAAATCAACCTTGATCCCTGAATACTTAAGTTCGAAAGAGAATTATCACGGGGTTAGATAAAATAAATAAGTGAGTATTAACCCCCATAACCACGCTAACGCAGTTCAAATGGTCCCGTGGCGGGCGCGATAAAATTAACATAGTTACGTACTCGAAAGCGGCTTGTCACGGCTCAGGAAGTATAGTGTAATTTGTAAGCTTTGTGATTAATAAAGTGTACTAAGTGTGACCCGAATAGGACAGATTAGCTGGCACTTTATCACTTCTATTTCAAGTTAACGTTGCGTGACGAATCCCGTTTCGAACTCATAAAGAGTCCAAAGCAAATAGTAGATAACGTTTACTTTACGCTAAGGTCCCTTCCAAGTTTGAACTTCAAACCGCTCTTTCTCACTTAGCTACTTGTTGTTATAATTTTCCCCCGAGTGCCGACTTTGCGGGCGTATTGAGCGCCTTCATTTCAAGCTTTCATAGTGAGACGAATGGACAGTTGGGTGTTTTACTTTAAATGATGTTTGCAATTTAATAGTAAACAATATTTTGGTTTAATAATTACTATTTATCTTATGCGTTAACTACAATTAAATGATCAAGCCATTTCTACTGCAATGATTAACAGAAAATTAAGAAGTGCGTTTTTCTTGCTATTCTGTCTATCCCCCATATTCCATACTTATTAATATATTACTATCTAAACAGTTATGCATAGAGAATCTCACTAAATATTACGTATCTAACGTCACCAAAATGCATAGAAGAACATGAGTATGTAATGAAGTCTTGCAAACTTATATAAAAAAAACAAATATCAAGTACACCGTAATTTATTCAAAACCCACAAACACTGCAGTCGTGAATAAGGAGGTATTTTATGGTGGCCTTCCCAATAGTCGGGCATTATATGATAATAATTTCACGCGCGAGCGACTCACGCTTCCAGGCTGCCCCTGACGCGAGGAATGCGTAAAAAATAACCACCTTAATAGATAAACATATTTTTTTCCACCTAGGGTGTAACGTAACAAATTTAACCCCTGTCCGCGTCACACTTGTTACGGCTACTCACCTGTTCCCCGCCCCTGCTTTCGGTAGTTTTATTAATTAATTGACACAACAAAACGGTGGAAAATCGTTCAACTGTTAAACACGTAGTCAATAACCGACGTTTAATTTTCAAGGGTCTTACGAGTATTAATTTCCTTGGCATATTAGGCTTATTACACGTTGCACTTGAGGCGCTTCTCCAAATTAAAAGATTAAAGTGGTAATGTACTTAATAAATTACTTTGGAAAGCAAGTTTCGTTTTGCGTTCGTCCATATGAATAGTTGTGGCTAATCTTATCCGTGGCGATGTTACACGGCCGAGACGTGTGAAGTCGTAAAATTAACGTAACATTAAATTATTGCGCATAATTACCCCGGAGGCGCGTCGCTTAGTGACTTTACACGATACAGCACTTTTCGATGGTTTATCACTAACGAGCCGCTTGTTAAATTACCTCCTGTGCCCACAACAATAATTATAATGTTCGTAAAATTAACAAATGGGCGGACAGCTCGGCTAGTTAATATTAATCACAATTTACTCCACTTCTAACTAATTGTGCTATTAGAGATACTTACCTGTTTTTATTGTCAGTTATTGATATTATATTTGCATTGTACATACATTTAAAAATGAACATATTCAATAACATAATTCTTACAAATATTTGCATTTTTTTCTACAGAGTAAGTAAATGTAACCAATACCTATTTTTCACGATCATGCTAAAACCAGCATAACAAAGTAAAATACTTACAAAACTGTTACACATAATTGTAATCAAAAGAGGCATTAGTATAAAAACCTGACCATAAATCAATATCAATTTCATGCCTCAGTGCTCGAAAAATCATAACTGCGTCATTATTTTAGCACTCAATAACCTTGTAAACATAAATTAGTTTCACAGTCCAATTTTATAACAGTAAACAGCGTTTAATTATAACAGTTATTACCTTAAAGCCCATTTCCCCTATAGTTTCACCGTTCACTGTAGTAGGTACAACATAATTGATAGCAAAACGCTGTTTTGATATGCAAAAAGATGTGGAACACGGCGCAAGATAATACCGGCACGGTGTTTATTAAGTCTGCGTAACAAACCTCGCTATTCTTTAGATTAATGGCAAAGCGAGATTAGAGTAGGCTTCTAACTGCCTCGCATTTAAATGTGTGCCTCACACGTACGAATGCACCGTATGTTCTCAGCAACAAACAAATGAAAGCAGATAATTACTGGGCCCTGTTCTAAATGCAACAAGGATTACAATTAACATGCGAACGTTAGGCAACGGCCGTGGCACCTCGCTGCTCGTACACAGCGGCGCCATCTACATACACGAGCAGAACGGTGAGTGGAAACTCCGCGATTGAATGTAAATTAAAGGTGAAAATTATTGTGAGAAACTTTCTTTACTTTTGGTATTATGAATACAAGTATGAAAATATTAACAGTAAGTAGATATTGGACGTTACATTATAGCACATATTGACTAGCACAGCAGAGAAGCTGAACTATATCAACAAGTACTATTATAATAAGTATAACTGCTAAATAAAAACAGAATATCGTATTGACAGCATAGATATTGTATCGCACAGCCAGATCAGTCAAGAGCCAATCTTGATGATTTGTATCGAACATATTTTACATTTGAGAAATGTTCTGAATTGTTTATTAGCGAGGAATGAATAAATAACGATGAGCCGACGATACATCCAATTAGCACTCGTCAAAGCAAGTTAATAGATGACGGGGCCTCACAGGTGCCTCCTCACGAGCCGCGAATATGACGTGATGAATGAACGCCAAAACTGCTTTGCATACAATGGCGGAGCAGAAAAAATACACATCAAACACAATAGTATGAAAGCCAATTAAAAATACGACATCCGAATCGCAGTAGAAAAGTTCGTCAGCACTTTTACTGTAAACTTTAATTTTTGTAATTTTGAAATAAAATAAAAAGAAAAATTCAAGAATTAATAACATAATTGGACATATTAAAATGTTGGTTTCAGAGGTGCATTTATTGTTTTGTTTAGCATTGTTTTCCCTACGTTTGCGTTCTGGCGTTTTCCCCGACAGATCTGAAACTATAATTATAGACAGCGCACGATTAACATCTGTGGACTATTAAATAAACTCAGATTATATGGGTTCAATCAATGTAATTATTCTTATCCGTCGGACGGGCATTTTCAAAGCGGTCGTTCGTCTGTCCGTCTGACCACGACGTGCTCAGATACATTATTTTCTCATGATGCGCGAGGAAATCGATCTTTAACCCATTCATTAGGATTCCCCACGGAATAAGATTGCGGATTGCAGGCAGGAACGATTGAGGGACGTCGTTCAATACTCCACAGAACGTTACTTGTGTGCCATGTCTGTCTATGTGATAGCCGCTTAATAGTAAGTACTTAAAACTTAACGAACTTGCCTATGCAATTATAATGTTATATAAGAAAATATTCATTGAATATGTATTGCTTAAAAAACACTTTACATGTAAATTATTTTGATTGATACTAAACTTTCCATACTTACAAGTAGTTGTGGTGTACTTGTATTGTAATTTGTGGTTTTGTTTACATATACGTGACGTATTTACAAATGAATACTTTCATAAAAGTAGCCGTTCTTTGTAATCCGTCTTCAAATTTAGGCATAAGAATATATGATGAAATTAAAATATTTTGCTCAAAATAAATTACTAAAAAGCACAATTAAATGAATTTAATTTGATTTTGCATTCATGAGCAATAAGATATTGGTCAGAATCATCATAGATGGTTAATCGATAGTCTGTTTTGAACCCAGTCGTAATTTTACTCGAAATTTGTCTACGAATATTTAAGCAGGGTTTTCACTACTTTTAATATATAAACCGATGACTCGTTAACAAGAAAGCTTAGAGCCTGTTACAAGAAATCAATAACCGTTTTCAAAAGCAGCGGCGGCATAATCGTAATTAATCATTAAGGGTCCTTAAAAAGCTTCCTGGGAAGTGTTCAATCATGTCAATCAGAGCACGTCAATCATTCGCCGGCCAACGCGTATTATGTGTGCAGTTACGTACGAAGAAACAAACACTTGGTTGATTCTGCGATTTCATGTAACTCTTTTTTATATGCATGCAGTTAAAATTAATTTTATTGTTCCTGATCCTAACTAGGTACATAAGTCTGTAGGTTAATATATTAAAACTTAAGATTGTTTAACTGTCTATGTTATTCTTGACATATACATGAAACTATTGCCGGATTCATTTTAATTCATCCTGAAATTCAATTCCGGCCATAGCTAAAAATTCATCAGCTCAAATTTACCAATCATGAATTTTTTATATCACCCGAAAAAGTATTCATAGAAATATATATATATATATAACTATAGTTCTACAGATCTTGTAGATAATCCTAGTTACTACACATATTTTAAACACCTGTACATTTATGAATTTATACATAATTATATCTTTTTAATACAATACATTATTATATTACAATTTTTGTAAGGAATATAAGAATCGATTCAACATCTGACACACGGTTACAAGAATCGATCTTCGTGCAAAGCCGCTGTGTGAAAGAGCAACATGCGTCGGCCCACCTCGCTTTTGCAAAAACAGCTATTGCTAACTGACCGATTATAATATATTAGCAAGTCTTTAATTACATCGATATAATTACATTCAATGATCGGTGGTACGTGACGATATCCCGGCGGGAGATGTGCTGTACCCGCCATGGGTGGATTGGGCTCTTCCTTAAGCGGCTATTCTATGGCACAGTTTCCTTAACATGGGGCAATGTCAAATATTTATTACATTTTGGTCACTTATAAAAGCTGAAATTTGTACTAGACCGTGCCCAGATGTGTGAGGAGTCGTTTCACAATCTAATTATTAATACATTTTATTAGGTTTGGGCATTTAATTATCATTTTCTTTTGAAAAAGGTTTCCATTATATTCAAAGTTTGTGGTTATTATTCCTTTTTTAGATACGTTAATGACTGTTAAGATATACCCAGCATTAGTTGAAATATACAAAACTATGACACTCAAGTTTTTACGATCAAATGAATTTAATTTAGGTTAGTTTATTTGCACAAATTCATAAGTTAATCAAAGGGAGAAGCCCTTATGACGTGAAAAAGTAATAATCGAACGGAGAGTTATAACAAGCATTGAAGAAGCGTCCGAAGTGTCATTAGGAAGTCGTAAGTGCCCATGAACAGCGGTCTACGATCACATTTAATAACGAGCATAATTAAAGGAAATATTACTAAAGAAAATTGACGCAACGGACATTCTTCGACGCAACAAATTACGTCAGGGAACGGCGGCGAACTCAAGAAGTTTCAAAGTATTGCACGTATCGACGATTAGTTTATTTTATAGTGCACGTCAACAAACTGTATGTTATGTTCCTACTTCGATCAATTGAATGCAGTGCTAATAAAGGGAATCGCAAAATTTAATTAAATATATGTGTTCTGTTGGGTAAATATTACCGATTTGGGCGTTCATTTGAAAAAAATGAGTTCCCAAGTTCATAGCAAGTTACACTCAAAAGTAAGATGCTTCATGATGGCGGGCCAAATAATATATTACGCATTTGATCACATTATCAGCACCTAAAATGACAAGTGATGATCAAATGCTGACTATTGTTCAATCCTTGGTTTCCACAATTGCCTTCTACTAGTTACCAGGAAGATTTTCAGCTAGAAATTCTATTATATATTCCACTAGATTAGCATGTGACTAAAAATTAAAGATATCGGCAAATCTATACATATAATCCGATGAATAACCTGGCTTTCCTAACAAATCCCTCATTTGCCTTCCAAATACCAGTTCTTAAATACCAGAAAGATTTTCAGCTAGTTATAATCCTATTTCTTAACAGACTAGATATTAAAAAACTATAAATTAAAGATATCATTTCATCTTCATATTATTTACAACCGCATAGGTTGAAAATCAATACAATGTAAGTACTGTCGTGTAAGTAGTCTCCCATACGTTCCGAACAGCAACGGACTTAAATGGCTCTCAATGTGAGGAAATCGCTTCTTTTCTATAATGATCCTGAGCGTGAGAATATTTTTTCGAACATATCGAGCCAAGAATTAGGTCCAATCAGACTTGCCTTTGCTTCCAACTGTCACCATCCTGTCCTAGGATGAACAAAGGTTAGCTGTTAGTCAGCCATGTTTAAAATATAATAGCGAGGAGTTTATCAATTTATTTTATATATATCGACCATGAATGGGATACAGATTCGTTTCTGTCAAAGTAACACAATAACAAGGTTAAGAAATGTGATAAGTTTTTAATAAGTTATGATATTAGACTAACGTAATAATATAATAAGTACATACAGAGTATGTTTCTATATATTTTGATGACTTAATTTTGCATGTTTTAAAATTAGCATATTTATGATACATTTTCTATCATAAACTGCATAAAGAATCACAATTATGATGCCAGATAGACAATTACATCCATCTATCTAGATCTCATTCAAGCGATTTCAAATTCAGACTCTAATGATGGATATATACAGATATAAAGCTCATAATTGAATGTCTTGAAAAACGCTTTCATAGTGATTGGTACAAGAAAGTGAATCGTGACAGCAGTCGAATGTGTATTAAATGGAATGCTATAAATATACCCCACAAACCTTCAGATAATTATGAATTAAGGCGTCGATAGGGCGGCACTTTACAGTGGCACTACATACTCGATGCGATAAGGGAGAGACTGGTCACCTTATAAATTACTCTTTATTAAATGTGAAAGGAACGAGCCCGGCTAATGGCCCGATCATGCGCTCCCATTAAACATTATTTAATATTCAAAAGCAAGAAGATAAATCACGATCCAACGCGACCAACGCTCTGGACTCACTATATTTCGCACTGATTCTAAATTTATATAGGTACTTTCAGTGTTTAACAGTAACATGCTTACTGTATCCATAATACAGTCTTGTGTTTATAGGTCTTTAACATAGCGTTATTATCATAACTATTATCATTGATAGGGAGACAAAAGTTTCATTGTCTTTCTGCACAATAACGGAGTCGGTAGTGCATTAGAGTCTTTTATTACAGCGAAGCCAAGTTTTATCAGATAGTTGTGCTAATGTGACAGGTGGTATTTTATATTATCATGTAAGAGCATGTAATATCACCTTTTCTGAAAAATAGGCTAACTATTCCCTATTCCGATTCATAGTCACGTTGTTTATCCGGACCTTTCACTCGTAAGTGACGTATTTAATAAAATTGTGAAAACCGTTCACCATAATATATTACACCTTTATCATGAGAAAAGTATACCAGTAGCCTATGTAGCTGGCCGGTAGGGCTTTATCTGCAGCAAACTGTGTGTGGCCACCCTGATAAGATCGCAGGATCTCTCGGAGACTACGTTAAACATACATATAAGGTGTTGTCAGTCTATCGCATAACACTTGTAGCATTAGATTTTCAATGATATCGATCAGGAAATAACTTCTCACCATTAACTGCTGATTCAATCTATCGTAATCTCACATTGATATAACTCATTTTATTGTTAAAGGCAGAATTGCTTTTTTTTCATAAATTTCTACTAAATAGTATTACTATTTATTGTAAACAATTGCTACTTATATCATTTGAAGTTATATAACAGTTTTTCTATAAAACAGTAGTTACGGTTTACTGCTATTCATTATTACGGAAGTGATATAAGATTAAAAAACTGCCTATGTTAACCTTGTAATTCATCAAGATCCTTGAAAAATCGCAAGTCCAGCTTAATCAGTATTTCCAATTTGCGATCGAAGCGTTCCGATTCTTATATGAATAACAAGAGGTAGACAATGGTCCATTATTCAGAGCCCATCTGCAGCGAGTCGCAGGAAGCCAATACAACTGGCGCACAATAATTCCCACCCTCGCGGCCGAGCTAATAACAATAAAATAGAGGGCGCTGGGGTGGCGACCGGTTCAATCAACATGAGCCAGATTTATTTTTATGAAAATTCGCACCGAGTCACCGATGGGTCAGCGCGGCTCTCCCTCGGGAACACACGGAGCGCGTTTACTGCATATCGCTTCCTCTGAGCCCTCGCTGGCATGTCCTCATAACTTTTTATATTCGGTGATGACATTCGAGCAATAGCCCACTCGATACAACACCTCGTCTAATCCGCTTTATGGATTTTTGCCCATCAAACGGACCCTGAATGGATTTGGTTGAACAGTTAACTTTACTGCTGTGGCAAGTTATTATTGAGTAGCCATAATTAAGATGTGAATAATCCTTACTCCCTTTCAACCCTTACAGAACGTGTTAAAGGCGTAATAATTAATCATCTTCTGTCTTACATGTGCTTACATATAACAAAAGGAAGTATTAAATTTCTAAATCAAAATAAACGTCATTACACGTTCGTTTGACACTCTTGAACTCATTCTGTAGTCATGAATTGAGTTTTTTCCGTAATTTACACGAAACTATATCCCATGTAGGCATACAATAAGGTCACAAAAACAATAGACTTTAAAATAAATTTAAATAGAATAACTTTGTAATATACATACTAATCAGCCAAAATTGTTATGAAAGACGAATAAATTAATTGAAAAAATAATTAGAATTTAAATTTGAATGTGTAGGTAAATTGAATTATTAATGCATTATGTATGTTTATTCAATCGAATCAGTTCCTCGTACGGTATTTATTCATGAAACTCATTAGCATTATTTTAATAGTTTGAGTTTCTGAAATAATTGAATCAGTACTTCTTTGATCATGTTATACGAAACAAAAAGAAATGATATCAACTTTGTTATAATATATAACAGCTGTTGTTATAATATATATTTACAGCTAAACATATACGTACATTTTACCAAAGGTATCAATAGTGTTGAATATTCACCGAAATATGTCGTATTTCTTGGAAACGACAGGAGGACATAAAGTTTTATGCTGAACGTATATTCAGAAGTTATTCTCACGGGATGATCAGAAAATGAGGGTGGAGGAAAACACATATTATTATATGAAACCGTCCTCTATTGTCATATTTTGATTAAATTACTGCATTTTGTGAATGTTTCTTCGTAAACCTATTTATATCTGAAGTACTTACGGTCTTTTACTCCTGTGACTTGAAATCTGTAATGTTTTATACTTACTGATTATTGTACTGAAAATTAACTAACTACTTGGCTTCGGCAAATTGATAAAAAGCCTATTTTTCGGTTTCAATGTTTGCAATACGTTTCTACTCCACTAATACTATTTGTCATCTTGCCCATATTTTAAAACTAATAGAAGAACATCACATATTTACAGTTATCAGAAAATCGAAAAGGTATACTAAGCAGTGGATAACAAAAAAGTTGAGTTTCATGTGGTCTGAAGAGTTTTATACATCATATCATTAATCAACAGTCCAAAATTCATTAAAATAGGAATTCAAAAGTATACATTTCTTAAATTTAAAGTATCTTCTAAATACTAATGCAACCTAAAAGTATTAGCACTAACTCTTTGAGTATCCCAAGGCGAAAACCACTTCAAACAACCCAAGGCCTCCCCTACCCACAGAAAATTGTGCCGTTATTGAATTTCGAGAGTTATCATTTTACCAAAGCAAACCTACGATAATATTTGCTCAACGTCTCCGTCTTCGAATTTCATATTTATTAGTCGGGGCAAACATTAGAGTGGCTTCGGAACCCGGATCCTATATTATTGTGAATTCAGTATAATATTGTTTGCTGTTTGGCACATTGGTGTTTGTTCTCTTCTTTATATGAAAGGGGAGCTGTCGATGTGCAAACACACGCCGAATTTGTCTCACTTCTTTAACACGACTTTATACTCATGCTAAACGGCCGCATTAGGGAAATAAAATACATTTATCGCCTTAAATACTATGAGAAGTTTCATTTATTTATTGCATCTAGTGAAACTTCAACGGGTAGGTTTCCATACGTCTAGTCTTTGATAGAGTTGTAAAGGGTTCTAAGAAGAGGGTAGCACAAAGCGGTAAATCACTAAACGTGATCATAGGAGCGCAAACATTGTGTACATTTCGGAATATTAAAGAGAGCAATCCATTAAATCGGAAAGCGACATGGATGTGAGGCGCGCCCGAGACGGGTTCTGATAACCCATAATGTTGGATATTTTTGCCTTGCTCATATGTCGGAAGTAACGACGTGTGCTTGCATGCAGTTTGGGTGGATAAGACTTCGTGAAATTGTAGTTTTGAACTACAGATTTAATTTTGGGCGTAGATTTAAAGAATATTTGTAAATATTGGAATAAGATTTACTGATGTAAAAATAATGATTTTTATTACAGATGTGTTTGATACCTTTTAATGAGCTTTCAATAATATTTAGACGTGTATCATTTTATTTATACTAGATGAATATAAAATGCAAATTGCTTAAAAAATATTCTTAGAAATATGTAGTCTCAAAAAACCTACCTCTAATATTTCTATATTTCACCTTATCCACTACATGCTTGCATGAAAATTGAAAACCATAATATATTATATTTGGCGCATATAAAAGGCTCGCTTATCTAAGGGGTTTGCCTGGAAAGGAACATAAAGGGTGATCCTTTGTGACAAATACAGTGATATACAGACCGAGAGACGTACACAAAATATTTTTATAACATGAACCATTATTACTTCCGAGGGGTGAGCGAACGGCGGAATCAGCGGCGACGACGCCACGTAGGCACCCGAAGCTCACTTTATGGCCACGTACGTGTTCACGTATTATTGTTCGAACATTGACATGCTCAAGGTATTTGAACTTTGTCTCGTGTCGGGCGTTCTCGGTACGCGCTCCCAAATGGTATTTCCAGCTGAAAACAATAGACAGAGCAGGAAACATTAACTGCTTTTCATAAAAGTAATTAACGAGTTAGCATCTAACAAGTTATTGTGATAGAGAATTTATTCCGAAGGCGGGCGTAAAACTGAAATCGTTCGACGTCTTCCTCGAACAATTAGTAGCAAATTGCTCTTTCGGCGGCTGGCTGTAGAATGTGTTTCGCTCGGCGAGCGGCGCAGCAGCCAATAAAAAAACATACAAGGAGCGTATTGATTCCGGGAAGTGTCGCCGTTAACGTGGAGGCTGAAGCTGAATACATTAGCCAGAGGCGTAATGAAGCCGATGCGCTTGTAAACAAACGGCGGCGGCGGAGGCCCCGGGGCGCGTGCGCACCCCGCTCGCTTCGCGGGAATTCTATTTCCACGACAAGCGTCATATGTTAATTAACTGCTCTCGCACCTACGTTATTGAGATATCGCTCGAGAAGCCACTCTTGTTATTAGTTGACGAGGCGGCATATTGCTTCCCGCCTCGCTACACTTGCTCTGTCTACAAACTGAGCCCTTTGACAGACGGAATAGTTTAATCGGGGGCGGCTGATAGTTGAGTTTCATTGCCTTTTGATTGCACACGTATTGTTTTGTTTAATGTAATTCTTCAAAGAAGCGGCTTCTGAATTGAAATTCAGATGAAAGAGAACAATGTAATAGATAGCTTAGGGATGTCGGCGTCGTAAAGCCATATGCTTATGAAAGCTACGCTTGACAAAAATAAACAGATTTTAATAGCGAAAACCACATAAAATGATGCATTCAGCTGCTCTGTACCGCATCTTTATGGTTAAGATACTGTTTTATTCAACTTCAAGACCGTTAACCGCGTCTATCACATTACTACTCGTATTTTAATAGCCATCTTTTATTTCTTTTATTACACTTTGTGTGTGTTAGTCGCATTGTGCAATCTTTCATAAAAATATAATTGTCATCGAAGTTCCTAACGACTCATTGTATATATCTGAAAGCTAGATATTGGATGTCTCACGGTTAGTCATGAACATGTTATGAATAGACAAAAATAATCTGTTACGAGCATATTTTGCTGGCTGACTATGATATATTCATAAATACAGGACTTCTTAGTAGGACTACTACTACCCTTTTTAATAGTACCTACAGTATTTTTATTCTTTAAACTTTTAGCCTTGGTTCTTCTTGCTTTTCAATGACATCATTTTGGAAGATCCACTACACTGAACAATGTATTAAATAAATGAAGTAATATAAAATTGCGAACAATGATTATGTAGCGTTAATGCGAATTCTCATCGAAAATATTTAGTTCATAAATTGTTATTATAATTATGGAATTTATGATTTTAGCAGCTGTTGTTTCAGAAACAATTGTCTCAGGAATTCGACTACATAATTTTAGTTCTATTTTAGTGCAGCGTTTCATTTTTAAAACAATGTTTAGTATAATAGGTAATCTAGATGACCCACTTCTTGGAGAGTTGATGA